>CM076396.1:63418294-64018294 GCA_038363315.1 Mugilogobius chulae
TTGTTTAATCATTCCTATTAAAGGCTTTAAACTCAAAGACAGATATTTTGGAAATTAGTCACCATGTGCCCAGCCCCCGTAAAATAAATGTTTTTTAAAAAAAAAAAAAATTCTAACCAAAGCTGGATGCTTTGTCACAAGTACTGTTTGTTAGAAGATCTCTGTCTCAGTCTGTAAATAAACTATGCTAATAAAGATATCAAAATCAGCCCAAATATCTTGAAAATATTTGTCCCTGAAAATATAGCTTAATGCCCCTTGATTTCTCAGAATTCATAACAATTGTACTGTAAAACATCAAAACACATTGGTCTGTAATATATCGGTCCCTGTCGCATTAAGAATTGATTACAGCTGAACAACTGTTACTATTTTCCATACTATTTTACCATTTTTGTTATGAAACTGAACAGAGAAGTATTTAAATGTGTCACTATTCTTGACCAATTCTGTTTTTCTTTTATTCCTGAAAGATCTTGTAATGACTCATCAAAACAAACAGCTATTTTACCATCTGTGTCTGGCTCCGATTCACACTTTTTCTCTCTCTCTCTTCTTCTTCTTCTTCTTCTTCTCTGATTTAGTGGGTGAGGCCAGAAACTTGATTCCCATGGACCCCAACGGTTTGTCAGATCCGTACGTCAAACTCAAACTGATCCCGGACCCAAAGAATGAGACCAAACAGAAGACAAGAACCATCCGCTCCTCGCTCAACCCCTGCTGGAACGAGTCCTTTACTTTGTGAGCGCAACACTATCGCACAAATGCACACACACACACACACACACTCAATGTATAAACTGTTGACTATAATAAATAATACATCTAAAACAGTAACATCTTTCTTTTATTGAAGAAGTTATTAAATGTATTTTTAGGGCTGCAACTAACAATCATTCTGGCAATCAATTAGTTTGATGACTTTTCTTTGATTAATCGATTAGTTGTTTAGAAAAAGTGAAGATTTTTCAAATTTTGATCAAAAAAAACAAACTCTGTATTTGAAATAATTACGTAAATATCTAATTCGTTTGTCAAATTCTAGTTTTAGAATTTTCAGATTCACTCGACTTTAGTCACATTTCCTCAAATCAAGAACAAAATTGTGTTTGCAAGTAACACTGACTGATTTAAGATGATGTATTTTCTAGTACTTACACATAAGGATGCACCGATCCAGCTTTTTCAGGTTCGATGCCGATTCCAGTACTTGTGGATACCCGATATCAACCCGTACCAGTGTAAGGCCTGAAATTGCTTGTCTTTCTTATCAAAACATAGGACATTCTGTCAGTGCTATGGAGCTGTTATTTATAGTGCAAGCCACAACTTAATTTGAAGTTTTAATATTGTAGATACTGTAATTTGTATTTAACAACTATGCATAGACTGTATTTTTATAATGGGAAACTTTTACCATTTCTATTAGCTTTAGTGTGGAGCCTTTATATTGTGTTGTTTCTGGCAAACAAACACCTTGCCCAGGGACTGCAGTTGAAAATTAGCTTTGCAGCTAAAACTGGCACATTTACAGAAATGTTCATTAATGTGCACTGTCCCTGTTTCAAATAAATAAATAAATAAAAATAAATTGTCCAATAATATGAGACGTTATGAATCAACACTAGCCACTAAATTAGTCTCATTATGTTGAATTAAAGGCACAACTATGATTTCAGCTGAACCGATCCAGCTAAATTTCCTGGATCGGCACCAGTATCCAATCCCACAATCGATCGGATCAGTGCATCCCTACCTACACACAACTTGTGCATTTTTTATGTCGCTGTTGCTCAATTGGAGTCATAACTTTTTTTTTCAGTTTATGCATTGTTCAGACATTGTTGAGGACCTATTATTCGATTACTAAATTAGTTAACGGTTATTTCAATTATCGATTAGTTGCAATTATTCGATTAACTGTAGTATGTTTTTAATTAGCCTGTATATTGTAAATGTAAAGTTTATTTATCTATATAGCTTGTATCCTGAAATTCAAAGTATATATATATATATAGACTCTTTCCTATTTACTTTCTGTATAAATAGTTTCTTTTGCCTGAACTCCATTGCACGTTTAATCTTTTCAAGCACAGTTTGGGTCAGATAAAAAAATGATTCCTATCACGCCTCCATTTTAGTTACTCAGTCAAAGGAATTGTCTTTAGTTTTTAGTTTTGTATTTATCAGGAGTAATCCAGCATCACATATTTTGTTAACTAATATTAGTGTAGAAGTTTTTCAAAATTAGACTTTTATTAACGTCGTACAAAGTAGATAAAGCATCAGTTAAGCAGTTTTTTTACAAAAAGATCACAAAGTCATCAAGGCTAACTTTAGACAAAAGTTGTGTCTGATTATCTATTATTTCACGTTAAGCTGTTGTGTCTGCTCTTTTGTTTGTCTTGTGTGCTGTCAGTAAACTCAAAGGCTCCGATAAAGACCGACGTTTGTCCATCGAGGTTTGGGATTGGGATCGCACCACCAGGAACGACTTCATGGGCTCCATGTCATTCGGAGTGTCAGAGCTTCTCAAAGCGCCGCACTGTGGATGGTCAGTGTGCCTCTAGATACAACATACACTTGTTTTATGACATTTATGACGTTACTACGCTACAGAAAAAGGCAACTACATTCAAAAACAATTGGAAAACAGAGTGAATATAATAAGTATGTGTATTTTTTCATCAGTGAGAACTTGACATTGTTGATGGTCATGAAGTTATTCTTAAACTTCTTGCTTTTGCTTGTTTTTTATTTTGTTTTATTATCTTATTTCTTATGACAACGCCACATAATCAGCATGAAAACAGTCTGTTGCACCCCTGCTTAACAGAACACTTTGATGAATCTGTAAGTGATCAATAATAGTGATTAATGTAGCTACGTCAGTCTTCACATGTATGTTGATTATGAGATAGTTATGAATCAATGCGAGAAGAAAGAACTGAACAATTACAGAGTCATCTTCAGCTGCAGTTTTGATGTAACACACGACAGAAGAACGTTTCCTCTCATTCATAAACAAATCATTTTTCCAAAGCCAAGTTTCCGCTGCCATTTAGACAAAACACAGCCCGATTGACCACTGCTTAAGGTTCACAGACACACTGTTATTCATGTTTCAGGTACAAGTTGTTGAATCAGGAAGAGGGCGAGTACTACAACGTCCCCATCCCAGAAGTCGATGACGTTAACTTTGAGCTCCGTCAGAAATTTGAGGTAACACACTTTGAAACCCACACTCTTTGGCGCGAATGTCTTTGCCCTGTCGCCTTTTATTAACAAATCAAGTGCAGTTTTTGTTTCTTTTTCAGTCGCTATGGTAACTTGTTCATCACTTTTAACCAGAAAATGAGAAAAATCAGCGTTTTATCCTGCTGAATTTGCTAATTTAAAAGAAGCTTGTCATAATTATATACAGTAGTAAGGATAACAGTACAAGTTAGAAAACTGAAAGCAAAGCCCAATTTTTGTGAGAACTGTTACGCTGACTTAGTACGAAATAGTTTGAGAAAGAGAGAGTTTTTTTAAACAAATTACTTAAAGGGGCCTATTCTGTAAAATGTACTTTTCTCGGTTTAATTTAATATTCTCTCAATATTAGTTTACTCAAAGTTTATTGATGAATGTTTAAGTAATTCTGTATTGTCCTACAGCTGGTGCTCAAGAGCTCAGAAAAATCACCTTCCACCTAGCTGTAATTACATTCAATTACTCAAAAAACAAAAATGGATTCTGAGTAAAGCTTGTAGATTTCAAAATGGTCACGTAGCCATGTTCCAACAATTAAAAAAGTGGTTATAGTTGCTGCTTGTTAAAAGTTTATTTTACACTGATGGGTCAAGTCTGCAGTTTTGAACAGAATATCAATGGACCTGTTTAAAAACAATGTCATGTTTTACAATGGACAAAATGTAAATTGCTGATCTACACATCAGTTAATTACTACATACAAGGAAAAAATTAAAAGTGTTTTTCTTTTAACTGCAGCCTGTGTGGGAAAAGGAGTTAACACATTTCATTGAACACTAGTGTGACTTTTAACACATGTGCTTTGAAAAACTTGTGAGAATTTAATGAAAACATTTAACAATTCTAAGCAAGCAAAGAAAGAAAATCAACCAGTATTGGCAAATTTAAATAATCAAGAACAAGATTTGCTACATTACAATACAAACCTTTTTTTGGTAATGTTTTAGTTTTAACTTTGCCATGGACTGTTTTCAACTACAAACGTGTTTCAGGTAAAAAAAAAAAAGTTGAAAAAGTCAAGATTAAATGACATAAAGTCATTTAATTTGGTGTATCTGTCCCTAATTGAACTGTTACAACTTTAGGGCTGGGCGATAATGACAAAAATGGATATCTCGGATAATCTTTTGGCATATTACAATATTCAGACAATATATTTGTAAGGAACATGTTCAAAAGTGTCTTAAAATTAATTAGTTGACGTTTATAAAGACATTCCTGATAAATAAGTTGACTAAAAAGGTGCTAACTTTAGTCTCAATGATTTGACCCAACTGCTCTCGCAAGACCACAAGCTCAAAGGTTTGTTGCAAAACTATTTTCAAAGGACAAATCAAAGCAAGCGAGATTTTAATTAGCAAAAAAAAATGAGTGAATGTAAAAATGAAAGAAAAAAAAGACTTTCTACGCTTATTTAAGTTTACATTAGACTTCTTTTTTTTTCATTTGTGCTTTTAGCAGCTCTTTTTGACAGTTTTTGCAATTAACGATGTACTCAATATTACATTTTTGTAAATTTTAAAAACAACATTCACAATATTACCTAAAATATATTATTATAGTATATATTGCACACCACTATAAAACTTGACAAATTAAAAGAAATTAGTAGACACACACTCAAGACACAGTATACATGTGCCTTGAGTGTGACTCTATCTATCTCCATTTTAAACAACACAATTAAAATTATCTATGTCTTTGTTTTAATTAGTCTAATCCATATTTTCTCTAGAACTTCACCATATAAAGAGAATTGTTGACTGTGTATTGTAGAAAATACACAGCTTACATGCGCCCTCTAGTGTCCAATCTGTGTCAAAGACCCACAGTGCAAAATTAAACTTTTTTTTTAATGATTCTTTTAGTGTTTCTTCATAACAATTTTCCAATGCTAGATTTTTTTTTTGTCACAAACTGTAATTGAACGAAACTGAGGCTTAGACATAACTCTAGTCTGTTTTAATGTTCTTCTTATAAAGTTCTGACCTTGACTATCCTCACAGAGTCTTTATACACGCTTGTAGTTGCCGTGGAAACAAGACAAAATACTGCGCTGCCCCCGTCTGGCTCACAACATGCAATATTCTATGTGTTTGTTAAACTGTTTGTTACGACAGGTTCAAGCACACATGGCCACGTCATTTTAATCAAAATGTTGTTTCTCTTTTAGGCCTGCCAGTTAAATATCCACTATCTGAAGGTAGCCTCTGCCTGCCTGCTCTGTTCTTCTAATCTTAACATAATCTTACCAGCCTGCTTCTTATTTTAGGCTTCAGATTTGTTTGTGGACCTCTGCTGGAGCCCCACAAATGAATCTATTTACTAACAAAAGCTTTGCATAAACCTCAGCTTGTCACAGTTTGCACACTATTTCACCTCCATTGCCACAGGGTTTTATAAAAGGAGTTATGGTTATTGCCAGGTAATATATGAACAGAAACAGTGTAAATTATTATTTTTACATCTTAAATTTAGTGTTGCTTAAGCATAAGACAGTATCAGAAATGAAAAAAAGGTTCAACAGCTTTTACATCACAAGTTTTACTCGACTAAATGAACTCCCAGTAGTTTCTGTCTGTTATTTAAAATAGGGGGTTAACTATCTAGTAATGGGAAAAAGTCATTAGTATTTATTGCTTTGTGGAAAGAAATCAGACCTCGACACACTCCTTTTATCTGACTTTTAAACATTTGTCTTATCAAACTTGTAAGAAAAAGCCATGTGAGTCACTGTTTGACTCTTTAGGATTAGATCTGATCGGAAAATCTATATACTGTATAAAAAGTACTGAAGGTTTGTGAGAGATTAGTAAAAAAGAAAATGTAAATACCAACTTCCCTTTTTTCACAATTTGGAAAATTAGGTATGAGCAGGGCTGGACAATAATACCAAAACTAAATATCTTAATATTTTGTTGGCGATATTCAGGCGATATGTGTTTAAAGGTGGGGTAGGTGATTTTCATGCTGCTAACACAATTTAGGTTTTAAATATGACAACTTCCGCTACTAAATCCTTCAACAAATTGTTAGTATCAGTATGTATTATATTTTGGTTGCAATTTTTTACCATTTTTTTTCTTACTTCTCTCTTAAAGTGTAACTGGAGAGGACCACCCAAGCTCAGCCAATCAGAACGCTGCATTCTGCTCCTCATTAGAACTAAAATCCTTTATTATTCGATTCAGAGAGTACTCAGTTATCTAATTTTTTCACAAAGTGCTGCATTTATCATAGACTTTTTGGTGGAAAACACAAATTTTATTTATTTATAACTAAAAAGTTAGTTACCCCACCTTTAAGCTTCTCTATAATTTTAGTTTAGGTCTAACAGAATGCATTTACTTTACCAAATGTAATAAAAAAAAAGCCCAAGTTTTGTTCTTTTTAATAACATACTTAGTCATGAAACCACTAACAAGTCATTGTACACATTTTCAGCCTGATGATGTCTACTATACCTGCTAAAATTTTGTATTACAAGCAATAGGTTGTTTTAATATCAGAGCATATTACATTTAATACAGATGCTTGACAGCTAAAATTAACATTGGTTAATTTATGAATTTTTGTCAGACAAATGTGAAATGGTTCATGAGATAGTCACATGGTTAAATAAAATGTGGATTGTATTAAAAAATGCACAATTCAATAAGAACTTTATCACAAAAAGTGCCAAAATATTTTACTAATAAACGTTATTTTTTATATTTAATTTTTAGATATAATGTAGACGATATTATACATTTTATTAATTGTCCAGCCCTTGGTATCAGACCTTAATTTGAAGCCATAACAACCCAACTATTATTTATTTTTACTCAATCGTCATGCAGTTGTCTCCTCTTCTCCAGACACAAGATGGCGCCATTGTTAGTAAATACTGTACACATGTCATTTTCTCTCCTGCACTGCACCTGTTGAGCTGCTGAAGTGTGGTCCCTCCTCTATAGTCTGGACTATAGAAGCCTTTTTGGACGTGACGCATGACTCTTCTTAACACTTAATCTGATTCTGAATGGACAGGTTTCTTCTGTGTGCATGCCACATCTTAACACCTGGGGGCAGTGTTACTTCATAATGTGGATTCTGCACTTCTCTTACCCCACACTTAGGCATAAATATTTTTGTATTTATGTATTAACATTGAGATGCCACAATTATGCTCTTTTTAAGGAAATGTATCTCAGTAATTTAAATAAAGAAGCAGAATTGTTGTTTTTATGTTATGATCATGGTTTGTGAGAAAATGATCGCCCCGGCAACAGCTTTTATCAGACTAACAGACAGAGACAGCGATGCGAGTGGCGACGGGTGCAGGCGGGGCCCTAATTGCCCTTTAGTTTTTGTCTCCTGGCAGGCCTGTCATTATAACGACAGGGATCCGTGGCTGACTTTTGCCCCCCGCAGACAGTTTATCTCACTGTTTCTTAAAAATAATAGTGAAGAGAAGATTACTCTGTATGAGTAGCCACATGCCTCCAAATCTCACCACAGGAAAGATTTACTACTCAGACCTGCAGGCTCAAAATTGTTTTTTTTAGATGGAAGAAAAAATGCATTAAAGTACATGAAGCTACAAAGATTATTCTGGCTAATATGAGGCTGTTTTTGAATGCTTTGGAGTGTAAACAAATGGGCAGGGTCATTGTGAATTTGACACTCTGCAGCTATGGAGTCTTTTATGTTTGAGGACAAGAAAAAGGAGCGATAATTTGAAAGATTTGACATTGATTTCTCTTGACATATCCATTTGGCAGATACAAACATTGATTTCTGGAGTTGTAATTGCAGAACATGTGCAAAAGTATGATTGATAGAAGAGAATAAATTGAGACAAATCCAACTGTCTTCAAAATCTTAAAGAAAAACTTTCAATTTTGTTGTTTTACCTGGTCCTTTTTAGCTGTTTAATCATATTACAAAGGTTGCAAAGTATGCTTCAAATCCAATCCAAACTAGTATTTCCCCATTACTCATACATTTTAATTGCGTCTATTTTTCATCTTGATTTTTTTAACACAGTCACATCTCTTCTGCGATTGCAGTTAAACTCTGCTAAATATTTTCAGAAGTTTAACAAAACAGGGATTTATTTGATTTTTTTTTTTTATTACAGAAAGCCAAGCTAGGCCACGGTAAGAAAGTGATCACGCCGTCTGACCATCGACGCTTCAGCCTGCCCTCGGGGAACATGGACCGGGTCAGACTCAGTGATTTCAACTTCCTGGCTCTCCTCGGAAAAGGAGCTTTGGCAAGGTTTGCAAAACAAATAAAAAATAATAAAATATGTGCTGAAGTTGCCATTTTTAGCCGCCATGCTGAGATTGCATTCATGTTCTAGTATGTGAAGACATTATAAGGTCAGTTATTCCGATGCAACATAATAGAATATTATTTGATAATGTTGTTTTATATTAAAATAAACTAATATACAGTACAGACCTAAAGTTTGGACACACCTTCTCTTCAAAGACTTTTTTTTTTTCATGACTATGAACATTGTCGATTCACACTGAAGGCATCCAAACTATGAATAAACACATGTGGAAGTATAGTACACAGCCAAAAAGTGTGAAACATCTAAAAATATGTCATATTTCTAGGTTCTTCAAAGAAGCCACCTTTTGCTTTGAAGCATAAGCTTTGCACACTCTTGGCATTCTCTTGATGAGCTTCAAGAGGTAGTCACCTGAAATACTCTCCCAACAGTCTTTTCCCAGAGATGCTTATCACTGTGGAAATTCTTTTGCCTTCACTCTGCGGTCCAGCTCACCCCAAACCATCTGATTGGGTTCAGGTCTGGTGACTGTGGACACCCATCACTCTCCTTCTGGTCATTCATGGTTTGGATACTTTCAGTTTCAATCTACAATGTTCATAAACATGAAAATAAACTCTTTGAATGAGAAAGTGTGTCCAAACTTTTGGTCTTTACTGTACTTTTTGATACAAGAGCATCAGGTTAATTTGCTTGTTTAACCCCTTAAGAGCCATGGTGGCCTTTTTTGTTAAAACACTTGACTGAAATCATCTAAAATTTAATAGAAACTGCTCCTGAACCCTGTGGAGCAACAAACATTGGCTGGACTCTTTGTGAAGCTGAGGCTTTGTAGTTTTAGCCTCTGATGTCTGATTAACTCAAGTTTTAAGTGAGAATAAACTCTGGACAAAGAACCTAAATATTTTGGGTAAATGTAAGAATCAGTATAGCTGCTGTCACTAGCCTTGGACAGAATGACACAAGATTTGGCATATTTTTGGTTTTGACAATTCCTCTTCAAAAGCTGGAGCTACTTTCACTAAAACAGTTTTAGGGACCTGATCTGTATTAACTTAAACAAGTTTAGGCAGAGCTCATTAAAAAGTCCTATTACATGATGGAGAGGTATTATTTTATTTGTAAGTTTTGAGTAAATTTTGATTCTGATCCATCCCAGAATGGTTGATTTGACTGTAAATAGGATTGTTTGATTTTTATCTATAACCTGACAGGGAGCTTGAGAGTTGATTTTATACCATGGTGGGCAAAAATTAATTATTAAGAAAAAGTGGGGTTAATAAATACATTTCACACTGATGGAAGCAAGAAAGGCTAAACTAGAAACATTTTTCACCCAAAATCAGATTTATTTATTTTACCATTAACAGTATATTTATGTGAGATGAAGAACAATCAGTTGGCACAACAGATTTTTTTCTTGCAGTATTGATTTTTTTGCTTTATGTTGCACAATCTTTTTTATCTGAATGTTTCCATGTGATTTCATATTAGTTGTAAGGAAAGTGCAAAATTTGCCCTCTCTATGCTTTGAAGCTTGTCTTGAAACCAGCTATAGTGCTGATTAAAGCCTGATTTTCAATGCTTTTAACAACCCTACTCCATCCTATAGGTGATGCTGGCTGAAATGAAGTCTACCGAGGAGCTGTACGCAATCAAGATCCTAAAGAAAGACGTGGTAATCCAGGATGATGACGTCGAGTGCACGATGGTGGAGAAGCGAGTTTTGGCCCAGAGAGATAAGCCTCCGTTTCTGACACAGCTACACTCCTGCTTTCAGACGGTGGTGTGTACTCAGACCTACAACCATGTCCATTATTTCATACAATAGTCCATTTATCATCATTTCAGCCTTCCCTTGCTGTATGTATGTTCTATCATCATCATCATCATCATCATCATCATCGATCATTCACTCTCTCCAGAAGCAGTTATTATCAGAGCTGACACCACCTATGAATACAAAGACACACTGGTGACGTGAGCAGTGCCTCAAGGATTACTTACTGAAAACCTTATATACTGTACATAAAAGAATGAAGAGCATATAGCTGCTAATGAGTATTGTGATCTGTGAGGGGATTCTGAGAGCTTTACCCTCCTCTATGTGTCACAGTCATAGTTTGTCCGAAGTGCATCGAATGTTATGCAGTTATGCAAAATCCATTCAAGTTCATAAACACTATTGAGTTAAAAAAGCATATAGGCTAGCATCTTTACAAAACATAAATTTGTGAACATAATTAGAACAGAACATTTCAAGACTTTGCTAGCTAGAGGTATAGACAATAATATTTATATCAGTCTTGAAACTATTGGTTAAGAGCCACAGCACCAAGACAAAAAACGCCTATTGACTGAAGTAAATGTCATTATCTCTAATTTACAAAACAAACTAACTTACATTACAGTAACCTACATGGAACACTAGTTGTAAAATCTCTTCTGGTATTCTGCTTCCTTAAATATTGTAACAATTTATTCATTGAAAATTGAACGCTGTTCTACAGGACACTCTTTTGTTTGCAGGACCGACTTTACTTTGTCATGGAGTACATCAACGGGGGCGACCTCATGTACCACATCCAGCGCATGGGCAAGTTCAAAGAGCCACAGGCAGTGTAAGGACAATGAGTCTTTGTTTTGGGGGTCTGAAAATATAATTAAATATTACTTGATAAAATACAGATCTATGTCTTTACATTTCTTTTCTGTATGAACACTTGGTTCCAGTTACTTTAGTTTGATATTTAGCATAATTTTAGTCAACAGAGAGTAAACACGACTACAAATACTATTTATAGCTAATCTATTCTTTAATCAGCTTTAGTTGATTTCAATAACATTTTGTTTTGAAAGCCAAGGCTAAAAGATCAAAAACTCATTTCAAAAACAGATTTTCTTTCCTGTTTGTTTTGGTGTAAAAATACATCAATAGCTCTTTGCAATTGCATTCAAAGGGTTTGTTGATTAACAGCAAATCTTCCAATTACTATAATAGGCACTATATATTTTAAAGTAAACTGACTAACTCTTTATATAATATACATATATCAGTTTAGAATGACTCCTGACAATATTGCTCCAGAAAAAGAAATCATAGCAGCTAAAAAGTACTATTTTTTTATTAAATGAATGTAAAACAAATTGTTGTGTAGCTTACTTTTAATCTTTTTGGCACTAATTTGATTCTGTATAATTTTGTTTTTCAGATTTTATGCAGCTGAGATTGCTGTTGGGTTATTTTCCTCCACCGAAGAGGCATTATCTACAGGTATACAAAAATCTTTGGATGAACAATGTATTGATTTCTCTCCACCTTTTTAATTCTTTACATATATATTTAAAAATATATAATTATTCTAGTAGTTTCTTTCAGTTTCCCAGATCAAAAAAAAAAAAAAGCCTAACAACCATTACTCTAAGTACATGGAAAGCTACAAGGATCAGTTTTAGGGCCACTTCTCTTCCTGGGCTCAACCTTTTATAAGAATGACATTAAAATTCACTTTATAGATTTACTTACTCTAAAATGTAGTGTTTTTTTAAATCCACACGTGACAGTGACTTTACTGTGCTGCAGGGATCTAAAGCTGGACAACGTGATGCTGGACTCTGAAGGCCACATTAAAATTGCAGACTTTGGGATGTGCAAGGAAAACATGTATGAAGGCATGACCACTCGTACGTTCTGTGGAACACCCGATTACATCGCTCCAGAGGTGAGACTATGAACAACAATAAAAACATGTGTCTCTATTTGTGAAAAGTTACATACTGGGCTTTTAAGCTGTTTGGAAGTTTGATGATGTGCAACCAAAATTAATGTCTTTATATTAGAACTCTCGTGTCCCACTGATCATATAGCTCACTGTTGCATAAAAAAACATGAAGATTCTTCATTTGAAATACAATCCATTAAATTTACTTCAGACTTGAAACTAAGGCTGGGCGATAAGGCAAACAATGTATATCACGATTTTTTTAGAGCCAGATCACGGTTTAAATTTTATCACAATTCATGTCATGTTTTGCTTTTTCGGTGTCTGATTTTTCCTTCTTCACTGTCACTGGCTAAATCCAGCTGTGAAAGGCTGTCTTGTTGCCAGGTTTTCAGAGAGAAACAAGTGATCAAGCCTTTAAAAAAAATCCCAAAAACAAGCAGCCTCAGCATTTCAATATAAAAGTTTTTAAAATAATCGATTTATTTGAACATTGTGTGTTGCCACTAAACAATTATTAATGATTTTGGTATATTTCAATAGTTTTTCTAACATTAACAACAACTTTTAAGCATGAAAATATGCTAAGAATTCATGTTTAGTCATAATGGATATTTCTTTGTAAATCAAACCTGAAAAGAGGCTAAAATTCACCTCTTTTGTGACTTGAATGTGCAGCCTAAAAAACACAATCAGAAGTTGAAATTCTCAATATGAAAATTTTATGAAAAAAGCAGATTGTTTCAGAGAGGAGCTCACGATTTGCTTTTTTTCACGATATTGCCCAGTCTTACTTGAAACTTTAGTCTGGAAAATTCCAAATTGACTGCACAGAATTTTCTACTACAGACGCTTATGAAAAACTGAGAGCCTGGATTCTGGAGACGAAGAACCTAGAATGACTTGGTGCAGTGTGTCAAGCAAAAGAAGACATTTTATTCTTTTGCCTTCATTTGTTTTCCCGCATTTACAACAAAATCACCTTCTCTCGCCTTTTTTCAGTCTCCTGTGATATTTTGCCCATTATTTTTAATTTATTTCCATCTGTCAATCACACTCACTGAAACTTTAAAAGAATTTAAATGTAATTTGAAAATGTGTGTATGTATTAGAATTCATTTTAAATATTAGCACAACTTACTTATAGCACAATGCATGCTCAGTTTCTTGTTGCGTTTCCTCTTTCTAACAGAGGTTCACTTCCTTTTACATTATAAAGCACAATCCTCTACCATTTCACAGGCCACATTATGAACTATATATCTGTCTCTTGTGCTGATATATGTCGGCGGCGAAGCGTCTAATTGCTCTTTAGTGAACTGTGAACATTTGAAAAGTGCAGCTGCGATTCCTTTCGGAGCGGGATTGTCTTCATGATTAGTGTTGGAGTCGACGTGTGTCTCCGTGCGGGGGCGTAACAAGTGGGAAGGCAAATTGGCTGGTTGCAAAAAGATCCCATTGTTACTCTGCCTCAAAATAGGCAGCTTTATCTAATGACAGTGGGTTAGTTTCCAAAAGATATCGCTGCTGCTCACTTCATTATTGCCACTGTAAATTAATTACACCGGCAAAAGATAGTTTTAATATTACATTTTTTTCATTTGCTCTCTCAAATGTTCATTGTATTAAGCATGAATAAATATTTCTTTTGTTCAGATAATAGCATATCAGCCGTATGGAAAGTCAGTGGACTGGTGGGCCTATGGAGTACTTCTGTACGAGATGCTTGCAGGACAGGCAAGTCATGTATTTACATTTATTTATTGTAATATTAAAGTTAGAAGCATTGTTTTGTTATCATTTTTATACCTGCATGTCTTCATTTAATTGAAGAGAAAGGTAACATTTGGCTTTTTGTCTCCCCTCAGCCTCCGTTTGATGGTGAAGACGAGGATGAGCTGTTCCAGTCCATCATGGAGCACAACGTTTCGTATCCCAAATCCATGTCTAAAGAAGCTGTGTCCATCTGCAAAGGAGTAAGTCTTATCCATCCATCTATCCATCCATCTATCTATCTATCTATCTATCTATCTATCTATCTATCTATCTATCTATCTATCTATCTATGTTAATTAGTCGACTAGAAAAGGTTCCTGGCTACAGTTTTTTCATTATTTCTGCCATGTGACCACCTAAACCTCCTTCAAAAGACTTAACTGCACAGGTGTTAGCACAAAAAGATTACTATTTTTACTGAAAAGAACTAGTAAAAAAAAAAGTGTGTCTCTATCAATGTACTGCAGGGGTGTCCACGAATAAAAATGGAGGTCTGGACTGGGACATATAAAATTCAAATGGATGCAATTAGAAGAAGCCACAAGACAATCAGTCAAGCTTAAACCACTAATTCTTAATTAGTTTAGAGCTTAAATATTGACTTTAAAAATGCATATTTTTGAGCTCAGTATAAAAAAGTATTACTAATTATTATTTAGACCAATTCTTCAGGAGGTCTGAGTGGACATGCCTAATGTATGAATGAATGAATGAATGAATGAATACATTTTTTTTCCAAACCTGCACATCATACACAATACAATACTAATGTACTGTATATGTATTTCTCTCTCTCAATAGTTATTCATATACTATCTATCTCTGTCTGTAACTATTCTTCTAACTATCTACCCATCTTATATTTACAGCAGTTGTGATGTCAGGATTAACAATATACAAATGTCACTCTTGTCTAAAGATCAAACTAACTCATATTCAAGAGTAAGGTGCAGTAACTTCACATGTTCAAGTCAAGTCATTATTTTCCTGCTTACACTTAGAGCCAAGATGTAATTACGTATAAGTAAAATGTTTGGTGTGAGATAATGAATCCTCACTGTATAACTGCACAAAATAGTTAAAATGTGAACACTCAGATGTTTTTTGAATATAGTTTTTCTTGGTTTTGAGGAAAAGGTGTCTATTTTGGGACACACCTGCCTCTTGCTTCCCACCTGGGCCTTTTCTTTATTATCACATAGAAATGGTGTCAGGCTTGTCCATTATTATTTACCCACTAGGAAATGAGTTTTCATTCTCACTTTTCACACCAGAGTAGATTCAATTAAGGTGCAGCCTGAGTCATTCAAAAACTAGAGTGCCTGTGTGAAGTTACATAAAGTTGCCCCAAAAAAAGAAAAAATAATGTTTTAAAGATTGGCTAATGAAACACATCAGTTACTTTACAACAAAAGCCAATCATTGTAGCGCTACCTAAGCAATAAACTTTGATATGGGGGCATATTTTGAATCTAATTTATTGTGTCATTTTAGCTGATGACTAAGCACCCATCCAAGCGTCTGGGGTGTGGACCTGAGGGAGAGAGAGACATTCGGGAGCAGGCCTTCTTCAGACGCATCGACTGGGACCGCCTCGCTAACAGAGAGATCCAACCACCCTTCAAACCCAAAGTGGTGTGTACAATTTGTCATTTCATTGGAGTACACTAGGTTTGTAGATTGTATTCTACCCCCCCTCCAAGACTCTTCACATATTTGTGCAAAATTCTCTAATTTGGTAAGCTACTTTATCCATCATCCATCCACAGCTGCCCTGAGGTACTTATGACAGAAACAAAACTACAAATGTGCGTCATTGGCCATTCAAGCACACACAAACACCACAGTAAATCTAGGCAGGGGGCTGAAGTGTCTTGCCTAAGGACATAATTTGTCCCATGAGGAGGGGCTGCATTTTGTAAAAGTAACTCTTTTGAGTCATCGTTGCACAAAAAAGACTGTCAGGAAATGCAAGGGAGCCAAATCCACGCAATAATTGGGTACCTTTTCTGGTTTATGGCCCAGCAGATAAGTCAATCAAAGATGTTTTTAACAAATCGTCTTTTTAATAGATCAATAAACTAACCAATTATATATAGTATACATAAAAATATCAGCTATAAGTATCATTTCCTCGTCTGTGTTCGGAAGTCTTCATTATTTGTTAATGGATTCTATTCTACTCTAAGCTGCCATAAAGCTGCTGCTGAATGTGTTTAACTATTTGTTTTGAGACCACCCCAGCTGCCGCCACCAGTCCTTTAGCCTGACACTCTCCTCACACCTCTGCTCCTCCTGTCACCACTGCCCTGTGCGGCAGCAGCAGCATCTCCTTCCCCTGCCTCAGGCTGGTGACTAAAATAGCCCTGTTAACAGCAGAATTCCCCCACTGTCCGCTCTATAGCCACAGTAAATGGTCGGCTTACGTAGCGGATGTATTAGACTCCATTCAGACATGACTGAATGTGGATGGGTCCCTTGGCTTTGTGCAGCGTGAGCTCATCTACTGCGTCACTCACTAGAATCTCAAAGAGGCACAGGACACCATCTGGGGCTAACTTTGTTGACATTAATGTTACACACTTCTGAAATAGGCCTGGCTTATAGCTCCCTGGAGATATAATAAACTACAGAGAACACAAATGTACTGCTCGTTTTGTATTCGAAATTCAAACACATTTGTCATGACTATGCATTTACTGATGCATTTCCAATTCCATTCTGACAAAGTAATGAGGCTTACTTAGGTCACAATATGTTGTTTAGTTAGGTTCAATGCAAAAGGGTAAAACAAGCAACATACGTATTGTTCTTCTGGTCTATTTGTTTAATTGGTGAGGTAAATTGAAAATATAAACATTTTATTTTGCTGATTGTTTTTGGTATTTAAGGTTGCCATGTGCTATTGTTTCACAAATTAAAAGTTGATTAAAATTTGAGTTAATTTAACAAAGATCATCCTAACCTGACGGTGCTGAACTTGTGATGAAACACAGTCTTGATCAGCTTGAGAGCCATGACAGCCCAGAGCCAGACTTCAACTGATGTGACGACCTCCAGAGTGGACGACACTAATGTAATTACAGCTTGTGCCTGGTTACACACACGCGTTCGGTACCTCCCTCCAGGACCAAAGGCACGCTTTCCAATAAAAGCAACAGGATGAAAAGTCTGATCTTTTAAGTCACAAGCTCCACATCAAACTAATCATTATTGTCCCTCACATCTAACTGTGTCTGATCTTTTTAATGTGATCGGGCACCGGAAAGCTAATTACAGAGCAGAAGAGCTGTGGTCTGTGTTTAGAAATGAATGCAGACCTACTTCAGTGTTGGGATGGGAAGATTATGTGGTCTATTAATGATTATTTAGGCCACAATATAATCATCAGCAAGCTAAAATTTAAAGTCATTGTACATTATAAAAAGTAAATATAGAAGATTTGTTTATTTGGTTGTGAAAATTTGATTTCACGTATCTAGGCCATTTGAATGAAACTGAAATAAGATCTCATTGTTTTTTGACATAGTTTTATAAATACAACTTTTATTTTTGCAGTAATTAGAACTTTAAAAATAATATTGTGAAATTGTTTTTGTTTTTACATGGCTTATACCAAATCTTTTATGTCTATGGCCAATATGTTGGGCCAGTTTTGATAATTTTCTTAAAAGGACATAATTAAAATAGAGAACTATATCACCCTTGTTTCTCCTAACTGTAAAATGACACTTTATTTTTGTTTTCTAGACAGAAAATTGGCTCATAAGAATATTCTGCCTTGTCGTGAGAATTTAGGTCAATAATTGATTAACTAAAAAGATATTTAGTTCATCTATCCAAAACTGTTGCATTTGTAAAGTTCGCATTTAACCTTTATGTTTACCAAAATACTTTGTCATTGTTTTTCAGTGCGGCAAAGGAGCTGAAAACTTTGACAAGTTCTTCACGCGCACCCAGCCCGTCCTGACACCGCCGGACCAGCTGGTGATCGCCAACATAGACCAGGGCGAGTTCGCAGGCTTCTCCTACATCAACCCTCAGTTTCTCCACCCGTCGCTGCACAGTGTCGTATGAGCAGGAACTAGAAGGACTCTTCCAAAAAAAACTACAAATCCCAGACATCCGCCATCAGCATCAGCCACAACAGCTTGTTTCATTCTGGTCAAAATCACAATGCAAAGTACTTTTTTTTTTTGTTAATGTGAGCTTTTACTATGTATAATTGTGTCTAATTGTGTTTTTCTCGATTCTCAAGCTAAACAGAATATTTATTTAAAATTCTGTTCCAGAAACTCACCACTTTATAATAACTCACTTTAATTAGCTTAATAAAGCATGAACAATTTATGAATGAATGGATAAAAAACATTACTAGGGCTTAGTAAGTACTTAAGGTTGGGGTATACATTATTTCTTCATTATATATTAAGTTTAGTGACCTTTATTTAACCAGGAAGTCTGGCTGAGATAGAAATCTATTTTCAGAGTCCTGAGGAGGGGAAAGGTCAACTGTACATGTCATTAGAGCTGGGCGATATTTAGAATTTTAAATATTACTGTGAAAGTGATTTTGAAGATATGCAAAAACTGAAAATAGTACTGTATATTGTTTATAAGCTAGTAAAAATACAATTTAAAAAAAGGTAAACTTTCAAATAACTATAGAAAGACAATATTTCTGTTCATTGTTATAAACAGATTTTGTTCTTAGTCATTTAGTCAATAACTCAGTAGTGTTCACAATATATTTTTTTTAGGAAGAACTGAATGCTGCAAAATGTATTATATCTTTTTAGCGTGAATATTCAGTAAAGCATGAAGGTCTTACTAGTTTGAAAAGAAGGCGTGTCCTTTTTTAGTCGACTAATTCATCAGTAGAACATGTCTTAGGTACAATATAGTCATGTTTGATCATTAAAACGTAACTAATATAAATAAAGACATGTTTGACTTAATTGAATTGATTGAATATCATAATCAAGATATGCCAAAAAATCGAAATATCCAGTTTTGTTTATTATCGCCCAGTCCTACATGTCATGGTAGGAGAAACACCTGGAAGAAACTGCACTGACACGAGGAAAACATGCAAACTCCACATAGAACCAGGATTTTCTTGCTATGAGGCAAAAGCGCTAACCACTACACCACCATTATACTGCCCAAGTCGTTTGTTCATGCTTTATTAATCAAGTTTAGCTACTACAAGTGTTAGCAGTGTTAAATGTGTTTATTTTGTGATTACCATTTCATAAACAAAACAGCATATCACCAAGGCAACCGATGCATAAGTCATGCAAACAGGGAGTTCATATTTCCACATTATTGTATATAGTGTTTCTGTCGTCTGTCATTTACAGTTTCCACCATTCAGGCTTTTATTTTTAATATCTGAACTGTGTATTTTTCGTTTAGTTTCCACATCGACTAAATAGTACTATACTGTTACATAAAGAGTGCCAAAGTGGATAATTAAGCATTTCCAACCTCCTTTAAAACTTTCTGTTATGTTCAAGACAACACTTTACAAATCCTGGCTAAATCTGTTCTCGTTACTGTCAAATGCACATTTATAAAGTCTTATATTAACCAACTGTTTATGTTTTGGGTGGCTGCAGAGTAATAGGGTCAGAAAAACATGACAGTATTTAGGGTGAAGTTACAAAATCCTAGTATATGCACAAAGCAATCCTGTGTCGCATGCTATTTTTCTGACTCTATGGACAGTATAACTCTAGGATCTACAGTTTATGTAAAGGATAGTATGACGATAAAAGCTATGTTATGTATTTTTGTTGTAAAGAAAAAAAAGTCTTATTCTAAAAATGTCTATGAAATGCTTATGTTCCTGTTCGTGTTCCGCTTAGCCTCTCAGTCCGGACATGTTTACCCTTGTCAACCATTTTTGTAAATATATATTTCAAAAGATATTTTATACAACAAAATGAATGTGCTTTTACTACCTTAGACGATTTGATGATTTCTATGTGTTTAGACGACCCCTTAAAAGAAAGCAAATGTTTGGCAGAATCTTTGGTAGCTTTGTATCAGCATCTTGTTTAAATGTATTTCCTGTATCCATTTGTTTTTTACTACTGTGTCATAGAGAATATGCAGCACGTATATCCTGTACGTGATTGGACGCCCTCTTTGCCTTGGTCACTTACAGACCGCTTTCTCCTGTTTATGGACTGAAATCACATCTAGTTTTAAGGATTTCCGTCTTTTTTTCGTGTATTTTGTGTGCATGCGATCGAAGCATGTAAACAACCTTTTGCATGGTACTGAAAACTCCCCCGGTGTTGAAGCATGGAGCCTCCAACCTTACAAGAAGTAAACCAGCAAGTATTGTATGCTTTCCTGCTCCGCAGCCTCTCCCAGTGCTTCATGTAGCCTGCCATTTTGGCTCAAATGCTGAAATATAAACAGTGATAAACAATGTATTTATGCTTATGTTTGTGCCATACCAGGGGTTTCATTTACAAAACTGCGTGGAATTCTTACTAAAAGTGTATGTACCAAAAAGAGAAAGAAGACAACAATAGAGAGGAAGCAGACAACAAAAAGAGTAAGAAGACAACAATAGAGAGGAAGCAGACAACAAAAGAGGAAGCAGACAACAAAGAGGAAGCAGATGACAAAAATAGGAAGCAGACAAGAAAAAGAGGAAGAAGACAACAATAGAGAGGAAGCAGACAACAATAGAGAGGAAGCTGGCAACAAAAGAGAGGAAGCTGGCAACAAAAGAGAGGAAGCAAAGAACAAAAGAGAAGAAGCAGACAATAGAGAGGAACAAGACGACAATAGAGAAAAAACAGACACCAATAGAGTGGTGGCCTATAGGACCCACTGAACCAGTTTAGGAACAGGTTTTGGGATGTAGGCTCCTCAGATGGGGGCTAAACTCAGTTTAATATAAATACAGCTAGTCACAGGTCACTTTCGTCAAACTGAAAATGACTTTCAGATGAGAGTCAAGACGTCTCAATCTTCAAACACGCTGTCCAGATGACAACTTTTATGCATTTCTACTGTTTTTTTTTTTTTTTACCAGCAGTAAGTATTTTTGCTATGTTAAAATACTTATCTGCTGGTCAACTGTTTTTGTCTCATCTCCGATACCAGAGGTACAAAATATTTGGATTGGACTTCTTATTTCTATGTCATGTTTTATAAATTACAAATTTTGCGTGAAAAAGCAACAAACGTAACCTTTGTGTATGCACCTTTTATAAATGAAACCCCAGATCCTTTGTTTCATGAGTATTACTTGTTGTTTTTGCTACTTTGAGGCAAGCTTCGATACAATACAGCTTCTTAAAACTGCCAAAATGAATGTCTTTGAATTCCCTTAAGTAGTTTTGTAACTTGATGTCACTGACTCATCTGGACCAAAATGAGATCGATGAATGTTTACATGTCTCACATTGAGAAGTTGCTTTGGCACAGAGAGGAAAGGCCCGTGATAATCAGACGCTCATGTCGAGGAACAGTTTTACTACAGGTGTACTTACAGAGCCACAGGGATGCTTATGTTCTCCTCGACTAACCCTGCTTTGTTATCCTCACTCTTCTTGTTCCTCTGTTATTTGTGCTATGATGGATACTGTGTATACAAAATAAACTATAAAATATCTCCCAGTGCCCTGTCTGTCACAGCTGTGTGATCTTTAAATGGTCTAAAAACATAAACCAGGCTAATCAGAGTACAATGTCTCTTCAGAGATCAATGTGATGCTTTAATAAATTGGAAAAGGCATTTAATTTACACCCTGGCAGGTATCCATGGTAATGAGATCATTATTATTCATGTTATCTATTTAATCAATGTCTCTTACTTCAATGCATTGAAGTTAAGCATGCCAAGGGCAAAACGTAATTTTGTTTTGCATTTAAAAAGTTTATTTGAGAAGATATGAAAATGACCAGGCTTAACTGGCATTTTTAGGAGATTACACCTGATTTGGTGTAGGCTTTCGAAAACAAAATCAAGCAGAAAGTCCTAACAAACCTAACCTCCTTCAGGTTAGGGTATGGGTACCACTGATCTGGAGTAAGTCATACCAACCAAAATCCACTAGTTTTCACATATTCGTGTATGACTGAGCCCAAAATTACAGATTAACAAAGTGGGGTCTGCTGGTGGGGGGTCTCAGGGGCTCTGCAAAGTCTGTGTGAATCAGGAAATACTCTAGGACCCCTTCTTCAAACCCACTGATCTGTAAACTGTGGTGAAGCTAGCTTAATTAGCTTGAACTATGCCTCCCATCACCCCTGCGCCTCTTTTCCCGCCACGGGAGCTGTCCAGTGCTGAAGCTGAAATCTGTCCTCGCCCCGCCCCCGCAGAAAGAAAGACCTGCACGCGCTCAGGCTCCAAGACCACACGCATCTCACGCACTGCGTGGCTGCACAGCTTTTCTCCTGTCAACAACGGTCTTCTTTGACTTTTTATCTTGAAAATTTTGTTTCATTGTTTTTTTTTTTTTTTAAACCGACGGATTAAAAAGACGTGATTCTCTTTTAAAAAAGGTAAGTACAATAATCTCGTGTAATTTAATTTAAGATACTATTTAATTAACTTCCAAACTCTTCTCTGGTAATATAAAAAATATATTATTTTTTATCTTATGTTTAATTTGATTGATCTCAGCTTTTTTTTTTGTAGAGCACAAAATAACAACAATCGTCTCGCGAAGCTGCAAAAAAATAGTTAATTTGACCAAGAGATAGAATAGCAAACAATAAAATATCAATAATTGCAATAATATACTAATGCAGCCTATGTAGGGCAACTATAAATACAAAGACATTCTTCAACTGCAAGGACACGGCAGGAGCAGGATAAACTACATACAAAGCCTACATAATATCGACAGTGTTGTAAATTGAGCCTCGTGCGGATTCACGAGCCTTAAATAGAAACGGATATATTGAACAGCCAAGTCAGCTTTAAAAGTTGTATGACAAAGTGATATGACAGATTTGACCCGAGGTAAATGATCTTTAACTTCTAGTGTGTCAGACTCAATAATACATGACTCTTATATGAATATGAATGCATTACCTTATTTTTTTATTTTATACAGTAGGCTAAGTAGGCCTATAAAGCCTGACAAATCCAGACTGATATCTCTCTGTATTACTCTGGTACGGAGTAGAGTCTGACTTTTTCAAAGCTCTGAAACTCAACAGTTTTGCTACATTGACTCTTAAAGGGTAAAATGATTGCCTTGTAGTTAGTTGTATGTTTAAATGGACTTAAATGAACCGCGAATAGAACTGACTTGGAGCGTTGCAACATGTTAAGCTTTTGGACAGGTTGCCTTATTGTTTTCTTGTCTCTTCTTCAGCTCTTCTATTATAATTGCCAAAAACTGAAACTATTCACTGTGGGCACATTTCCCCGTTTGTTTCCTCTTCTGGGACACCTTCCATAAACATGCCTTGCTTTTGATAATGTGATTCTTGGTGTTCAGACTGCTCCAGACTTCATTATATTCAGTACTTCTGCTGATGGACTGCCATAAAACCCACGCTCACAAAGGGTCAGACTGAGTATCTTTACATTTACTGGAAACATGACCTGCTATTTTTAACTGCCTGCTCTAAATATAGCACCGTGGTCTTGGATTGCACTCAAGTCAACCAAACACTGGTATTATTGATCAGTGTTCGGCATTTTGACTGATCTGACTTCCCAAATCTTTCCTGTTACTGAGGAGTCACTTGGGAATTTCAACTCAACAAAAATCGATGGAGTCTTGTGCAGATTTCAAAGCACACGCTGTTTAAACTAAAAATGAATACAAGAAAATTAGGCACACTTAAGTTTTGGAAATCCCAGGCCAGTTGTGTAAATTTGGTTAAAGTGAACCCTGGCTATAATCAAATGTTTACCCCAAAACTCTTATAATATCATTACTTATATAAATACAGGATAAATACCTCTGAAATATTTGTAGTTTTATTAAAATAGTGTTTTAAAGAGATACCTGGAGGCTGCCATTTTGCTTTGGTTATGACATCAAATGGTTGTCTGTGTCTTCTGGTGGTTGTCAAGGTAACAGCCTAGGAAGCAACTGTGGTAGGAGCAACCATGGCAACAACAAAAAGCAACCATTTGACATCATCAGCCCCAGAATGCATTGCACCTGGACAATATGGCTGCTCCCAGTGGCTCCAAAACAATGACAATTTTATAAAAAATAGTAAGGGGTTATATATTTGTTTGTAATTTATTTTAGTAAACATGACCAGAACTAGCATTTAAGCCATATTTATCTTCATAGTCAGGGATCCTTTTAACAGACAAGTAGATTATTAGACTTAATTTTCAGCATAAATTTACATAAATATTCTAATCATCCTATCATCTGGCGACGTGTCAGTTAAATTCTGGATTTTTAGAGAAACTCAGAAGAATAAGAATCATTATCACCGATTACTCTTTTAATTCACTGCACTGTTCTTAGCCACAACAGCAATAGTAGTTTGTGTAACCTTGTTTAAATAAAATAACCATGAAATTTCCCCATTGCGGGAGATTCAAGGTCCTATATTATACTTATTTTTGATCCATATTACAATTTCATTTAGTCCCCAAAACACATCTAAAGCAGTGTTTTGTTGCAATCTCACTTGTTTAACACAAAAACCCTGCATGTTTTTTCAGTGTTCTTTGCTTGAAATGCAAACACTCTGTTCCACTTTGTGATGTCACTATGTGGTATTACCAATTGTACTTCACTGTGCTTTTCTACCCCATTCACTTTCACTAGAATCATTTGTACATTTTAGCCTTGTAACTGTCCAATTACAAAAGCTACAGCTGTTGTTTTAGCCTCATTTAAACTTTTGCCTCTCGATTCACTCTGAAATTAGAAAGACTTACTAAGGCAATCAAATCTGAACAAAACAATCAAATTAAACACACAACAACTTGAGGTGGCCTAGTGATTTGAATATAACAGAATTGTACAGTAAACTGCTTTATTTTGGGCTAAAAAGCAGTTAAGTATAAAACTACCACTTAATTACATCATAGGTGGAACGAAATATTTTCAGCTTTGGACAGGTAGAAACAGGATTACTCAGACATTTGTGAATGAAGCAAGACACAACTCTGAGTATGTTTTGACTGAGATATTGACATTTTAACAGGACTAAAACCTCAACAAAGTCGATTTTGTGTAATATGGGATCTTTAAGGTTATCTTGACTTATTAATTCTTAGCTTTATTATTTTCTTAGCTTTTGTTTTTGCCACATTTGCTTGGCATTACTATTTAAATAACTTCAGAAATCAGATCCTGATTGTTGTTGGTGCATCATGAGAAACAGTCACTGGCAAGGCAGCCATCATTCTGTATCTAACATTCACAAAGTTTGAGTTTAATTAAGTTTAATTGTAAGTGAGGATGGATAATGCAGACCCTTTTAAACATTATTGGTGGGTTACCTGCAATATTATTGATTACTTTTGACAGTTTAATCAGTTGAAGACCCAAGTAAAAAATGATAAATGTCTTCAGCATGATGACAAAATAGGATGAAAGTAAGAAAAATGTCAAATATGTAAAGTGATTTGAAAATTGAAGAGTGTTCTTGGTGTGTGTTTCATTAAATGTATATTTCCGTGAAAATATGAACACCAACTGACTATTGTGTCACGTTCCTCTTGTGTTGTTTGTGCAGCTGTGTCTCTGTGAGCATGAGTGCGTGCAGCAGGAAGGCCCTGACCCTCCTCAGCAGTGTCTTTGCCCTGAGTGCTCTGGGGCTGCTGGGAGTGGCCGTCAGCACAGACTACTGGCTGTACCTGGAGGAGGGCGTCATCGTGCCCCTCAATCAGACCACCGACATCAAGAGCTCGCTGCACTCGGGCCTGTGGAGGGTCTGCTTCCTGGTCGGTGAGTGTGCCTGCGTCTCAGAGGAAACACATTTTACAGAGACAAGTCACAGAATTTAGTTATGAAGATCAATAACTTTAATGTTTGTTTGAGCAAGTTTGTTTGGAACAGAAGAAGAAATAGTTATTTGAAGTACACACATTATATTTTGGAAACACAAACATAAAGCTTTGTTATGTGCAGACAAATTAATTCAGCAAACATCAAAATGAAAAACTCCTTTTTAATAAATATATTGTATATTGTTGACCCCTTTTATTAAATTTAGCAGCAGATTTTAACTCTTCACATTTAAATACTACAAACATTAAAGCATTAAGGTTATAAAGAGATTAAAGGGGATGTAAAAGGTAACTAAACTTTTGTGAGGTTGTAGTTTTAATAGTCTTTCCTCATTATTATCTTACCCAAAGATGTACTTCATATGATTCCAACATGATGTTTGAATAATCTTTCATTAGCTTAATTTGTTTTTTTTTTTAGATCAAAATTATATTTACTATGAACAAAACATAAATCTTTGTTTGCTAAAGCGTGAGTAATACATGACGAAGAGAGAAATACATCCAAAAATCATCATACTGTAGCTGCTGAATCCAGTTTTCATCGTTTCAGCTCTCACCAGGAAGCGTCCTTTGAATGGGACTTTTTTCATTCATTTGCCTTTGACTGAGAGAAGGATCTCCCACCACACATGGAAGATTTTTGGATGTTACAGTCAGTCTAATACTTTATACTTCTAAAGATCCAACATTATGCTTTCAACAAAGACAGCTGTCCTCTTCAGTTCACAGTAGTGTCAGTAGGACCAGTCACATGGAGATTGCCCGTGGTTAAACTCTATTTAAAAGTCATTTGAGCCCCGAGTCTAAATGTGACAGCTGCTGGAGGCTGCTTGTGTCACAGTGACAGGTCATCATCGGTGCAAAACACACTCACTGTACACAAAGACATGTCCCATCCGTGAATGGAGGGGACAATGTAAGAACGAATGTATGAACCTAATGTGTGTTTAGAGACAGATGTCAGCTCGTCAAAAAATAAGTGTCAAATATAATATGTTATAAATGTCATAAATAAAAAAACTTGTTGATGGAAGGATTAATTGTGCTGGATATAAAAATCAATCAATCAATTAAAGTTGCAATGTAAACTTTCAGATGAATGAACTAATCATTCATTGGTCTTATAGTTAACCATCATTTGTCATTTTATTATTTTACTTGGGAAATACACCAAAATGTATTTTAAAAAGGGGGATCTTAGACATGTCTTAGTCAACCAAGAATGCTCTATTTGCTGGATCATTAAACTCCAACTATCTTTGTCAGTATTGGCCAATCCTTCTTCATATATTATTGCTTTGCCTTTTAAGATAAACCTGTCTAAATTAGGCCAAACACAATCAAGAAAAAGACAAAACCAAAGATCATATTTTAAGGGTGTGTTGGCATTTTAAGTTGAATTCAGATTTGGTTCTTTGTTTAATTGTACATTTATTATTTATTTTTGCAAATGTGAACACTGCCTGACTCTTAACAAAAACATAAATTAGGTAAGCAAACTCCTAGATTCAGCCATGTTACTGTTGAATAACATTGGACTTACGGCAAAGCAACAGTTTAGATTTGTCTGCACAGTGCGCTGAAATGAGCAGTTGGTCATTATTGCCTGGTGATTTGGCTTGTTCCTCTGTTTCCTCTCCTCTGTGAAACACATGACCTGCTCCACCTGGACACCTGCTCCTGACTCTCATCAGCGCCCAATTCTTTCCATTGTGGACATTTTTCTCTCAAACTGCTCTTTTGACTGATTTTTTTTTCCTTTAGGTGAAGAAACTGGTCGCTGCTTCACCATCGAGTACATTATGCCCATGAATGTGCAGCTGACGTCTGAGTCCACAGTAAATGTGCTTAGTGAGTACAAATTCACAATGACTTTGACATAGAGAAAGCTGTTCAGTTTGTAGTAGTAAAACTGAGAGCGACAGAGACTAAGACTGAATGGATTTAGTTTTAAATGGTTGCGCATCCTAGTTCACTACAGATGAAGTAGTATCATAGAAATGCACATTTGTCGACCACTGTCTGTCTCATGTAAAGTTCAATGTTTTGCTTGTCTCCACTGTGTCCAGAGATGATCCGTTCGGCGACCCCCTTTCCTCTGGTCAGCCTGTTCTTCATGTTCATTGGTTTTGTCCTGAACAACATTGGACACGTGCGTCCACATCGCACCATCCTGGCCTTCGTCTCAGGGATCTTCTTCATCCTCTCAGGTTGGCTCTTTAAGCTTCATTACACTATCATGTTTTTTTTGTTTTCTTAGGCTCTTTAGGTTTTCCTACTGTACGAACTTTTTTTCCCCAAGTCTCCATTTTAGATACGTTAACACAGACCAGGAACTATATACTGGGGCCACACTTTAAGAACTTTTAGCTCCTGCTCTGGGGCAGGTACTTTCAGACCTGGAACTTTTTGGTGACACAAGCACATTTACTATGCTTTATATGTTGTTTTGTATTTTCTGATATTTAGAAAACTTTCCTTATCCTTGAAAGAAAAACAAAACAAACAAACAAACAAATGAAAATAAAAGTTAAATTTGTAAATAAATATTAGTAGAAAAACAGTGAATGATTGTGTTTTACTGTTACTTTCAGTGATGTATTTAGCTTTTACACATTATATTTTTTTGCGTAAGGGAAAAACAACTTTTGTTTTCCTAAGACAAATGAATGACTTATTTAAATGTTCAGACTAAACAGATGCTGATATTAAAGCTATTTAGCCCCACTTTCACATACTGTTGTTGATGTGTGACTAAACAGAGACTAAGGGAATGTGGAGACTTAGTTCTAGGTACTTTCATGGCGAACGCCTTTTCACTCAGTGTTGTGGTTGTCTTGTTGGTTTAGGCTTGGCTCTGGTGGTGGGGTTGGTGCTCTACATTTCCAGTATAAATGATGAAGTTCTGAATCGGACTAAGAACAGTGAGCGTACTTCTCCTACAAGTATGGCTGGTCTTTTGCTTTTGCCGCCATCTCTTTCCTTCTCACAGAGGTAATGTATTAGTCACTAAAAACTCTGCACAGTGTATAATAATGTGTCCTCATGTCTGAAGTTTTCACTAACCTCTTATGCCATCTAGTGGTCACATACAACATCTACACAATCAACTTTAAAAGACTTTTATTACAAAATGATGAGTATTAGTCTGTTTTCCCAGAGCGCTGGTGTGATGTCCGTGTATCTGTTCATGAAGCGATACTCTGCAGAGGAATGTACCAGCCGCGTCACGCTGCCTTCTACCGGCCTCGCCTCAGTAACTGCTCAGACCACTCGGGACAGTTCCTGCACCCTGAAGCCTGGTCCCGGGGACGCAGCCCTCGGACATCTCCAGTGAGGCGTCTCTGCAGATGAGCACCAGTTATCCTGCGCTGCTCAAATGTCCAGAATATGACCAAGTGTCGTCCTCTCCGTGCTGAGATCTACGACAGCTTATAGACTTTTTTGTCGTTTTGTTTCCCCAGATAGGCGAGGACATTTGTTTGTTTGTTTGGCAATTTAACTTTGGAAATGTTAGATCCTCACCTTCAAGTGGGATAACCAAAACACAAATATTATATATACAGTATCAGGGGTGATCAAATGTTTTTTTCACTGATGGACACATATAACATTTTTAACAGGGTGCCTTTTTTATTAGCTTATAAAAAGCCACTGTTCCTAAGTTTGTATCTCAATGCAATGTGGCATTATTGAGATCAATGTGGAGTAAAAAATGTGTGTCAGTAATCATTTAAAGTTGCACTGTGTAAATTTCTGAAGATGAAAAGTTATCAACACAATTCAGTATAGCTAAACCTATGCTTTGGACTTTCTGAATGTGGATAAATACATTTCATGCCATAATATTAAAACATCAGCTAACAGGAACTGCTTTTCTTTGGAAACAACTGTGGTCCTCCTCCAGGCTAAATCATGCAAGCTCTTTCAAAAAAAAAAAAAAAAAAAGAGCTCTTTTTTATGCTTTAACATAACCAACACATCTAAAAGACAAAAACATTCATTTATGAGAGTTTATTTTTGGCCAAAAAGTTACACAGTTCACCTTTAATGTAATGCAGAAAAAGGTCTGAAGTCGGACAAACAAAAGTTGAACTAAAGTCTGCAGTTTGTCCTGGGTCAGACGTCCCTGGTTCACACATTGTGACATACAGTATTATATATTACTTGTTAAGTTTAGGGCATGCCACGGTTTACTGTAAATACATTAAGAGACTGTTTCTGCACACATATCAGCTGGTGTTAAATGATGCTTTGATGACTGAATATTTGTGTCATCACACGGTCAAATGTGAATGTGTTTTTTACTGCTCTACAATACAGTATATAATAATATCAACTTAAATGTCATAGACTTTAAGCGCTTCATGTAGAAGTAATGTTGCAAAATGTAAACATGCTCATTTAGTAGTTTAGAAAAATACTTTTCTACAAATAAAAATGTGGGAACCATGTAAACTAAAGAAGTAATAAACCCTGTCAATTATTTGATCTAAAGAGCAATTCTCCTTCTTCACACGAGAGGGCGCTCCTGTCTCAGTCTTGTTTGATTCTCTTTCAGAGGGAGACTCTCGTTTCCTGTGATAAGTGAAGCTTCTTTCATGTAATTAATTAGTGCGTGTTAATGACAGATCTCTATAGTCTCAGAGCTCTCCCGTGACAATTCTCCAAGTCATTGATGATTTCTTCAATCCAAATATGTAGGTCAAGATCAGCATCAATAATAAATAGCCATACAGCTGCATTATATATTCTTTATGTAGATACATGTCATGTGCAATGTTATCAATAGATTTTACAGAATATAAAAGAACCATTGCCCACATGGGCAGTACAATATTATGCCTCGGACACAAGGCTTCATTTTATCTTACAAATCACACATAGAAAACTAATGGTTTACTTCATAGTTTTGACATCTTCAATATTAGATATTACTTTGCAGGTATTATAAACATTGCATCAGTTAGTCGTTTTTCTTATAGACTTCTTTATAAATAAAACCACTTTCCATCAGTCATGGCTTATTAATGACACCAACAATCCACATTATGTATTTCATGATTCTGTTTAAGGCTTAATAAAGAAAACCCAAACATCAGCTGATGCAACTTGTGCCAATCGGCTCAAACATGTCACACATGTGCACAACATAGACAGAACCTATACATGTTATATACACACATAACTTAAGTGTAAGGAGAAAAACATTTATAGAGAGTAAACTATTTCACAAAAGAAATAAATACAAATCAACACCTGGTTATATCATTTTAAGATGAACACAAAAGCAAGCAATCATCTGAAGGATTACAAACAAAATACAAATAAGATTACAACAATATGCTGACCTTCATTGACAGGTCAAAGACAAGGAGAAATGAGCTTAATTAGACTGGTACCCATTAGGCTAATGCAAAGACACAAATACACCGAGGGAGTTCCTTGGCCTTTGCAAAAGCACCATATCTAAAGAACTAATATAAAACGTTTGCACTTGTCACAAACACATGAAATCAGCCCAGCTGACGTCTACACTAAACCTGAGCCAGCGCTGTTGTTTTTGAGGTTATTCTGACACCATGGCACCTGTGAGACGGTCAAAGAGAGACACAGCACATTTGTCCACCTCCACTGCACTTTCACAGGTGTATTTGATAAAGCACAGTGGATCTCTCACGTGCCATGTGCACTAACAGCATGCACACTTCATTCACAAACAAACATAGTCTATGGTCACCACATGCAAACATGGCAGCTGTCCTGATACTGACAGAAGGCCCACACAGTGATGAGCATCTTAAAGACTCTGCACACTGTTGCGGACACTTTGTGCAGAGATGACGGTGTCCTGGTTTAAGGATTGTCCACGCTCACTTTTTGTTGGCAACGCGCCTTTTCCTGGTGGCCAACATGTCGTAGAAGGGGTCTCTGCTGATGCTGGCCCTGGAGAAGTCAATCAGAGCAGTAATGAGATAAATAAGGCCACATGAGAGGACACTCAAGCATCTTTGATATGGAAATGAGCCACATTTACACAAACCCCTGCCTTAACTAGACCAGAAAAGAAAAAAACTTTATGCAGTGACCTAGTTTGGTTTCCATGGTTTCTGAGAAAGCCCCCCCTCCCCTAAGTTTTCCCTTTTCCACTGGTTTTGCTGGAACATCTCAATGATCCCTGCCTCAGGACTCTGTGGAGGTGGAGGAAGCACTGCTGCAGGTCAGAGGGTCTAAAAGAGGGACAAACAATGCCTCTCCAGATGATGAGTCTTTACAACCTGCGCCCAAGCAAAAGGAACAGTGCCATACAGCGTTGAGGCAATGAGTCAGGAAACCATTTGAGCTCCACTGAAGAGCCCAGTTTCACGCCTATAAAATCCTGTTAGCACAGAAGAGGAAGACACTCTACCCCCCGCTGCAGATATCTTTTATTCACTTATACTGTCACACTCCAAAAACAACTACCACTTAGCAGGCGTAATTGTCTTTTTCCAGCAACCGCAGCCAATATGATCATAGACATAAACATGATTGAAAAACAGCTTTTCAGTACAGAAAGAATAACTCATCACTTTGACCAACTAATACTTTTCAAGCTCCCCTGATTGCTCAAGTTATAGGCCTGTATTTTAGTGTGACCCCATATCCTCTCAGACCTCTACTGGAATTAAAGTGACCTCTTCTGGTGAGTTTATTCAAGTTGCTGGCTCAGCCTCGGGGTTTACAGAGATCTGACTAATCTTCTCATCTCTTCCACAGGGAACGCTCTCTCTCTCTGTTTAAATATGGAGAGTGAAAAGGAGGATGGAGACGACTTTATATTACAAAAGACTGTACTATGCTCTGTTCTGCTGAACCAACTGTCTTTGACTTTGCACCATATTCTGTGTGGGTGACAAAAGAGCATTCAGCGTGAGTCAATGAGCAAGGTTATCTGTAGGTTAAGTGCACAACGGAGGCACTCACTAAATAATGAAGTGTGCGCCAATGAATTAAAACATTATTAGAGTAAAGGTGCATTGCATGTTTCTTTGTGTATCTGGTGGGTTTGCTTTGGGTACTTCATCAATCCAAAACATGTTCAATGGATACATTCTACCAATTAAAATGTTTTGACTAGAAACACACTAATCAGCAATGAAAAAATGTATGTTTTGCATGACTGATACCTATACCTATGTTAGGAATTATGAATTTGTGATGACCAACAAGATTTTTACACTATTTAAATTGACTGTAGTACCAACTCCAACCTGTTTTACCACAAATATGTAACACAGAACTGTAGTCGTGTTTGTTTAATGCCGTTTCCTTTGCACTAAAGTGTTCACATTAAACTCTACAGGCCTTACCAATCAATTCAGATGCTAAATTGCATTTTTGTTGTGCTCCTAGTTTAGTATTGTAAAATACAGCATCCTCCACAAAACCATCCTGATTTTTTTGTGTCTGAGAGTCACAAAAATATCAGTTTTGTCAGGTTCTCGCTCTGTTTTCAGAGTTGTTATCTATTTTGCATTATGACAACAGAGGAGTGTGTGTGTTTTTTCAAAAGTAGTAAAAGTAGTTAATTTTTGAATACGTACACATAATCTAATACAGACCTGGGCAAACTGCGGCCTCGGACTGTTTCTCTTGGCACATTTTTGAGAATAAGTGTTATTTATTTGTTTTTCCGAATTGAATGACTTGACTATGAAGCATGTGTCTTTGCTTTGTGAGCTAAAATGTATTACAATAAATAAAATAGCAGATTAAAAGCCTATTTTTAATAAATTGCTCGCAATAACGATCACTTGTCACACCAATGACCACGTACCAGCCCTCCAATATTTGTCCAGGTTTAAATATGGCAGAGGGAAAAAATAAATACCCACATATGCCCTAATCCATCTAAAATACAGAAAAACAGATCTGTCGTCAACCAAAGAAATTCTTGGTCGAATATAGATATGTCCTATCGACCTATTAGTTGACTAAAAGGGGGGAACAGCAAAAACTTTGATGCTAAAAAGGAACTTTTTGATCTGACCGTGTGTCTGACCCAATCTGTGCTTCAAAAGCCAAAAAATTAATAAAACAGTTCATGCAAAAACTTGGTAAACTAAATTGCATTGACCAGTTAATCTAAAATTAAAAGAATGAAAAGCGCCATGTTTCCAGAAGTATTACCAGTGGGAGTCTTACTTAATAGATTTGATCCACTCCTCCTTCTCCTCTGGCGTTGGAGCGGAGATCCGGTACACCACATGGTTCCCCTCGACTACACGTCCATCTGCCTCCGTCTTACACGCTTTGATCACCTGGCCTTTGTGATTAGGATTGTACAGCTCAAAACAGTTCTGCAGAGACAAAAAGCACCAGAGTTAACAAGGAGCTGTCAGAAACACCTTATTGTCTGTGTCAGAGGAGTAGACTGTTATTTTAGAGATGAGGTTGAGATTTGGAATAATGAAATGTGGACTCACTGGTTTCCTGGGCTCCTCCACTTCTCGGATGCTTAAATTTTCTAGAGGAATGATTCCACGAGGCTCCTTGTCCTGAAGAAAAAAAGAAGAACAAGAAGTTAGAAGAATGAGAGACACAAAGCACTCAATTTAGTTACTTAAAGGTAATATGAATCATCATTTTGACAGAATTTGCTGAAATAACTATTACTGACATCTTTACACTACTCACAATATCACACAAGACTTGAAAAGCCTGGCAATATTTACATAACGGAAATCCTATTTGTTTATTTATTTTTTTACTATTTAAACATGAAATCAATGAAAAGTTATATATTTTTATTTCCATTTCTCTGCTTATAGAATAGTTTTGGCCCAGGGTAAAAGTGTTTCATGTAATATGTATATACCGGCAATCATACAACCAGAAGTAAAATAATAAACCTAAAGAAAGAGTTAAACTTTGATAAAATGTGTAAAATATTAGCAAAATCAATAATACAATGAGTTTAACTGTGTCTTACTGAAATGAGTAAACTTTAAAAGGCAGATGTTCAAAAATAGTGGATCTGGATTAAAAATGTTGATAATAATGGTGCTAATGTTTTAAACAGAAACTACTGAGATCATTTTGTCACTTTTGTTTTCTCAAAGTAGGAAAATCTACTCAAAATATAATTATGCTAAAAATAATTCCTCTGTCATTTCAAAGAACGGCATTTTTGGCTTTTTCAGTTTGGCTTAAAAATGTAGCAGGGGAAAAAAGTGCTTCCACTCAAAACTAGTGAAAAACAAAACATGTAAAGTTCAGTCCAGTAAATTCATTCAGCTTGGTCTCAATGAAAATGTTTAAAGACATGTTTTAATGGGTTTCCAGTGGACTGACATAATGTAGTCTGAATGTTGTTAATGTAATGCGCCCAAAATATTGAGATTAGTTGTGGAAAGAATTCAAATTCTAGATAAAATTGTGAATTATTTTTAAAATGCAAAAAGTGAATATTGATTTTAAGTAATTTATATTTAAAAAAACAAACAAAAAGGTTTATTAAAACTAGTGCTGTCAAGCGATTAAAACATTTAAAAGATTAATTAATTATGATGTGTAATTAATTAATCTAATTATTCTATTTTGAATCTCACCTAAAAATTGCTGAAAAAAAAACACTCAACTTAAGTGTTTTTGTTTTGTTTTTATCCAATTGAATTATTACATTATTGTTACAGATGGGAAATATTAATACATTGCAAAAAATAAAGACTTTAGGAAGTCTTTTGTTGCTAAATTGTAAAATTGAACAACCCATATCTCCACTTTGCAACTCGCATATGGAAACAATGAAGTTAAAGATTTCAAAATAGATTAATGTGATTCAATAAATTAACTGATTAATATGTCTGTAATTAATTCATCTCAATAATGCACTAATTTGACACCCCTACTTAAAACCTAAATGAATAAAAGCTATTTCGTAAACTAAGTGATATTTATGGATATCTGTAATGTATTTCACAGTATTTACATTTTTACATTTGCATGATGAATAAAGCTCAACCATTTGGGCTTGACATGCTCTAGAGATAATTCAAAAAGGTTCAAGCAATCCATTTTTGTCAATATTTGTCATCACAACTTAAGTAAAGATGTAGCTTTAATGTAACCACAGTATTTTACTTTTGTACAGTGCTTCCCACCTTTGCAGAATACAATACATATTGAAGTATCAGGGTTGAGTGATGTAGGAGCTTGACCTGGTTTAAACGCTGTGTGTTTTGAAGAGTGCATGCAGAGGACAGGACATAATGAAGGATAATACGGGGGTACGGAGAGGACAGTGCTGATGTAGCAGGGACATGCTGAGAGCAGAGTGTTCTTACAGTCACAGAGGAAAAAACCAGCAAACTTCATCGGAATCTGTTTATGCACAGCTTGCAAAAAGTATGACTTTCGATTTAATAATGCTAATATGAGAAAGTGACTTACCGTTGTGTATTCAAAGTAATAGAGGCAGTTGTCTGTCAGGATGAACCAGCGCCTCTTCCAGGTTTTCACCCGGCCGCCTGACAGGAAGAGGAAGAAGAGACAAGTCAGACTGACAGGCTCCAACCAGGAAAGTCAACAGTTATTCACTTCCACCACTGCAGCTTCGGCCCAGCGTTTTAGACTAAATATGTTTTTATATGTACAAGTGTGCAACTGATCTAACATCGAACGTTCAATCCAAAGAGCACTAGTCATACTAAAAGCCATACAAAATGCCTCACAGCAATAACAAACATTAAAGTTACAATATGTAATAAAAGTAAAAGCATAAATAATCAAATTAAAATAAAATAGATCGAATTATACATTAAATTCAGTCACATGCACAGCCAAGAAGAACATTTTTGAATATTGTCATAGGTCTGTTACAACTGTTCCAGATTTTTGAACCAAAAAACTGAAATGTTGATTCCTTTTTCAGTTCAGTAGGAACTGATTCTTGAAATTCTCAGAGTCCAAGCACCACACACATATGTGTATAGATTGCATTGTGTACTGTTTCAAGTTAGTATTGTCACACTTTATGTGCAACTTTCAGGTCAAAATAGTTATTCTGCAGTAGTTAATGTGACATATTTAAAACAATATCATTAAAAATATGGCAGATGGTGGATAAGAGCTTTTTTTTTCCTTCACAAGAGGTAATTTTCTACACATTCTGTCTCATGATTTCTATCAGTGACTAGACCCATCAACTTTGTATTAAAAACTGCTTTTCAGATGCGAACACCTGCTGCAGATATCTGTGAGACCAATCAAACTGCTCTTTACACCTCCACACTCCACCCTTCACTCTCTCTTTTAAAATACTGGTTCAATTTAATATGAATATGATGTAGAAAAAAGTACTAACATGTTCTGAATCAACTTGTTCTTCTCCCACAAAAATTGAAGTAAACAAAATTAATAAAATTATAATTTTATGCATGAGTCAAAGTCACCATTATTTTACAGTGGCTTTTTAAAACTTTTTTTTTTTGCCAGAGGTTAACTTTTGACATTTTCAAACCTTAAAAAATTTATTTATTTTTTCAACATAAACTTTGCAGAAATGTTTTAAAAGGCTGATGACTCACTTCATTCTCTTATAAATAATTTTGCACTGGATTTATTCATATTTAAACAGCAAAATCTTGGTATATCTTAGGAGGAGTAAAAACTGCAGATGACTGGAAGTGAACATGGCACCTCCGTCTGCCCTGAAGGAACTTACAAAAACAAAACTAACTCACACAGCCCTACAGCAGGATCCCCGCTGTATTTGTTACAGTTATGCACAAAAAGCAATAAAGAAAAAGTGCAAATGTCCAAATGGTTGAGTTGCAATTTCAACTGCGCCACGGGGGATGTGTGCGATATCATCTGCTACAGAGTCTGTCCTGTTGGATTTAGTGTTGGGCTACTTAAAAAACACAATCAAATAAAACTCACAATGTTAATAGATCAATATTACAAAGGCTGCAATTTTGAAGAACCTTATTTTTATTCCCAAACAACTAAATCTTCTACACTATTTTGATTAAAATCATTCAATCCTAAACATTATATTTGTAAAAAGATGGTTTTAATCAGGGCTGGGCAATATTGTGACAAAAATCGAATCGTGAACTCATCTAATTGAGTCATCTACTTTTTTTTTATATGAAACTGTCATATTGTGATTTTCCATTTCTCTATTTGATGCATCTGTCTGTTCAAATAGACTTTTTTCTGATCTACTTCTCTTATTGGCCTCGGAGTTGCCAAGTCTACTTCCTTATGGGCTTCTTCTTTCAAAGTCTCTGAAGGTGTGTTTTGTGATTTACAAAAATGTATCAATTTATGACCGAAAAATTCAATTTTGTTCAATATTTGGAAAAAAAGCATACTATGAAGCACCTGGAAAGGATAAATATAAAATCAGTCATTCTGGGATGAATCAGACTCAGATTTCTACTGTAAACCTTCACATAAAAAAGTCCCAAAAAATTCAAAAATTTTAAAAGGACTTTTGTTTTGGCTCCGGCCCGAATTTTTTTTGTGAGTAATTTTGGGTCCCTAAAACTCATTTTTACCTCAATTACCTTCAACTTTTACAGAGGAATTGTCAAAACCCAAAATATGCCAAATCTAGTGTCATTTATGTCTCAGCTGTCCACATCAGCTATACCATTCCATGTACTGTATCTACCAAAAAAAATTTTAGGCAGAATTTAGATTCTGTTTTTCTTTTGCTTGGAGAAAGTCCTCACTTCTGATGAGAGTCTCTTGGACATCAGAAGCAAAAACTACAGGGATACAGCTTTAAAAAGACCCCAGCCATTTGAATGTGCTCCAAAGTGTTCAGGAACAGTTTCAGTTTTAATTTAACGATTTTGTCAGACGGTGAGGAAAATAGGCCGGAATGAGGGGTTAACTAATGTAACGTGTGTTACATTAGTTAACATATTCCTCTTCCTGTTTAAGCAGCTTAGACAACCACAATAATCCTTGAATTTGACAATTGAATCATTGTGGTTATTTTTCCCCTCAACACAGCGAGATATTGTACAAACTGCTCTAAAACCCACACCTCCAGGGTTTATTTTTAGTGTGAAATTTGTATTGTGCGGAGAAATGTGTGGCTGTAAACGGCTCCAAGGAAAAGCAGCACATGAATGTAATCATCGGACTGAGAGTCGCGTTGGGGCATTTAAACTGGTACTTATTAGTTAAATGAGGCCACAGAGACATTACCTAAAGCTGCAGGAATGAGCAGCGAGAGCCAGGTGTGAGTTTGCACTTTACATTTTACATAATAAGATCCCATGAATGATTATTATAGCACATAAAGCAGAAGGAAAACGTCTTCGAAAGTTCTGAATGACTCCAGGCTTCACTAGCATCAACTAATGCATGAATGCTTTTTAAGGTGATACTGTGTACCTTTGCAGAGGATTTGGTTTTATGGAGATGCATGTTCACACACAAAGAAACACATTATTGGACTAAAAAGTTACATGGTCTCTTTAGAAAAAACATTAAGAGAAAAAGCTGTGCAAGGTTTTTGAAACATTTAAGACACAATATTTGGATAAAGAGAAATATGTGAACACACTAACCTAGTTTAAGCAGCCATCCTTCTCTGTCGGGATTGAAAAAAGTGTGCGTCAGGTCATTCCCATCATCCTCTGGGATCTTAAAAGGTTCACTTTTGATGCTGTCATACAGATTCTAGACAGAAACAAGGAAAAAAGAAAATCGTTTAATCACAGACTGAAAGGTAGAAATTGTGAGAAAAGCTACTTCCAAAGTGAGTTTTTTACATTTCAAAAGTTTCCTCTTAAGCTTCTTGTCTAAAGTGTACGTTTCAATAATGTGAACAGAGACTGGCCTCACCCTGAGCAGCTCCTCTGGGAGGTCTCCTCCTTCATTGATCCCTCTGTTCATGGAGATGAAGCGCTCCACAGGGGGTTTGTCTCTGACGTTGGGGTTGTGCAGACTGGTGTTTAGCATAATGATGGCAAATGATAGGACATAGCAGGTGTCTGTGGACACAATCACACAGTTAAGCTGTGCAAAAAATATGGTTAGTATCTCTTTGATCAAACAGAATGGAATGAGGTATGTTTAAAAGTCAGCAAGCATCAGTTGCAATTTACTAAATTTACCACAAAATTACGTAGTTTAGGAGTCTGTCAAATAAAAAGAAAATGTAATCAACAAAGAGCCACAAATCCTAGAAGAATAATGTGGTTGTGACAGAGTCAGAGTCAGAGCAGTCATAGCCCACATGAAGCCTTCATCTTGTGGCTCAGGTCATAACTCCTGTTAACCATCCACACACTGACTACAGTCCACTTCAGCGCTCTGATTTACAGCCCCCTCACTGCAGCTCCAGAGATGACCAATAACCACTCACTGTGTGTCACTACATCAATATTCATGACTCAAGCTGTCACCTGTGCCCTCCACACACGCACAGAGCAGACCAGGGCCTGAGAGACAGAAAACAACACAGCACTAACATGTGCTATTGACCACTGATCAATCCCATTATCACACACTCGAAGACTGATTACAGAGCTGCATTTGTGCTGTGTACTACAACTATAGTCTGTCCAGTCTAACAAATAAAAATAAAAAATAGAGTATGTGTAAGTTGTAGGTTTAAACTGTCCATCACTCTGAGACCAGAAGCTGCGGTGAGTCCATGTTGTGGTCAGTATGTGTCTCTTATCCTGGTGTGTGTGTGTCCTGTGTGTGTGTGATCAGAGAAGTACCTGAGGACTGGAAAACGCCGGGGTTGCACTGGCAGTACCTGGAAGCAAAAGCCTCCATCATTCGATCAATCTTCTGGGCTTCTCCTGGCAGTCTGAAACTCCAGAGAAACTGCCTGCACACACACATAAGCAAACATAAAAAATAAATGTAATCTGAGCCATTGAACGCACTCTGTGAATTATGTACTGGGGACATATAGAAAATAATATTTTAATGGGACGAGGCCATGGTCAAAGGGTCATCCGGACATCCGGGATGGTTTAATGTGCTTCATGTCTCTAACTCTCATCTGCTGAATTATGAAAACATAATAAGCATACAGGATTTTTGTACTTTGTGGAGCCAAACCAATGCTCCTGGCAGCTAACAAGTTCAGTGGCTACTATTAAACAAATGTTTATGTGTTTCTTCAAAGGAGGAATTCAAGCCCAAGGCAAGTTTAGTCCATACTATAATTAAAAGTGAAACTGTTTATTTATTCATGTCATTTTTTTTTCCTTTGAAGGAGCACAGCATTTTATTGTTTATGTTGCTGCATTTCTGATCCACACTCACCTTAATGCTTGGACAAGGTTGAGATCTGCGAACTCATGTAGCTCCACAAACGCCTGTAGCACTTTGATGTTGAAGTCTTCCCTGGAGAGAAGACAACTGTCAAACGCACAGTACAAACTAAACTGCACATTCAGGGTCACAGAGCTCAGAGTGGATGTGAAGAGGTGCTACAAAAATTTTGATTTTAGAGGCTGAGAGAGATACAGTTTTAGCAAGAGGCCACGGTGCAGAGTGCTGTGCAGGCGGTTGTTTTGACAGCTCCATCTTTTCAATAAGAACCACATGTGATTTTACTAGCGGCCAGTCACTGCTGCTTTGCCTCATAAATCCAGATCCCAATTTCCTGAGGCTTTATGCCCTTGTCTGCGATCACGCATGAGAGATTCAGTACATAGAGAGCTCACCGTTCCCCTAAATAGTCCCCAATGACCGTTTTGTTGAGACCCTCGCCTTTGTACAGGAACTGAGCAATGTCTTCTGGAGTGTTCTGGAGAAGGTCATTCTCCAAGAGGAACTGGATGCCCTGAAATTAAAAATATCAATCATTAGGAACCATTTTATTGCTTATGGCAGACACTGCAGGTGAAGGGAAAAAAAACTAAAATTTAGAGATGTGGTTTACTCACAATTGGACATATTAGGTTCACATACATTTGAAAATCAGAGCCACGCTAAATTTTGTGTGTGTGTGATGTTGTTGGCATATTAGATACAGAAAATGTATAGAGACAATTTTGGCTACCTTTTGCTAAAATTGACTAAAAAAGTTAAGCCATATTTTGAACTTGAGTTTTTTAATAAATCAGGTTTTATTCCTTAATAACTCATTCAGTCTTATATTGTTAAGTTTGATGTGTATCTATTTACAAGGTCTACTTATGTTTTTGTCTTCATTGGAGATGCATTTTCAAGATGGTCTTTAAAGTGGATTAAAGTTCTTAAAATGAAATATTAATAACACATCTTTAGAACAGATTGGGAATATTGTTATTCCCACATAAAAGCCTTCTCCTTTCCTACAGTGTCTCGTCTCTTCTCACTTTGACATTAGTTTTCTTGATTGTCAAAGTAACTGACCTTTTTGGGGTCCATGTTGAATTTCTTCCTCCCCATTGCGATCTGTCTGTTTCTCTGGGAGGTTTTGCTGCAATGTAAACATAATGTTATTTCTCGTGACAGTTGAAGGTGTGGTGCTTTGCTACACACGTGTTAAATATTTGCTTCAGGAGGTGACATGACAGTTTGCTTAGGGGCGGGCATTCATTGTTTTCTTTAAACCATGCTTAAAGTTTACATAGACTCAATTATAAGTTGAAAAAAACTACCGAGCAAAGAGCATTAAGTTCAGTGACAAATGCTCCATTCATTTAGATAATAACCTTAGACTGAACTACACTGAGCTGGTATAGTTGGTCCTATTTTACATTATTGCTAAATTAACTATATTTTTGATCTAAAACATATTTCTTTTCACTTTTGTTTACTTGTTTAGTTCAAACCCATACAAAGTTATTAAGCAACAGCCTTAATGACACTTCACAATAAAAAGCTGTATTTAGCTAATGTTACTTTCCCTAAGGACGCATTTTGCCATCAGCGTTGTGTATCCGGCCTGTGCTTCCTGTTTGCTGAAAATAGCCCCGGTCTTGTTATCTTCTGCACCTGAGCCAGCGCCTGTCGCACGGCCTCGCTTCACCTCATCAGCCAATCAAACAGCAGCGCGTGAGTGACTGTTTGGGTAATGTTTAGTTGCGTTCGGAGCCCCTTCACTGTTCAAACAAAGGCTGATTATATGTGCAAACAGAAAATGACAGGTGTGAGGCCGAGGAGGGAGTCGTCTGGCTCAGCGGGTCAGGAGAGAAAAGAAGAGTGTAAAAGATGGATTGAGCATAAACAAAGACTCAGGCTGAACTTAAAATATTGATACTGCAGGACAGACCTAAAGGCAGTACACATGCTGATGGGATGCAATGTTAAATACAATTGAGTTATGCCTTTTATTATACACAGGTAGGTGAAATTTCAATACAGTATATCATGTTATTCCTGTAAAACATTAAAAGGTTTTTTTAAATGGATAATGCATTGATATTAGTGTTGCAACATTATTATAAAAGGTGATTGGATACAAAGGAAAGACTAGATTTTTGATACCAATTTTAGTACTACAATATTGATGATTGCTTTTTAGGTCAAAGTTTTAAACAATAGAGAAAGTATTGTTACTTTTTTCTCTACTGTGCATGTCATCTGCAGAAAGAGACACTGTCCATCAGTTGCGAGGAAACTTCTTTGATAAAAACAACAAAATGAGACGAGAGCTAGCTGTTTCAAGTATGAACCACTCTGAGGGATGTTTGGCTTCTGAAACTTGAGACAGTGTTTTTCTCAGTGTTTTTTTCACTCACCTGAATGTAACGTGTATGAGTGGTAAAGACGAATTTCATAAAAAAATGTTGATTTAAAAGCAAAGCTTTTGTTTTCGTACAATGATAAACTCTTGTAGTTAGCTGACAACAGCACTGGTGAATGTTGTTGCTACTACAGCTTGAGTCAATCCATCATTGTGGTTTTAAACTACTTTGATAAAGCTCAAAATCATTCTAAAACTTCAGAAAATGTCACAATTGATCCTATTTATGTATCAGTACTTGTTCAAATGAGGATAGTTTTTATCAATTAGGTTTTAATGCATTTCCAATTGTTTACAAGCCAATTCGGGCTGTCTGCACATACATCATACATAGTGACCTGACAATACCTGGGTTTACCACAGACATCTAGCATTCAGTACAACAGTTTACAATTCATAACCACAGAGGGTTTCAAACATTTGTCTCATTCAGTGCTGAAGATAAACTGACGTGGGGGAGGAGTTAGACATATTGTAAAGCGAATTTATTTTAGAAACATTTTAATTAATTTTTTTTAAGAAGCATAAGAAGCCAACTCATTAGAGCTGCAATTCATAATTAAATTGTGGACACACAATTAAAGCATGTCCAGCATATTTAATAAGATGGATATGATGTGCTGAATAATATCATTAACTGACTATTTGATTGCGGTATATCTTGCTGCCCAAGTTTGACCTGAAAGTAAAACCAATCTTGTTTGCAATGAATGACCCAAACGACTGAGAGATGGCACAGATATATCCTATATTAATTCTTCTGATGCCAGTAGTTCTGCTCATTGATAGAGCTGTCGTTTTGGAGATGCTTTGGCATAATCATCAGAAATGTGGCCTTTTGTTACTCTTTCTTAGATTCATTTGTTCCTGCATCAAAAACGTCATCATTAAGTAGTTTACCCAGACCATGCTAATGCCAAGACTGACTCTTCAAACTATTACCCCTGCTTGTATATGAAGCATATTTATTAAAAAACAACACAAGACTGAATTGCTTAACAAATTACCAGAGTCAGTGATAGATTAAAATGCCATGAATAAACACAAGTGACCTTTTCCGCAGACAGCTCCATAGAAACAAAGCAAATACAAAAGCTGCATCTCACCTTTCTCCTACGCAGGTGAGCTGCTCGATCTCCGTCATCACCTCTGCGATCTCGAACTTCAACCGCTGCAACAAAACAACTCATCAGTTCATTCATTACATGTTTTGCAAAATTATCTGTGTTCCTAAAAACAGAAGACATACTGTGTTTGTATCAGCACAGCCAAGGCAGGGGATATAAAAATAAGTCTTGCTTTTTGATATGAAATGCTGCGCTAAAAATGCCTTAAATTAACATATGTATCACTTGTTTTGTTCTTGTCTTTTAAGCACACTTTTAAGTCCCTCTCTTTGCCATTTGAGGTATTAGTACAAAAACAAAATGAAGTAATGCAGAGTAATGTGTTTCCCACATCTGCGACTGAGTTAGAGCTCAACTACAAACTGCAAAGGAAATTACACATGGGAAATAATCAAACTGATCTTGCCTGATATGCTAAACCTGCAGAAATGCTCAAAACGAATCTGTATAATTTATGGCCTTAAAAACAGTATCGCACAGACAGAAATTATTGTGTATTGATAGGAAGTAATGTTAGAAACAGAGTAGGGCAATGATAAAACTTACAATTATCTCATTAATATTTTTGAAAAAATAATACCAAGTATACAATTAAAAGTCAATTTAAAAAAAACTTCAAGTACAGTAGAATTCTTTCCACTTTCCACATTTATCTGACAATGTTCTATAGTCTAGCATTTTGTATTTGTTTGCAGCTAAAAGAATACCAGTATTTGAAGGCAGGTTTTTGCAGTAATTTAAAAAGTGAATAAGCCTAGTCACTATTTCATGGCAAAGTACAATGTTAGTTACAGAAAAGACTATCTTTTGCCCATCACCTGGACATTACCACACTGGTAGAACGTGAACACAGCCTAAAACTAAGCAAACAAGCTTAAAGATATGTTTTAACACAGTTTTGTTGGACTGACTTAATATCGTCATCAAGACATGATAAAAATATATAGAGATATTAATGTCTGTCAACGAGCCCTGAATAAAATGTGAAAAAACAACATAATACAGTATGTCTCTTAAGCAACATTCAAAATAAATACAGCAAAGTCCATTTAAGCCAAACTAATGCAATAGAAAAACTGCATCCAAAATTGTAAAAAGCAGTGCATGTAACTCACTTCAATGTCATCCAGCAGCTCTTTTTTCCTGCGTCGTATGTTGGACAGCTCATCTCGCTCCTCCACAGACAGATCTTCAGGTACTGTAGATGAGAAAAAGGACAGAATCAAAAATGTGAGTGAGAGGGCTGGGTTAAGGGTAGGATTAAATTCACACTCGCGGCAGCCAATCAAACGCCTCGGTATAAACTTGAAAGTGGTGATTCACTCTGTGGACTTAAGCAATGACCTAAATTGAGGGAATTAGCCACAGTCTTTGTCGTGCGTCACACTGAGTTAGAGATGTGTGTGTAATTAATCGGATGTGAATGTTGATTATGATTACAGCTTCAATCAATTACAAAAAAACATGAATTACATTCTGTTCTGAATAATATTCTTCTGGATGTTGGTTTTGCTTCTAAACCTGAGCAAAAAAATTTATTGCAAAAATCCAACAGTAAACTTATAATAATGTCTGTTTTTTGAAACTTTACTGGTGGACAGCAAGTCTCTATGGAAATGTGCAGTGTTTCCTCTTTGTCAGTCATGGCCAATATTAGCTTGTTATTAAAGATGGGGAACCAACATTTTAGTTATAAATTATTAACCTTTGTGATTTCCACTGAACGTATATGATAAATGCAGTATTTTGTGAAAAAATTAGACCATTGAGTACTGTCTGAATTGAATGATAAAGAATTTTAGTTCTCATCAGGAGTTGAATGCCGCTCTCTGATTGGCTGAGCTTGGGTGGTCCTCTCCAGTTTTACTTTGCTGTTTGTAAGAAGTGTTTTTTAAGCCATAATTGAAACCAAAATGAATTATATTAACCATGTGTTGAAGGATTTAGGGGAGGATGAAACTTTTCAGAAAATCAACTACACAAACTTTTTTTTTTTTTTTTTTAATCAAAGACAACTGTATTTTATTGATTGCAAGACAGCACTTGGGTTAGAGATTGCCGGGAGTGGGATGGCTAGAGCGAATTGTTGTTGTGTCCTTGGGCAAGACACTTAACCCACTTTGCCACATAATTTCTTATCTAAAGTGCTTTAAGCATCTTTAAATAGAGACGAATTATCATTTCATACTGCTATGTTGGCAACATAATTTTCTATTATTGGAAAAGGTATTTAACAAATGTTCATGTTTAAACCTTTTGGTGCATCACTTGTTTTCACTTGCGTAGATTTTTTGGTCACTAGCACAGATGTTCAGATTCAAAAGTGAGACAGAACAGACATGCATCCGAACAAGTCATTTAACTGACTCAAACGGTTCTTAACATATAATTAAATAATAAAGAAAATGAATTGGTGTTTCTATATAAGAGAAACGTCCTAATTATCAGGGGAAAAGTGCTTTTATTTTTGATCATTTTCTTTGGTCTATAACAAAAACAATTTTCTTAAGATGAAAATGAATATCTATGATGTTACAATGCCGGTGGCTCACAAAAGTAAATAAAGACCTTTAATGTTTGACAATACATCTTGATTTAACCAACATAGAAGTTTTTCACAAATTATATTACTCTTATATAAAGCAGCCCTATATAAGAATCACAGTCAGTCTGGAGTCTTACAAATATTGTCTCGTTGATAGTAAGCCCATTGAAAATCCTCACTCAGTTTAATTAACAACAGACAACACTGCATTATATGGTCATGTAAAACACACAGACCATGCATACAGGATTTTTACAGTGTTTGATCTCTAGAGCCACCTACTTATTGCTCATTTAACCGTGCATGACAGCCCCTCTCCAGACCCCCCTCTCTCTCCTTCTCCATCCACACATCCAAACACAGTGATCCGTTTGAGAGACAGGAAGTAGGTCATTTTCCCACTGTACCAGATTGCGATTCTCCTCCATCTATCTGCCTTTGTCCGCCTCCGCCCCCGCGCTTTAAAGAGGGGGTGCGCTTTTAAAATCCCCCCCGCTGAATCATACCGATAAGCCGCTTTTTCGATTCAGACCCACGGTTCACCCCCCATTGGCTGTAAATAATACGACTGAATGAAAGTTAAAAGTTACTCTCCTGCCTTTGTAATTATCATAAGATTGGTCTCAGAAAAATCCATATAATTCGTGTCTGTTCTCGGTGGGACAAAAGCAGAGCGGACATAGTAGCTGTTCTTGGCGGTAAATGGGGTTTAGGTTTTCGCACATGAGAAGGCAGTCAAAAGGGCAAGACTGGAGGAGATGGCTTTTTCAACGGCTTTGATCCACTTCTGACACTTCACAGGATCAGCTAAAGCATGCAAACTGAGGAGAATATGCATCAACAATCTCATGCAGTCTGTGGAGCTAAAGACTTGGGAAATATCTGTTCTTTTACAGCAATGCAATGTTTGGAGAACTAAAGAAAGTCCTATGTTGCGAAGTTGATGAAAGGATTTTTCTTTTCTTTTTTTATGATGATAATGATTTATTTATAAAGCACATTTACACAGACAGATGTCTTCCAAAGTGCTTTACACAGCATCTACCCCTCCACACTAGCAGAAACCCTCAGAGGCAGTCGCCTGAACACCTGGCGCCTCAACCTACGAACACCATTAAGTTTATTAACCTGCATGTAATTGGTTTGTCGGGAAAAGTAAGTGAGAAACCCACCCTGACACTGGAGGAACATGCAAAACTCCATACAAAAAGGCCTGGGCCATGCAGGTGTCAAACTCACAACCTTCGTGTCATGTTTTTTTAGTAAAACAATGCACAGAGAATCAAAAAAATATGTTTAGAAGCTTCTTTAAAGCTAATCAGCATAAACAGCATCAGACCTACATTTAAATAAATCAATTAAACAATGAAAAATGTCTATCAATGAAAAATATTATGGAAATCAAAACATAGCCTCAATACCACATAGCTCAAACATGACTTCAGTCTCAAATAATAGATTTTTTCAATTCTCTATGGCAAAGTGAATGATAATTTTACTTCTTTTGTTGTGGCTCAGGACAGACTGATGAACTCTTTTCGTTTGGCAAATGTTTTTTTTAACTCTTATTTTAAGACATTCATTAAATGATTTCCAGTTTAATCACCGAAATTAAAATCAGTTTGTTCACATTGGGCAAAAAGGCAAAGCATTCACACAGCAATTTCTTTTTCTGTTCCTCTAGTGACCATTTCCTGTCTTTCCTGACTTTCAATAAAAGTATTTATTTCAATCTATTCCAGAAATAGTCTAACACCAAAATATTCTCAATGTTTTGGAAAGATTATTGCAAATTCATCACAAGATAAACACACAACTTTGCGTTTAGTTTCAGATGTTTAGTACTACTATCATGGGACAGAAAATCTAAATGAATGGATAAAACTATGACCTAGAAATGGTGCCAAATAAAAGTGAAAGGGATTGAGTGCGATGAGGAGATAGCAGCCCCCGGGACATCTTTACACTCGCTCACTGAGGCTTTCTTCTTGGCTTTGCGTTAAGCGGCTTCATAAGGCAGTGATTGTGCACAGAACAGTTACCCAGCAGGCCACCTACGTCTGTCCTCTGCCCTCCCACTGCAGCTGACCAGGACCAACATGGGACGAACGGGCATTTTGGGAAAACAATTGTGTTCTGTGTTTGAGCAGAAAGTGACTGAACAAGACTGTAAAGGCATTTTTTACAACATGCCTCATTTATACTGCATAAGCCCAGAGGTATGCAGCAGTGCGTCCCAAAAAACAGACTTTAGTAATGTAATCTGAACTAGGGAAGGACAATGTATCAAATTTAAAGTTGTTTTGAAGATGCAAAACTGAATTACAAGTGTTTTTATAGTTAAAATGGCTACAACTTACCTAAAAAGATTAAGCAATAATTCTGCACTTGAGATTAACTTTACAGACATTTCCCGTTTTTCAGATCTCAATTTTATGAGGGTTTTAGTTGGACTGAGCTAGCATTGTCATAGTTTCCAAAATCAGATTCTTTTATGTGATTCTACGACAGAGCTACAGCCGTTTGTCTCTGAAGTGAACGTGTGAACTCTCATCGAGACACATTTGTGGCAGTTTCCAGGATTTTGGCAACCGGAGCCAACAATATCATAATTCTTTTTTTTTTTTGCAAAGAAGATTAAAAAGGAGGAAGAGTGAAAGAATTTTATCTCTGCGTGGCTGTTGAGACGAGCGTAGCGAACAGTTTGGAAATCTTCTCAAATCCCAACTGGAATTTGTCCTGAACTGACCGTTTTCTTCACAATAGTAAAATCACTTGTTTCCTTCACTTTTCTGTCTCTTTTCTCATGTTTTTGCTTTACCTGGTAATTTATAATGAAGGTTTTGGTTGGTATGTGACATGAGCGTTCTGATTTAAGTCATGTTGTAAATAATTTGATTTTTTCTACATATGACAGAGGGCTGAGTCAGGTTTGAAACATTCTGAATTGCACAATTCACACTGTCCAAAAAAAAAAAAAAAAGGATTAAGGCTGTGGTGTGAATGAAGCCATGTGGTAACTGCAGGAAAAAAGGTGGTCAAGTTTTAACTCAAGGTCCGTATCTCCAGACGGTGGGAGGTCAAGGACAAAAGTGTGTCAAAAGTTCAGAGGGCAACAGGTGTAAAGAAGGAACCTTTGTAGTCTTTGTAAATGTTCAGTTAGATTATTTATCAAACAGCTCATCCATGGTCAAGTCCTATTGGCTGCATATGCAACTGATGGTGGAGCTTTTAATATGGACACTAATAATTACTGTTTACTGTTGAAATGTTTATAAAATACAAAGTCTGGGCACAAAATACTGTGTCTACTACAGTTTTTGTGTGTTTTAAGTAAAACATGAATGCTACAAGAGATAAACTAACATAATTGCCTGCAAAATCAAAAACTGAATTGAATCGTGACTTAGTTTTGAATCGTCTATTCAATTGTATGCAAAATAAGACGGATTTGCAAAGTGCATCCATTCCAAGTGCACTTTCAATTCATTTGCAATGAATGTTCCAAACTTAATTTTAACTATTATTAAAGACGTACATCAAACTACACACAGAGTTAGAGGTTAAAGATGTTGTAAATGACACAGATTCACATGAAGCAGACATTTAAAGACTTTTGTTCTTGGCTCCGTTAAATGACAGTAGAAACACTGTAAATAATACATGAGTTTGTGGATGCTTGATGCAGACACTGGACCTTTTGCCAAAGCCGGTCTAGACTGATGGAGCAGATAGAGACTGAGATCGGCTCCACATGACCGACAGTCTCCTAATGAGAGATCACAAGGCCCACCACTGACATCACGCTTTTTCAATATCACTCACAGAGGAAGCTATGTCGAAAACTGATAAAACAACATGTATATTACTACACAAAAATACAGATGGTTATTACTACTACTGGTATCAAATGTAACAGATGGGACCTTGTGTTTGGGATTGTTTAGGATAAAAACGGCTTCAAACAGAGCAGAATGAAAATACTAATAAAAATGTCTACTGTAAATGTTCAAAGTAAGAGAAGAAAAATGCTTATCAACCAAAGCACTTAATTTTTACCATATGAAAATCGTCTTTACCTGCTATTTTTACTTTGCGAATAGTTCTTTAACATGAAAACCTCTGAGCCTGTGGTCTTATGAGAGCAGTTTGAGTCAGATATTTGGTAAGATCATTGAAACATTTTAAATCTTTTTGTCGACTAATCCAGTGATTCAATCTTTTTGTCCGAGTACCCCCTAATCTCACCCTTCAAGTACCTCTTTGACATTGATACACTGTTTTTGTGGTATTTTTACTTTTTTGCCATTGTGTTTTCTTGTTTTTGTGATATTTAAGTAATTAATACTCAAAAAATATTCAAAATTGATCACAAATAACACATTTAAGATTTGGATAATGTTGAAATTCACTTTTTTTTTTTAGTACAACACCATTCCAAGTACTCCCTGTAAAGTGCCTGTGTACCCCAGTCGTCCGTGGTTGGAAAACACTGCACTGAATCAGTCGATTGTTAAAAGACATGTTTGAACATTTTTAGATTGACAAAATATCGTCTGAATATCAAATTACTCTTGTCAATATCACCCAGCCATAGATAGGAGGTAGGTTAAATCAGGAATTTTCTAAACACACAGGCCTCAGCTGTAGGACAATATACGGACAACTTACTCAAATATAACTAATAATGAAAGAACAGCAGCTACATCATGTCGCCTGAATAAATTATATGACACAATATTAGTGTCACATTCAAAATGCAAAAAGTCCAACCTGATTTTGATGCAAAGAAAAATTGATACAAAATACTTTCATTTTAAGGACCACACCAAAAAGATTTACGTAAATATACTGCATATTTAACTAGATGTTTGAAGTAATATTGTAAGAATCAACAGCATTTTAAACAAACATAATAATATTTAAATGAATCAAGAGTATACTATCTATCTGTCTATATTTTTAAAAGTGTATGTTTGATACTATTTTTAGCGTCTTTGTTATGATATTTTGGACTGGAAAGTGGAAACGGTGCTGAGAATTGTGTCAGATTGAACTCGATGACAGAAAGAATCATCGAGTGCAAGTGAAGCATTTCCTGACTTTCCCTGGACGTGCAGCGAGACAATAGAGAGGATGTGAGCTATGATTAGAAATGACCTGAAACAAAAGCCACGGCACAAACAGCATCAGGGCAAAAGGCTTTCTCACATAACAGTCCAGCTACAGAAATGTTGCAAAACACGCAATCGTCACACAAATAGTCAACAGCAAAACACAGATAACTCGAGTTAAGACAAGCAAGCTGTAAAAAGAATTACATAAACTAGGCCAAGTTCCCAGTAAAATAATACATCGATTACCTATAATTTTGATCAACAAAGACACCAATTAACTGACTAAAATATTACCTCATCTGTATATCTTTATTCAAAGGTGTACAAACTTTTTTTCCATTTATATTTTTAAACAGCAGTCTTCGCAGCATCTTAGCATGTTTTACTATAAACTACAAACTAGGGATTGGACGATATACGATATTATCGCTAATCGCGATAATTAAGGGCCACAATTAAATAATTGTGACATTTTTTCATAATCGTGATAATCGTGCGTGACGATAATCGCAATTATAGCAGCAGGAGTGCGCCTGTGGCTTCATAAGAGAACCTAAAATCTGACTGCTGTGAACCCAGTATGAAGCTGTATTATGGTTAAACAAAGAGGTTATGTGTTAAAGTTAATATAATGACTGAGACAAAGTTAGTAGATTTTTGCTCAACATTAAACATTTGTTCACTTTGAATCATTATTAATTGTACTTAGACCAAAATACTATAAGTAGTTGTTCAAACATATACATATTGTGCACTAATAAATATTTCAATGATTTTGAATCTGCGCACTTTAATTATCGTGATAATATTGTTAAACCCGATTATTTTGGTCACAATAATCGTGAGTGCAAATTTTAATATCGTCCCATGCCTACTACAAACAGTACTGAATAGGACATTTTCTTCAAAAATATGGTAAATGGTCTCTATTTATAAAGCACTTTTCCATCTTTTTAATATATAGATAGATAATACAGTACTGTGATATCTCGATAACAAAATGTTTGCCTGACAATATTAGACAGCATGACGAGCATCAAAAATACTTTTGAGCAGAACATTAACACATTACACATCTTTTATGCAAAAAAAAAAGAAATCATGAAATTCTAAATATTTATACAGACCTCTTAGCCTATATGGTGTGATTATACAATTATGTGTGAGAGAATTTAGTCTGAAGCCATGAATTGGTACCTAAGAAAAGGAATCACTGAGAGGTTAAAAAATAATAAATAAATGACTGAAAAATAGTGCTTTAATGCTTATTATGATAAGCAAATATGTAATATTGTGACATTGTGATACTATATATCGCATCGTTAGCTTCATGTCGAAAAAATATCATATCGTAAAATTTGCATATTGTTACATTCCTAGCGTCTCCTGTCTAAGGATAGAAGTACAATACACTCTTGTCACCCCACTGTGGTCTCCCATCCAAGTTCTGACCATTCCTAACTTGCTTAGCTTCTGAGCTCTTATGGGATCAGGCTTTAACAACCAGGTATGGCCAATTAATGCTTGTCGAAATTAAAAATGTTATATATTGTCTGTACTATATCACTAAAATTCAGATTTAGATTGTGACTGATCTTACCAGAGTCTTTCTGTAATACAATTTAAACAACATGTCCAGGGTCGACCCATACGTGACCAGTGCCAAAGAACCTTCACACATCTATAGCTTTTAGCAGCTTGTCCAGGAAGCTGTGATCGCACCACAGTCTACGATCACACTCGGTGGACTTGGTATTGTTTTCCTGCTTTCCTCCTACACAGCACTGACACACTGAACGCTCACACAGAGAAGGCTCTTGACAGATGACTGTAGTCGTATGGAAATATCCCACATTTCTGCTGCTGCAACCTCAGTCTGGTGCTGTGAGCCCTGATGGTCCACCCACAGGCTCACGTTAAACTATAAAGGCTCATTTCTATTATGAAACACGTAGAATTATGAATTTTTTGGTGTGTTTTGTAAATTTGCAGGACTATTATGCAGATGAGGCAGGTACACTTACTGAGTCACATTTTCTTCAGCAACATTCAGCAAATTGCACTTTTGTGAGTTATTCTGAGGAAATTTTTGGTTATGCAAATACGTTTATTTTGATTATATAAAATGATGTTGCTCCTTCAAATAGTATTTCATTTTTCCGCAATATTCTTAGTTTGATTCGTAGTTGCATTCACATACTAAGGTGGGCAAATTAATAACATTGCTATTAAAAAATGGTCAGTTTACAATTGTTCAATCTGGAGATTCTTGTTATTGACTAGACCCATTCATATTTTGTATTCGAGAACAAAACAGCTTCAGTAATCATTTTAGTTGCCCTTCATCTATACGTATTATTTGCCTATATGTTGGTTATGTTACTTGAATAAACCCAACATATATCAGAGACTTTATGGTTTTATCCACGGACATTTATACATGCAAACTTTTAAGGTTTGCAATGTTTAAAAGTCTGTCTGCACTTGATACAAATTTACATTTTGATCAAATTTTGAAAGAAATTGTGAAACTTTTGCTCGGCCCCGATGACAACCTTATTTCCTGTGGCTTGCTGCGCTCACTTGTTCATCTGTGACACTGCTTTTATGAAATTACAACTAAAAATCAGAGCTTACATCAAACACAACACGAGCGTTTGATTCTTCAAAGGCTCAAAGACTTCGTAAGAGAATCCCTCAGAGTCAGACACACTCCATAGAACATCTCAGGAAAATGACGATGTAAAAACCTTCCTCTTTGAGCCTTTTTGAGCACTTTTGGAAATTTGTTGCTAAATGAGGTCAAAGACTTTATGCAACTTCCTTTAGCACACGTAGTAACCCTATGAAAGGGACATACACGCACCTTTATGAGCCTTGACCTGGTTACAACAGGATTTACTCATGATCTTACTTGAAGTTGAATTTTAGTTTGAATAAAATTGTATTATCCTGCGACTCGGAAAATCAGTTTAAAACCAAAAGCTGCCCATTGAATAAAACTGAACTAATACAAGTCAGAAATCTGTTTTTTTTTTAAGTAATATGCTTACTCTGTCTTTTCAAACAGCAAAACTGACACTAATTTCTCTGTCACTGACCTATATTAGCTTCAGTGAGTCTCCAGACTGCATCACTACATTTCTAACCTAAATGATTTCCTCACAATGTCACCTTACCCCAGCAGCTCTGCACGGACGCTCACAAGACAATGTGTTCGCTAAAGACGACCTAACAATGGTTCACAGACTGTAGGAGAACTATATGAGCTACATTCATATGGTTAAAAAGTCATTAGAAAAGGTACTGATACCAAAACTATTAGGACATTTAGGACTAGTAGGACAAGATGGGTAGTTAAGAATTTAAAACTTGTATTTACAGTTTTTTTTTAATTGTGATGGTGAAATAGTTTTTGAGTATTGGGTGTTTATCATAGATTGAGTTTTGAATTTTAGTTTCATTATTTATTTTTTCATGCTACATCTTCAGTTATATTTAAAACATATGGAGGGCAACTAAAATGTATAGAATGTATGTACTGTTGGCTGTAAGCTACTTTTACATAATGTAATTAGTCATTAGCTGTATGACTATGGCTTTTCTTTTATCATTTTATTACTGGCACCTAAGCAGAGTTAGACAATAAATGAGTTGTTTAATTTGGCTCAAATTATATAAAATCAATAGAAATGTGCAAGATTACACTGCAGCTGCTGATCTGCCTCTGAGCTGTTTTAAATACAGAAGACATTATGTTGGTGGGTTTTCAACTCAAGAAACTAAACTAATTGAATACAAAAAATCTGCAATTGACCAAGACACAAAAGATTGTAATTTGACTGCAGAAACTGGGAAAATATGTCGCCTGGCCACAGTGTACCTCTTTCAAAATTCAGTGGACGTGATTGACAGATTATTTAGCCAATCAGAGACACGCATCATCTCCTGTATGAAAACCAACATGGCTGCTTCGACGAAAAATAAATGATACATGGAAAAAATGGAAAAAACATAGCACTGAAAAACATCATGGATTTCTGCAGAATCAATGAGTGAAGAACATAAATTGCTTGTTTCGTTGTGAAGTGGATCTCAAATGCAGCAGAGGAGTGGTGACCAGACTGCACTCTTTGTAAACTGTTGAAATCTGGGCTCTGGATCCCAGGCAAAGTAACTGGTATTTGTAACTTAATCAATTTGCATAAAAAAACACTACTTTAATGAAAAAGAGCACAAGTTTTTAGTCAGAATTTCTGTTGCTGCAATCAGGATGTGTCTCTTTAGCCGAAAGATCAACAAATCAACCAATGCTATTGAAATATTTAAAAGCCGTGTCAGCTTTTTAATAATGGACTTTATTCCCTGTTAAATGGTATTTTGATGTGGAGGCGAGCCAAGCAAAGTCAGCACTTGGATGAGTTTGCACTGAGAGACATTCTGACTCATTCAGGAAGTACTGTAGTGTGTCACAGCCCACGGTCTGACAGCCACAAGTGAGCTGCTGGACACCAGAGAGAACGCACATGTTTAGGTTGGAGGAGGAAGAAGAAAAACAGTATCAGTGGTGGTTGTGGAAAAGAAATGTGGTTAAAAGACATGATTAGCAGCAGCAGGTTTTCTTTTGAGCTCTGTGTGGGAGGCAAAGGTCTGCTCATGTGTTTTCTCAGGCTCATTTAAGAGCTTTGCCAGGTGAAGAGATTCAACTGTTTGTAATTCAGTCTCCGCAGTATAATCCTGGTGATACTATTGAATGAAGCAACAGATTTCTATAGATTCAGACTTCTCGAATCAAACGTAAAATTGTGCGAAACCCTGTCCAGTTTTTTACTTTATATACTTGATTCTCTGTACCAACATCAGTACCAGGTTTGCAACACAAAAAACATATGCATCTTGTTATTAAGATTTGTTTTGTGTGTATCAGTATCAGTAGTTGCTCAAAATAATCAGATGTTTTGATTCTGTTAGCTTGATTAAATCCAAACTAGCTATCTTATGTTCAGATGGGCATTTCCTGTTATATTCATTTCTATGGGGTTTTCACTGTCAATCTAAAATGAACAAACACTTCAGAAGATCAGGCAGTGAGAGAACAGTGAGTTTTGGTGGTTGTCTTGAAAAACATGTGAAGCACCCAACAAATTAACAGGAATAGGGTGTACTCATATGTAGGCCAAGATAAGTTAGATATTTTGAATAAACAATCACTTGCATACATATATTTATGGACTACTAATCATAATACAAGTTTGATTTAACTTGGACCCACATTAAACAAACACACTGGATAATTCAACTTTTAGAGGCCAAACTAAAGTAAGCGGGAAACGTTAGCATCTTTATGGCTAACTGCTTTCAGTTACAAGTTTTGTTTATTATCTCGGCTCAACAGTGCGCATAAGCGGGTGACTTTTAAAGAATCTTTCATTTCATCGTGTCGATTCCATTTAAAGACCTGATGCTGTCCGCCTTGTTTTTCGCAATAAATTGTGGTTTATATTGACCATTCAAGGGACCGTCCATGCTCACGACTTTTTCAGATGCATGGTGGGAAATTGTGAGTGCACTACTTTTTGACTCGCTGGACATTCAAACACCACTACAAAATGCTGTTACCACAAGATAGTGCACTAGCTATAACTTAGATAAGTTTAGGCCTGGAGCTAAAAAAATGGTTACGTTTAGGCTCGAAGTTACAAAAAAAGGATCAGTTTAGGGCTGGGACTTGGAGTTAAGATTAGAATTTGTTTTTATATTCATAACACATCTTTACTTCAACTACTGAAATTAACTGGGGCAGCAACGTGTATCATACACACAAAAAAGAAGAAATTGCATGGTATACATACGCATTTAAATTTGTATACATCCACATTTCTGTGAGATTAGGCTTGATTTTTAAATAAGTTAGCAACCCTTTTCTTAACTGATAAACTATTGGCCAATCTGGTTTCTCAGGTTCATCTGTCCAAAAAATAACTAGCCTAAATAAATTAAAATCAACAGTTAATTACTTGAGAATTTAATGAATCAATTTGAAGACAGAAATAATGATGTAATTCAGACACTGAGGTCACTACCAACAACTACCATAGTCTTTATTAAAATCATGCAACCTTTTTTAGTTATTTAAGTATTTAGCACGATCCCAAGATTCTGTAACCAAAATGTGGTTGCAATTAGCCACACGAAGCAACCATGAACTGTTGAAATCATCTCTGATTTGAATGAAGTGTTATTGCAACCGAGGTATTTACCAGAAATCAGCTCAAGCTTCCCCTTTACATAAAGTCACATTTCCGCATCGACATTTGAATATCATCTGAAAACTCACAGATTACTTTTCAGTTCCTCTTTAGACATTGTTGCAATCAAACACAAAAACGCACATGAATGACTTATGACTTACTTTTTAACCACTCACGAGATCATGTTTTTAAAGCAGTGACGGACATGTGCCAAAAGATTTGACCACACGTGCACTCACCTTCTGTACCTCTTTTGAGGGCTTCACTTTATATTCACATGGTTCTATAGTTGACAAAAGAAATCCTTGGTCCATTAAAGATGTTTAGTTTAACAAAAGGGACAGTGTTGTAGAAGTGTCAAAACTAGGGTGTAACGATACGTTTTTAGAACGATACGATACATTTCGATATGAGGCCAAGAAAAACGATTACAAAACGATTTTGGAGTTTCAGGGAACGATACGATTCAGAACGATACAGCAGTTTTAAAACGATATTTCGATTCAGTTTGATAACTTACAACATAAATAAAGTAATTACCAAGATTTTGCATTAAATCAAAAACTCAATAACAAATAATAAATGATAGAGTAAGGATAAGGGTAATAAAGATATTCAGCTCAATGACACAATTATTTTTCATTGCACTTTCCCCAATTCACAAGTTTAGTATCATAATAAAATAAGTGACTCACATTTCACCATCTTATTGAATCATTTTCACACAGATGCAGAAGTGTGTTGAGATGGGAGTCTGTAACTTACTGTATCTTCATTACTTATCATTAGATTAAATATTAAATCCACAAACATGTGCAGACTCGAAGTTTTGATCCAAAGCATGGTGATGTTGCGTCACCATGGGGGGGGGGGGCGGCGTGTTTGCAGCTCGTCTGGTTCTTTTCGGAGCTCGCTCGAGTCGTTTCGCGGCGTTACCTCCGTGAGCCAGTTTGGTTTCGCCTTTACGGCTTTGTCCCTCATGGTCTCCGCTCTGTGCGCTCTCGCGGGCCCGCGGGATGGGCACTGTCCGTCCCCTCCGCTGGGCTGTGCGGCAGCGGTTCCGTCCGGGAGCAGATTCCGTGTGAAACAAGTGCTGCAGGCGTTTGATGATGACGCAGCGCGGAAAACCAGCGTAATAAACGTGCATTTAATGAAACATTTATGTGAAAAATAAACTACTAAGAATGCCGTTTGTCTGTATGATTTATGTTTCGCCATATATCTAAATAAATCGATTCTTTGGGCTTAGATTCGAAGCGATTCAAAGTTGCATCGATGTGTGGCCTGGATTGAGGATAACTAGTAGAACGCCGATCGATGCAGCGGATCGTAAGGGCTGTGTATCGATACTTCGAATATTTAGGTGAATCGTTACACCCCTAGTCAAAACTCTTCAGTGTCTGACAATGTCTCAGGTCAAAACTGTACTGCACCAAGAAGTCTATGCAAAAGCAATTATTTATGCAGAAAAGTGCTGGTAGAAAAGGCAGACTAAACTTGCACAATTCACTCTAATCTGAGCTAGCTAACTCCATCTCATCCTTTTTCTTAAGCTGGCCATATAAACCGTTATAATCTTAACTATCTCTTTGGTTTTAAAGTTTCCTTTGTTATTTTGTGTATGAAAAAATAACAGAGGTAGATATAGTATCCAAAAAATGCACTTTAAGATGCTATGTCAGATTTTGCTTCCTTAAAAATATAAACAAACAAAACAATTCACCTTAAACTTAATACATCAGTCCACATGCTTTCCTCACTTACCTAATGCATTCTGAGAATGTGACTTGTTCACCACCGTGATTTTTTATGTTTTTTCACGTCTGTTTGTATGCTAACAGCAATTAGACAAATGCTAAAAACAGCAACAACAGACAAACTTAGTGGAGCTTGATGAACAAACATTATTGGACGTTGACAGTGCTAGATCTGTGCTAGAAGAAAGTTCTTTTTAAGTTTGTTTGTTTTTTTGCAAGAAATCGGGAATAGCTCCTTAAAGTAAAAGAAAAGTTACTTACTGTATGTACAAAAAAAGCAATACAAGAATTTACTCAGGTAGAGTAATGTTACCTACTAAAATAATAAAGCATACAAAAATATTAGTAAAGTAGTGAATAAAAATACTGTGTCAAAAAGTAATTAAAAGTACAGTTTCTCTTAAAACCTTCAGAAATGCACCTCACTAAATGTCCACCTCCACATTGTAACTATTTTCAGTCATCAGCGGATAAATGCTTGTGATTTAGACCTAAAATAAGCCAACATATTTATCAGAGAAACACCCTACCAGCATCAAGTTATGGTCACTTTCCAAACAGTAATAGAGATGATGATATAGAAATTCTTCTTGTTCATTGGTCAGTGCAGGAATAAATACGTGTGTAAAGTCCCGTAATCACTTTTAATACAGCCGGACCTCACGTCCTGCTTCTGTGCAACGGCTCAATGTCACGACCTGCTCAAAGTCACTGAATTATCAATCATATCTGAGCTGATGTTAGTGAATGAATGTGTAAAAAAAAGAGAAGATGAGAGTGAAAAATTGTGACAATTTTCAAAACATGTCTAAAACCTTTGCATTATTGAAACATACAAATATTGTATTGTGCAAAAGTAATTAAACTATCTGCAAAACAGCAAAAACAAACAAAAAATAATAATAAATTATACAAAAGACACATCGGTTCAATACTAAGCGTATATCCATATTTATAGGCTACACAATGTAACAATGAAGATAATTCATCACAGAAGTAGAATATCAAATTATAATAAATCATTGAATCAATATATTTAAATTTGCTGAAAGAAATATTTAAACATGTTAACTAATTGTGTGAAAATGGTTACCTTGGGGTTTAAATCTCATTATTGTGTGTGTGCGTGTGTGTGTGTTTTTTTTTTTCTTCAACAGCACGGTATAAACCTAAACCACAAGTTTCTATATGAGTAACATGTGAAATGACGACAAAAAGCCTAACCACAAAGACAACTCATACCTGAAAAGATGAACAAGCAAAGACAAAAAATAAAAAAGATTGCAAAAAAGAACATAAGGAAAAATAATAATAATGAGTTTGGGCTTTCAATAACAGTATCTCTGCACTTTTGTCTGTAACTTATCCAGTCTTTTCTTTAACCTCAATTTCAAAAGAGAAAACAATTTAAAATCTGTTTTACCAAAGCACCTAGATTAATTGAAAGTGTCCACAGTATTCAGCTGAAAATTAGTCTGCAAAGTTCTTTCTCCATCTAATAATAAAAAGATTTGTTCCTAAATACCCGTTTTAATCATTCCTACAAATATACAGATTTTTTTTTTCCAGAATCTTTCATTTCTGACTCTACCTCCAATCGCACGTGAGTGTTTAATCCAGCCAGCGCCCCAGTCAGGAAGTGTGAGTCTTTGACCTATAATCCACTATAACTGTCATCTGTATCCCTCCCAGTTCATCCCCTGCTTTTGTATATGTATGTGCGTGAAGAGGACTCAGAGCCCAGCCTAATCCTCTGCACATGATCACCATATAAAGCCATGCACACTTATGTACACATCCAGCAGTGACAAGTGCACGTGATGTCTCCTCAGCTGGGCTAGACTCACACTACTAACCTACTTTATCTGCACAATTGTTTTTTCTTTTTTCCCATCGGTCATTAAATCTCTCGTCCGAGTTATACACAAAACAGTACAGAGAAATATTCTTTTATTGGATTTTATCTGTTCTTCTGCAATCACAATCGGCCCCTGAAAATGAATTGTGCATGAGTTTGCAGCCAACCTGGAATATTATGCTCATTCTGCAAACAGAGGAAAACAGTGTAATCAGAAACTGGCAAAGTGCTGCTGTAGCTTACTGACACAATGACCTACACAGTGAGCTCAGAGTGTTACAAATCCTCTCCCAAAAAGCTGGACAGGCTCCTGGAGTTCATCCTCAAGGGGAGACCCACACTAAGAGATTGGAAACTAACCAGAGAGAACAAAAGCTACACATAAAACGGGATAAAACAAAGCTAAAGGTAGAATTGAGCCAAACTAAACAGACAAACTGATCACAAAACAGAAGGAATCAATCACCAAGAGTTGATAGAACTACATCATTGGCCAATCAGAAATGGATACATTTAAAAAGGAAAATCATGAGCAATATGCTAGTTCACTTTTACAACAAGAGAAAGTGAGAACATAGTCAAATTTCAGATTTATAAAATCAACAAACCCTTCAGCAAAACCTTCAAAATCTCATTTAGTCTAAGATTATAAAGTCTGGTGTGTAGGATCTACTTCAGAGGATGATACTGACAGCCCAGGAAACAGCTATTGAAACTACAATGCTCCATCAAACTTTATGAAACATTGTGAAATTAAAGATTAAAAAACACTTGGTCAAGTGTCCTGTTTCCATATTCAAATATATATAAAAAAATAACAAAAATAAAAGACTCAAATTGAAAAAGTAGAACAAAATTCATTTTCAGGCTAGAGCGGTTATTCTTCGTGTCATTATTGGTTGATCACAGAATTCTATTACATATTGAAATTAAATTGAATAGAATTTCATTGTTTCCTCTACGTTTTTAGTTTAGCTGGTTGGTTTGGCTGCCTCTATATTGTAGGTTTCCAATTACTAACAGTAACTGATAACTTTTAAAGCCATTTCTATAGGCTTATAGGCCCGCCCTGCCTATAGAATGGTAGGGGAAACACTGAATTTAGTAATTTTGCTATCATCTGTACCATGCACAAACTCTACAACCTGGTGTGTGCTGCAGAGAGAAGTGGTTTCATGACTCAGACGAAGCGTGCATCACATAATGACACAGGAAACCTATGTTAGGTGTACAAAGTCATGATGACGTCAAGTGGCATTACTTAAGCTTTCTCTGAGTCTCATTCAGAACAGACCTCATAACAACAGGTCTTTTACTGTCACACACATAACCAATGAATTAATAAAATGTTTGTCCAGGTCACAGGTAACAAGAAGCTGTGAAGTCATGGAGGAAAGAATGATTTGAAAAATTAAGAAAATAGTTTTGAGGAACTGTCTTTTTCAATTGATATTGCTTTATTTTTTGTTACACAGGCAAAGTGACTGACAGACAACCCAATGTACTATCTGTAAACCTACATGTCACAATAAGGAATAGTTGGCTCCAGTGATCATAACAACCACCCAAATAGAATTTTTTGCTCATGGCACCGTCTGTCAGATGTGAATCCACCTTTCTTGACCAGGTTAACGTTTGTGTTGTTACATAATTGTTCCTGTTCTTGCTCTTCCTGTCCACTCTGTTTGCCTCGTCTTCCTTTCCCGACAGACCTGAGCCAATTTACACAAACGTCTGCAGTACTGTGGAGGCCATGAACTCCCTGTCCCAAAACAGCCCAAGTGGAGCAGGACATTTCAGCACATGGCTGAGGACCGCTGGGAATACTTGCCTGCTCTGATTTCTCCTCCAAACCAGGAAAAACATTGGCTTCATAATTTATCTCTCTTTCTCAAGCCTTTGATGGTCTTAATTTAATGTTGATGTAAAAACCTTGAAGGAATAGTCTAATAAAACACTTTCTTTCTCTTCAATGTCATGGTCTTTTATCAAAGCACTTACACGGACTTGTTTAAAGCTTTAAATGTAAAGAAGAGGGTTTAAACAAGCTGAAAGTGTCCTTGATCTTCCATATGGACCAGCATGCTTTTGTCAGCAGCGTTTAACCTTAACCCGACAGAGGAATGCTAAAGGTAAGTGTAAGGTGCTATCAGATATCACCAGGGGCACATTCAACAAGGCTCTTCTGTGTTCATGGTCTTTTGGTCAAACATGAAACATGCACGAAGCTAAAGGCAGCAGAAGCAAACGGTGTGTGAGATGATGGGTTTGGGCTAACAGTAATGTCTCAAAATTAATAAATGCAATTACAAGGACTGTGTTGCTCTTTAAACAACCTTTACTTGAGTTTGCAAAATGTCTAAAATTACAGCACATTACTTCAGTCAGGTGTTTCCCACATCAGGAAGTTCTACAGCTCCATCTAAAGGAAATTACATAGGTGCGATGAACAAACCTAGCCAGTACAACTCAAGATATGTTTTGACGAGGAAACAATATCGATTAATATGGTCAAAAGTGCACAAAAGTCAGTTTTTCACTATCAGTGTCCTTTAACCCAAATCAAGCTTGTTAAGCTGCAGTAAACTCTGAAAACTCTGTCGTTGTTTAGGTCCAGATAGTGTTGTTAGGGTGGGCTGTGTGCAGCAAATCACAAGGGCATGGCTGTTATAATTAACCACTGATGCAACTCACAAGAGACAGAGCCATGCAGCGAGTATCCACTTGAGCACAGCTAACATTCAGCTAACCTTAGGATTTCTATAGTTTTGGGAATGATCAGACAGGCCTGTGTTTTTGCCCAAATCCTCCCTCAGGCTGAGGAAGCAGTGTGTTCTCAGAGGGACAGGAGGGACATCCGCACAGGATGAACACATCACCTACCACACAAATCATTTTCCATAAAATATGGACTGAAGCAACAATCTCTGTGAAGAAAGTACTGGGCTTTATGATCAGCATTGCAAATGACAAAGAAACATTTAATATAATTAAGCATAGGACTGCTCGATTAGGATGAAATATAATCCTGAATATTTAAATCATAATTGAATAATTGAATACACAATTATTCAAACGATTATTTGCTTAGATAGAACACAGAGCATCAGCGCTCCTTAAAAGCAGAAAGTGAAGAATAAGAAATTAAATTGGTGACATTTCACCCAGAAATAACCCGTTGTAAAAATGTATTTTATTATTGACAAGAAACTGCCGAGAACACTTTTCATGTGTGTTATCACGATTTCTCGATTATTACATTTTTGTAATTGATTACAGCTATAATCATAAATTAAACTGAAATTTGATTAATTGCACAGCCCTAATAAAACAAATGATCGGATTCCTTCAAATAAATAAATAAAATACAATAAAATACACTACACTACAAGAAACCATTAAAATAAATGGCCTTGGACTCTTGGCCTACAAAGTCTAAGCAGCATTAGGCTTCTTAAATAGAGAAGGTTTTCTTCAATAAGCACTTCACTTCCAATCAAAATATAAAGCCCAAAACTGCAGCAAACCTCTGATGCATTACACGGCACATCTGCCAAACTGCCAAACCTTTTCCAGCTCATTTCTCCGAGTACAAACAGAGCGGTCTGTAACTGTCACAAGACGCACTATCAGACCGACCAGAGCCCGATTCAAACCATACGAGCATCACTCAAGTACATGTGTGTGTCCAGCTGCTCACAACACAAACTTACAATGAGTTCACTCCACACTGAATGATACTGCGGCCTATCACTGAATGCCTATTGTCCGCTCAATGAAGGGCCTGCTGTTTGGCTGTCATGTACACAAACGGATTACTACAGCACATGTGCCTCTGTCAGCTAAACTGTTAATGAAATAAATATGTGCTAAATGACATGCAAGCCAGTATTACTAGTATATTACTGCTTGTGTCTATAGAAATATTATTGTTTTGTATTGTAAGATCATATGAGATTGGCACTGATGAGACAATATGACCACAGTACAGGTGTCATAACTTTTGAAAAATACATCAGAGAACATGTATTGTTATTGATCTTGCCTCTCCACAGATCTCACCTGTAACTTTGCCAGATTTATTGGAGATAGGTCAGTTTAATATTTCCATGGAGACAAGGAAGCGTGAACCCTACATCCAAAAGATGATACAAGTTAAACTTTGATTATAAGCTATAGTTGTAGTTGTGACGCTTCAGGGTAATTCTTAATAATCCAACTCCATTCAGCGGACTTAACAGAAAATAAACTGTATGCTTAAAATATATTAAAAACAACAACAGCAAGCTTAAGGATATGTTTGCCTTTGAAGGTTTGGACAGCAGTATTAGGATTCAACTATGGCTGCAACAAGTTAATAGATTAAACTCAACTAATCAATTATTGAAATAATCAGTTAATTTAATATTTGAATAATCATTAGCTCGACTTTAAACTAGTGTTGTCACAATTGTAAATCACTATTATATTTAAAACTCAATTTCGACACCGAGGAAAGTATTTGATTCTTTACACCAATGCCAATACCACAATTGATTAAAAATGTTGTTAGGTCACATTTACATTTTTAACACAGCACTTTTATTATTTATTTTTGTTCAAGTTGTTCTATATTTGTAGTAAATCATTTCAAAACTGTTCAGAAAATGCCAAATTGTGTTCACATTAAGTCATTTTTAAAGTGCCAATACTTGCTCAAATTAAATTCTAGATTTGATCTTCGCTTTAGTGCTAAATGGTCTCTATTTATATAGCACTTTTCCACCTTTACAAGGCACTCAAAGCGCTTTTACAATCAGGGATCCACTCACTGAAGCAGTGTGGGTTAAGTGTCTTGCCCAAGGACACAACGACAATCCACTCTTGTCGTCCCACTGTGGCACCTGGTGTTCCAGCGGTCTCCCATCCAAATACTAACCAGGCCCTATCTTGCTTAGCTTCTGAGAACTGACGGATCAGGCTTTGACAAGCCAACACAGTCATATGGCCACATTAGTATGTGATTTTTGATACTTTGGACAATCTTACTTTTATTTAAGTTTCAAAATATGTCATTAGATGGGAAAACCCGCCAATAAAAAACAATGATGATAAGCCACAAAATTATAGGGTTTTTGATGCTAACACTAGCTTGCCTGTAAACATGCACTTATAGGACACTCAGAAACATTACCTTAAGTCAAAATTTTCTAAATCTCGTATTCAAGTGACTTTTCTGTTCTAAACAATCAATTAATCAAAAGAATAACTGCCCAACTGATCAATTACCAAAATAATTGTTAGTTGCAGGTCTAGATTTTACAAATGCATGTTGGGATAGTAATTTTTGTCATCTTCGGAGCACATTCACAGGAAAAACTAACATAGCAAACAGAAGCTCTAACTTTAAACCCGACCATAGTGCAGATCTATAGATGTATTTGGCAAAACATTTGAGTTTTTCCTTCTTCACTCATTCTTTTGTCCAGCTCTCTTTACCCTGTGTTATTCAGTTTTCTTGCAGTTTGCTCCTACAAAGGAATGAATGTCACAGATTGAGCCAAGTGTATCACGCTGTGTATCAAGCCTTAGTGTGAGCGTCGATCGCCCCCATAGCTCTCTCACTCATGTAGTGGGCTTTTGTGGGAGTGTGCGGAGGTGGGATGTTGCTACATGAAAGAAAGCATTAATAATTTGGTATTTTTTGGAGTTCTTTCAAAACTATGATCTGAAAATATAAGAAATAAGATGTTTTCTTTAAAATAGAAAAACACACAGTAAATATGCTGATGTATACAGTACACTTTCTAGGAAGTTAAAAGTTGGCTGCATCTTTGCTCAAACAGTGCATACAGTGCAGATATACTTTGTTTTAATATGACTGGACAACTGGAGCGGTTTAAATAAAAAGATGTATGTCATACTTTCATAATTGGTCTGGGGATCCAGCTTTTTCAGTTCTGTTACCAAGTTTACTGTGGCTTTATTGATATCGACCAATACCAATGGAGAGACTAAAATATATTTTTTTCCTCTCAAAACACAATTAATTTGTCAGAAATCCAGACGTATAATGTATACCTGTAATTTCTGTGCAAATAATAACTAAACACATGATGTGAGTAACATTTCAAAGATTAAGACACGTTTTGGGTCAACATCAGCCAGTAAATAGTCTCATTGTTGTCCAGTAAGGATATCGGCTGACGAGATATTGCGAAATATCCAATCCAGCAAAATTTCACGGATCGGTGTCAATATTCAATCCCCGTATCAGGTCAATTCATCACTCCAGATACCATATGAGCAGAGTTTAGCTGCATGATTAAAAAAAAAAAAAAAAATCTTCCTTCTAAACTTCAGAAATCATTTTATATTTTGTGATGGAAATTATAATGCTTCAAAAATTGCAGCCTTGACGAATTGCTTGCAAAAAAAAAAAAAAAAAAAAGCAATATTGTTTAGATTTCAGTTAATTGTGCTTCAGTTAATTGTGTGGTCCTAGTTCTGAGTATCAGTCGCAGTTGAATTATTATTTCATCAAAATGAGATAAAAAGAATAGAACAAATCTGGCCACCATCAAGACAAAAAGACATATTTATAGCCATATTTCACATTTTGTAAATTATTATAAAATCCAAAATTGATCTAAAACAGCTTAGAACAAAAACAAGTCTATTCCTTTCCTGTTTAAAATGGCAGAACTGATAAGCCCCAACTCTTTCTGGTTAAATTTAACATTATCAAGCTGCAGATTTTAAGGCAACTAACAACTAAACCGTACATGTCAGAATCAGAATTTTAGAAGTAATCACAAGTAAATACAGAGAAGTGGGCGGGGATAGGTGGTGTGTACTTAAACATCAGCTGCTGAACAATAAGATCACTTAAACAGCATGAACCAATCCAAATACAACAATGATGAGATACCACAGCTATAACATGGTTGATTTTCAATAATAGGTCCACTTTAGTGTTATAACTAAATGCTAAACTTTAATATCTATCTTCAGCACTATTATTGCAAAAATAGAATGAATGAAAGACTTCACATCTGAATCATTTGAGTGTTCTGCATTGGCCTGTGGCTGTTGTGGCTCCACACGGCTGGCATCACAACACCATATGTCTTTCTGCGAGGCGATGCTGCTGACGTCTGCCACCGCTGGATGCCAGGAGCGCCAACAATGACAGCCTTATACCCTCGCTCCAGACAGCCAACACTACGGCACACAGGCACATCCGGCACAGCACTGCACATGTGGAGCCAGGAGACATACAACCCACACAACTTGACAAACTCTGGGATTTTGCACAGATCTGAATCACAGGATTATACAGGCATTTAGGTAAAGGGTGGACGCAAACCACAAGTCACTGTTTGCCTGGGCATTGCACCTTTGCCTTTACATGCTTTGGGTTTTTTGCAGAAATCTTCATAAACCCCTTTAAGCACCTGTAGGCTCAGGGTGACTTGCTGAGTGGACTGCAACACTTGCTGGGACAAGAAAGCATGGGAGAAGTCAGGATTCCATACTGTGTAGGCAGTTACTGGCAGCTACAACATTTAGGCAAGATTAAAACATTGTAATTGAGCAAAAAATAATAAACTACAGTGGGAAAAAAACAAAACTCATAAGATAATATGTTCAAGGGTGCTTTAAATGTGTCATACTTATTTTGAATTAAAATTTTAAGTTTCTTATAGTAGGATTTGCCAATAGATTACAAGTATGATATTCAATTGTAACTGCTTCAGGTGGTTAAAATGTTCTTATTTAAGTCAAAATTCATATTTTTTGCTCTTCCCATTGGCAAATCATATCCAAGACAATCAAAAAATACTCAAAACAAAACCAATACCACTTATTTTAAGCTCTTAAAAACTTGTTCAAGATTTATTTTTCCAATGTACAAACTACTCATGTATTATGTGTGCATCTCCATAAGGCATAATGCAGCTATACTTCTGTTGGAGTAGATTAGTGAGCTATAATGTCAAGGGTTCATGAACATAATTTGTCTCTTCTCTTACCTTGGTTGTCCTCGTCCATTGTGGTAATCCTCTGAATGAAGGTCCCTCCAAAAGCTAACAGAAACTTCTCTTCAATGCAACGTCAATAAACTATGACGACTTTCGGTCCCGGTTTGCAGGACGCATCTGGTGCACAGGTTGTCTCACGCGCAGGGTCGTGTTCCTCCGAGCGCTGCGGCCATTTACGCATCGGTCCTCCGTCTGTCCCCGCGTCTTTTCCTCTGACAGCAGCTCTGGCAGTGTCGCGTCAGTGTCCTCCCCTCTCTCTCTTTCTCTCTCTCTCTCTCTCTTTCTCTCTCTCTCTCTCTCTCTCTCTCACACAGTGGTCCTTTAGCGCTGTGTTATCGTCATCCTCCAAATACGCCTTCTCCACTAGTGCCGAGAGTACTGACGCGGCTACGTAAAGTCAGCGTCACGTACAGCAACCGGAAATTAGTTTTGTTCCCTTTCACAATAAAGACAGAGGCGTGGATAGAAAAAGCTGCAGAGTGGGCTCGTACCATGGATTATTTTGAAAAGAAATGACGACAAAATCAACATGTCTGACTTGACCATGGACTTGGTTTACAACTTCAGCATCCATCCATCATTCCATCAGCATCTGTCACGTGACCTATTTATTTATTACAGGCATGGATCTAGATTGTAGAATGTGCAGGGTGACCAGATATATTTACCTGGGACAGTCTCTATTTTGAGCCCTAGCTGCGTCTCATGTTCCAGCACATGTATCCAGTTTTACACAAGACATCTCCCAGTTGTCCAGATTTTGACCACTCTGACACTTTGCAACACGAAGGAAGGGATATATAACTTTGTGCTTGAAAATGCCAAAACACATGAAAAAAAATTGTCAGAGAATATATGTGAGTGTGAACGATCCATGAATTGACTAAGTGCGTAAAAATACTTATTTACCAGCTATTTTCACCGAATGTTCATTATCCTCCCCAAAAACGTGAGTGTCCCAGTTTTTTATTTTGAAATTATGGTCATCCCAAGAATGCACAACATCAATAGCCTAACAATAGTTTTGAAAATGTAGCTATTAATTGATTGAATAAACTTTTTGTTTGCTTTACTTAACTGTTATTTATATTTTGATTATTAATGGGTTAAAATGTATATAAATAATAATAAATAATACAGTAAGCTAGAATTCCTCATTAAAAACACTGCTTTTTTGTAAGTTTTGTATCAGAAATAGTTTTAGTACAACAACAAAAAACAGAACATAACACGTGTTTAATTTTGACAGGGCCATAGTAGCTTCATGTCAATTTAGCAAGAGTCTATTCAGAACTTGGTTTAGTCTAAACAAAGTTGCATAAGCAGTATTAGGTTAGAATGCCTCAGTGTGAATGAGAGTGTTTCCACACACGTGGGATCAATTAGAGCATTCCTGAGTGTAAGAGGGTGTTAGTATGTGTGTTTGTCAGGTATTTTTATTTATTAGTTTTAGCTAAATAAACCACTTATCATTATGCTGCTTTGTGTAGTTTGTCCATTCATTTTAAAAAGGTGGTAAGAGATGAACTGTGATGTTAATGTCATCAATGATTGACCAGAGATTTCTGACCTGCTGTTCATAAACTACCTACAGCTGTCCATCAACTTCCAAGTAGCTCACTGAGGGATTTCGGAGTCATACTCTTTGGTTCAAATTCTTGATGCTTGTTATGATTGTAAATGTATCTGTAGAAGCTCATGTGTCCAAAAAAAAAAAAGTTAAGTTAGGGGTAACTAACTTTTTAGTTATAAATCAGTAACTTTGTGTTTTCCACTAAAAAGTCTACGGTAAATACAACTCTTTGTATCAGACCACTGTGAATAAAAAATAAATATATATTTTTTAATTTTTCACAACCAAAAATGAATACACATTGTCGATAGATTTATGAGAGATTTATCAGATTTAAAACCTGAATCGTGTTTGTGTAAAAAACAGCTCCACCTTTATATGTACAAGTACTATTCCTCTGCTTTTTGTTTTGTGCGTGGAACTCTCTCTGGGAGAAAACTTGGAGACCCCTGCCATTCCTGAGGCTAATAATCTCATGTCATAATAACATTAGAACGTCAAACTGTAGTTAATTTGATGGTTGATTTGAACATAGATTAGCTTGTTTAACTAGTGCTCTGATACAATTATCTAATTTAACGTGATTTATTATTAGTAATAATGCGTTTATTTTGCTGAACACTTTTCTAAATCTCAGAATTTCATTACAACTATAAAACACACTGGTTTGAATGGAGCTGCAGGGGAAACTAATGTTGGGAAAATATAAAGAAAATGGGGCAAATTTTGTGCAAAGCAGCACAAATATGACTAATTTGAATACTGCTGGGCCAATGAAGCTTAAATATGCCAACTTGCTTTTTACATGAGACAGCAACGCCATAATTCTGAGCAAAAAAATACTGTAAATACTCATTATCTCTTCAGTTTATCACACTGGATGAACTCAAAATTCATTAATAAATACAAACAGGTGCAAATGTTATAGAGTTGTTTTGGGGTAAGCTGAAATAACAACTCACCAAATGATAAAAAATAGAAAGTGTCCTATGTTTGTCCTTTTACTTCTTATAATTCTGGTCTAATTTTCTTAAATGTCTCTCTAAAAATGGTCTACAATGTGAAGCTCATGTTTTACTTTCAGTCTCTGATGCCTATTGACTCTAGTGAAAACAAGCTCTGCACAAAATAAAAACTGTCATCAACAGTCACATTTCTAACAAAGTTTTCTTTGATAAAAATGCAGAGCGGCGAGGGTGTGCAAATACTGAAGGTACTTTAAAGGGGATAGATGAAAAATTGACTTTTTTTAAGTTTTCTTTGTATTCTAAATTGTTTCCTCATTAAAACACTGCTTAAGTTTGGTTTGTGAGATATCTTCTCAAAACACCAATCTGAATGTCAAAGATCTGTGATGTCACAAATCTGTGAGATCCGTTCCACTGTTTTTAACTCCATAAATCATCCAGACTCGTTTTGAGCATTTCTGTAGCACCAGTACATAAGACAAGATTGATTTGATTACTTACCTTGTGAAATTCCATTTTCAGTCAATAGATAGAGCTCTAACTTATTCACCCTTGGCACAGAAGCTGTTTATGTTAAAATGTCAGACTTTAGTGTTAGCATTGACAGACAAACATCTTTTTATAAACACACTTTGATCCTTTGATTCCTGTTGTGGGAAACACATGACTGTCATGTGTGCTACACTCTCTTTAAAGGTTCTGATGCATGAGATTACAAAGTGGGAGTACTTAGAAGTTTGTTTGAAGGAAGAAAACAACACACAAAAAGCATCATGTTGTCTATAAAAACATGTTGACCTGTATTACTAAAAAACTTTTACGTGGAGCACATATATAAGTCTTATTTTTTATTTGTAAGCTTAAAGACAAACAGAGTGGGATTTATTCAGAATAGCTGCTTTGATTGTAAATATGCAGGTTACATTTTATTTTGATGCTTAACATTTCTATGAGTCTGAAGAAATAAATGAAAAGGGGTCAGTGTATAATTATGATGTTCTATGTTAATGTTGTAGTTTGCTCTGATTAGCAAAATGTGATCTAGTGGAAAAGAATGAGACCATGAGGTGACCATATGTAAGTACAGAGATCCTCTGAGGGTGACCGGCCCCAGGGAAGTCTGTGTCTGGCAGAGCATCATGGGATACGTCTGTGACTCCTGAGCTGACCTGATTGAGCAGTCACAGAGCTTCATGTGCATCAGTCGCCCCCACAGCGCCCCAGGTTCTGTGTCCACCTTTAATTACACATCCACACACAAGGTCCATGTGAGCCTCTTATTCAGTCAACCGAACAAGGAAGTGTCTGTATTTGTAGTGTACACTTCTGCAAAATACGACTAAAAAGTGACAACTCTGGTGATGCAATATATACCTATTTGTGTTCATATTGATCAGAGATGACATGTAACTAAGTATTTTTACTCAAGTACTTAAGTATCTACTTTCTACTCCCTACATTTTAAAACCAGGTTAGTTACTTTATAGGTCCATAAACAGTGTTTTTCCTTTTAAATACGAGCTCAAACCTGCTGTGTATCAGAGTTTCGTGAACAAATTAACAAGTTAAAATGGCCAAAAACTTTATATTTTAACAATTACATAATTATCACATGATAAAAGTCAAAAAATTATTATTAGCTTAATTCCCATCTGTCCGTCTCACCTCAAAATATCACAAACCAATTGCACTGTAAAAAATAAAAAAAGCAATTCTAGATTGGTTAAAATGTCTTAAAACCTAGATTTTAATCTTATTTTTGGTACTTTTGGGGATTAAGATGGTTTACTTGATGTACCTAACTTGTTTCAATACATTTGTCCCTAAACTTCTTATTTCAAGCCAAATTATTTGTTTTAGGGTTTATATTTTTACTCACTTGATTGGTAAATTGATTCAAGCTCAAATCTCTTGAAAACAAGTGAAATAAGCTGACAAATGTGTAGAGTAGAGAATAACCTTTGGCAGTGCGATACTTTTGGTTTACCTTTATACTTTTGCTCAAGTAAATAAGTTTCATCAGGACTTTGACTTCTACCCGAGTTGTTTTTTGCACAAGTAACTGTACTTTTACTTGAGTAGTGAACTTTGCCAGCTCTGATATTGATTAATCTAAAAATCTAAACACTGACATATAAAGAGAATTAAACAAATAAACCAGTGCCACTTCCTTTTGCAGAGACTGATCGAGTTTAATGAGTGATGATGTGAAAATTGTGTCCAAAAAGGTCAAAGGAAGCAGAGTCTCCAACAGGATTTCCTTTGGACTTCCACTGCTGTGCCCCGATGTGAGCCCACTTTCCTCTGTTTTGGAGCCAACACTCACAGACTTCTCCTGGACAAAGACGACACTGTAAACGGCCAACAGCAGCATCCTGACGGGCTCTGCTGCTGCTGCATAAAATCTGGTATTTTCACATTTTCCTCTTGTAAGCATTAAAGTGTCTATGACTAGATGGATTATAAATTTTACTAAAGTTTACACAGATAAAATGATAATTATCAAGATTTTGCCCAAAAATATTTGTAATTTTTTCCTAGATTATCTTATTTTTTAATTGTCATTTTAGGTTTATAATTTTGCTTTCTGGCTTTAATGACATCGCACTAAGAAGTTACCTAGCAACACTGTTTTTTACATTGAGTCAAAATTCTTTCATCAAAAAGAAACACTATTTGGTAAATTCATTGGTCTTTTTTCCATGTAAACTGTGCCACACGTTTGAATGAATTGAGTCTGACTCTAGTGCAGACCTGGGCAAATTGCGGCCCGGGGGCTAAATGTGGCCAGCGACTTGTTTCGATGAGGCCCCTGTTTTTGAGAAAAAGAAAAACAGGACAAAGTTTAAGAGACAAAAACTTGGGGTACAACAATAAACATCTTGAGATTTCTCAAATTCATGTTATGAGTATAAAGTCAAAACAATAAAAAGCAATTTTTCAATATTAAACTTGAAGTTTTATAAGATTAAAATTGTAATTTGGATCATGGACATTGTTATAAATATACAAATCTATTGTGTGTTTCAGTGCAAACATTTGACTCATCCTGAAAATATTTAGTTTTCCGTTTTTTCGTAAAATTACAATTTTAATCTTACAAAATTTCAATTTTTGTATTTTTTATTTGTACTGGTCTTCTGTATTCTGTCAAAGATATGTGTTTGCAATAATCAAAATTTATTATACCAATATTGTCCGGCCCGCCACCACTTTTCTGGTCTGAATATTGCCCTCAGATAAAAATAATTGCCCAGCCCTGCTCTAGTGTGATCATCAATGTGTGTTCACCTGACAAATATACCATCTTTTCTTCAGAATCATAGACTTGATTGGTGTAAAACTTTCATCATTTGCATTCACACCAGTTAAGAATCCACCAAATAAAGTCAAAATCATAAAAATGTATCAAAAACACAGGTTGCAAAAGATCATATTGTATTAAAAACGTTCCCTATATCACATCAAACAGGTCTACAGTTGTAAGTGATGCTGTAAAACTATCTAGGCTGATCTATTCTAAATAATCTTAGAGAATCTCAGTCACAATACAGATCCACACTAACTCGCAGCTTGCTTAAATTCCCCTCATTTCTCATTCATCCCTTCCCCCTATTTCTTCCCTTCTGCTTTGATTCAGTTTTTGAGGTCAGCAGCATTGAGCTCATCATCTCATTCCCTTTCAACACGCGGCGGCATGTGCTGAGCAGCGCTAAACTAAAGGTGGACCAGAGGTTAAGATGTAGTGAGGGGGAAAGGGGCTGAACCAAATGCACTTTCATGGTATTAGAGGTTAAAGAGGATCAGCGTGAATCACATTTTGGTGACAAGTGCATCAAAGCCAGCCATGATCGAGTGGATTAATGTTTGATTACATTTATGTTCACTAATACATCAGTAGATATATGCTTAATGTATGTAAAAAGTAATAGTAATTCCTCCACAAATACGCTCACAATGGGTCGAGACAGACAAAATAAGTGTCTATGCTCTGAAGAACATGATCATTAGTTCCATTAAGATTATGTGAACCAAATTGAAATCTACAAAGTCTTAAAACATATTGTCAGCAAGCAATGTTAAGCTTTTGCTCATTTAACATGAATAAAGCACAAAAAACAATACAAACACAAACTTTCCCACTGCTCTGCACATCACATCGCACGTTTCCATATTTTTTTTTGCTTCACACTGTCTGTTACCTTCCACTTTTTCAAAATTAACCAAGCACATTTTACCATTACAGCATAAAAACTAATTACATACATTTAAAAGTGTTTTAGTGAATGTATATTGTTTTGTTCTTTTTCTACTCTTTGCTAACCATTAACTTTTTAACCTTGGGAAGTGAGACGACTGTTGTTGTGCTTTTGGGCTATATAAAAATAAATTGATTTGATTTGATAATTGTTTAGATTTTAAACATATGAGGAAAGATTCTATTTTCACAAACATTTAGCTATAGCATCTTGATAACTTTTGTTACTAAATAGGACTATTTAACAGTTCAAAATGTTGAAGACTTATTTTATTGATCTGGATTAGAACAATTTAAAACAACTAAGCTCTTTACGATTGTGAGACACTGAATGAGTAGACTGGAGCTCTGATTGAACTCCAGCCATGTTCCCCGCTGCATGTTATCGCTCTCTGACACATTCACTTAAAACACATGAGCAGCCAGAGGCCACAGCTGTGAAATCTAGATTCTACAACCCATTTCCCTAGGATGAAAACAACATGAAGAAAAGGCTCTCTTTAGTAACTCCAGAAAAGGGGGCGGGATGTCGCGTGCCTGTCAGAAATACAGTTTCCTTGGCAACCATTGATGAGTGTAGTGAGCTGCAGCCTTGCATCAGTTGTTGGGATAACTTTGCCGTAAGGCTGTAAGCAATTTGGAACCTATTTAGGAGAAGTGCACTTTGGCCAAAACAGCCAAATGGGTTTGTTGGCTGAAGTTCATGATCAAAGAGCAAGTTTTTTGTAAAGTGAAAGTAAATTTGTAGGCTAACAGTAAGCAAGTATGCGTTTTTGTGAAAAAGGGGAAAAAAAACAAATACATATTTATGTAATAAGCACAAATGCATTTTTGTTTGTAAATCTTAATATTATTCTTTTTAAATAGAATTGACTTGTGGCCCTCTGCTGCCCCTGTGTGGACACACCTAAAACTGCATAAGTTGATAGACTGATAGAAAACAAAAATATATCATATTTATGAATTTAAATACCCTACTGCAGTGTCCCCAACCACTGGTCCAGGACCCATAACCTGGCCAGGGGCCATCTGCTGCCAGCCCCTGAGAATCTCTTAAAATGTATTGTGTATTGTGTTTCTTCTGTATGTACTTCTTCCTTTGAATATGAAAATAATCCAGCACTTAACCCAAACAGCAAATTCAAGCAATAAGTGAGCAAATATATACACAATAATCAGTTGTTTGCATTTTATCTTGTTGTTGTTGGCACTACTAAGTCTTGACCGGTCTCTTGAAAAAAAAAATACACTGTACTGGTCATATTAGAAAAAAGGTTTGGACCGCTGCCCTACTGTATAACTATATATAATCAGCTATAGATTAAACTTTTAATTCATAAATGAGCCAATGAAAACTGCATCTCACGCTGAGTAAAAACAAACTAGAGGCACGTGGATAACACTTTGTCTTTGACCCTTGAAACAGCACCCCTGAGGAATGCTTCTAAACTTGCACAATAACCATTCAGTTTATGTTCTGTGTTTAACTGTGCTACAAGGTGTCATGAATTATAATTTATCATTACAAATAAAACAAAGTTTTTTATCTTCAACAACAAATTTCAAGTGCACTGAAACCCCTTGGGGGGAAAACTAGAACAAAAGTTAAGAAAACAATGGAAAAAATGGCTGCAATAATTTATTTCTAGCCAAACTCAGCCTCCACAAAATGTATAAACAAAACCTTCCAACACAAATATTCATTGCTGTTGGCTAAATTCACAATAAATTACTCATGTGATTGTGAGGAGATGATCGGTGTAAGTGTAAACATAAAGACACAAAGTTTGCATTTATTAGCATCACAGTTTTGGTACCTGCAGTGTTGTGTCGCCATGGTCACCTCTGCATTTTAACAGAACATGCTGATATGTGGCATGCTGTAACAAAAATCAACAAAACGAGTACCGTGTATGTTTGTGAGGTGAGACACAAAATTCCTTTTAAAATCCAGAGTTTTAACAAAATCCAGTCTGGTTGTGAGTCTGATTTTTTGTCCTTTAGTCCTTGTTTCCCAAAGCAAAGAGGCAGTGTCAAAGGGATCCATGCTTTCTCACTCCTTGAGCTCAAAGTTGTTTGTGCTAGCTCACCTCTGTGGACATCAATACTTCTCCTCTCCTGAAGGCACTGGGCTTGTGTGACAAAGGCTGGCCACAGAAACCAGCCGTGCCACTTTGTTGCATTGTCATACCAGTTTTCAGCATCCTCCTTTATTACAATGAGCGTAAGGAACCTGGCAGTGCTCACAACATGGACTCCAAGTGAGATGGGTTCAGTGGATTTCAATGTGCACCTGTGAAAACATATGAGGGGGCAGTTAAGAAACGAGAAGAACTTTAAGCACGACAAAATATTATGAATTTGCTTAAATGCAGCTAATTAGACAAATATGTAGTAAACAATTATAGTTGTGTTGTCATTTTAAAATAGTAAATCTCATGAATTTCAGAAAGAAGTTAGGATTGTTGCCATAGAGATTAACAATATGCCAGGGTGGTTTATGCAGCAAAACAATCTAAATGCTTTTTAGTGCCATTTCAATGCAAAATATCAAGATGTTTCAAGTTATAGCCATCATCAAAGAAGGCCTTTGTTGTTTATTATGTTTAGCATGTCAAAACTAAAGAATAATAAAAGTAAATACCTTCATCCCACTCCTTTTTGAACAACAACAATAACAAAACATGTTTGTTTATGGTTGTCTATTTTTGTGGACATTTGTTTTTTATGTGTTCAAAATTGTCCAAAATAAAAATGAACTAACTAACTAAAATAAAACATAGTTTAAGTATTTGATTTAAGCTGCTATGTCTATGTTGTGGTTATTGCCAAAATAAAATTTAAAATGTTGGGAAGATCACAAAAAGAGAAGCTGTCGCGATATCTGACAAATTAAGTCCACATATTACTCTATAACTATTAACGTTAATTGTTTATTATTAATAATAGCAATTTAATTGGTCTTTTGTGTCTGTAGGAATTGAACTGAATGCTTGTTATGAAGGCCTTATTTCTGACAACATTTACTTTATTACTTTAATGATAAAATCTTTTGAACTGTGAAAGTTCTCAAAATGTTGCACAGAACAGGAAGCTGAAAGCAAGTGACACTTTATGGACAAGGTAAAGTAATAATGAATCATGAATGGTTAAGAGACAACAAGGATTAGATGGTCGATATGCTAGATACATCTGGGTTTTACATTATCTCTGCTCAAGTCCTAAACTGCATTTCTAGCCTAACTAGTGTCAAGTTAATCCCCAATAGTGTCGTTAACTAGTCTCAGTTTACCTGCAAGCGTACGTTAAACATCATTGAAGCGACCAGGTAAATGTACGGAAATCGTATTCGCAGTCTCCACGCTAGATCAAAAATATCAACAAAGTCCTGGTTAAGCCTTTGGAAACACCCCGTAAGTCCGTCCAGCTGAGCCCGAAAATCGGACCACCAGATGGGACAGACCAGCCATACGGGCCGGTCTGCCCCGTCTGTCTCTGCGACGAGGTTTTCTGGGTCAGAGAAGCAGCGGACGAGCGAGAAATAAGTCCACAGAGGTGTGACGGTTCATATTTCTAGCTCTCTGTGTCATTGTACTCCATTTTTCTCATCAGATGATAAACTGTTGTGGCAGAAAAGCTCCACCCGCTTCGCAGTCGCCTCCTGTTATGGTCATAGAAGGACCGTTAACCCCTCGACGCTCGGATGTGAACGGTTCAAAGTGTTTCCATAGCAATACCCCAAGACCTATGCGTGACAGTCAAGCTAATCTAGTGTTAAACATTACATTTTTATATAGTACACACGACATAAGCACAAATAAATGATCAAATTACTAAATTTTGAACCTGACAGACAAAGATCGGGGAAGAAAAGTAGGAGATTGCATTTCGTAATTTCCGGTCACGTGCAATGCATATCAAAAAAACAAAACTCGCAACTTTTTTTTTAATATATAAAAAAAATTAATTGCAATGCCAATGCCATAGAGCAGCCGGCTTTTTAGTTCATAAAGATATAGCCTATAAATAAATAAAAAATACAAATAAATCATTAGTTTTATAAGTCTTTTTTTTTTTTAATCAATTCTCCAGATGTATTTTTTGACTGTTGACCTTATGAGATAAACCCTAATCCTACTGCATTACTTTTTTTTTCTTCACTACATCAGATAAACAATTTTTCAGTAAATGAAGTTGAAAATACAAGAAATTAAGGACATGATAGTTCAATATCAAGGCTTACAAGCCAAATAGTTCATCTTTATTTAAAACATAAAATGACATGGCCATTTTTATACATTTAAACATAAACCCACAAGGTTCAATATGCTTGGCACCACTTTTTTTTGTTTCTTCCCATTTAAGTTCATCAACCCTCGATGTTTTAAGCATCAACATATCTTAGTAATGTGCCTGAAGTTGTTGGTATGCTGCAAGAAAAAAAGAAAAAGTGAATTTGAACTGATGGGCTGCAAGTGTGTTTGAAGTAAAATTTACCTTTCTACAAGCTCTGCTCCAACTATATCATGAATATGGTATTTCATGTGGAATTTCACTTGAGACGGTGTTTTTCTGTCTTCTAGATCAGCTTTTAAGACTTCATTATATTTTGATTTCTTTACCATGTTAATTACTGCTTTTCGACCTTAAAAAAAACAAAACTTTGAGTGAAACCTCTACACGTTTGAATTAATTGAATTTAAATAATGAATAAGAAAGTACATACTCCCACCCACCTTGTATAAAATACTTTGTATATTTCCCTGAGTTGGGAATAGACAACCACCAGCTGCCAGCATCCCTCACAGTCAGCACCCCTGACTTTACCAGCTGGCTGTGTGGTCAGGAAAAAAAGTAGGAAGTAGTGTTTTATCTTGTGAATACTTGTTAAAAACACTGTTAAAACAAAATGCAACTTTGTCAGTTTCAGTCTTACGTGATTTCAGCATCTGTGAAAAGAAAGTCACGCATTTGGTCTTTGCTGAAGCTCAGATCTGTGCTGGATGACAACACTTTATCACAAAACTTCTGCACTGTCTCTTGAGTGTCACGGCCGTCTTGCCCTGCTAAGACTTTGGCTTTATAATCAGTAGCAAAAACCAGACCAAAGGCTTCTGAATCAAAACCCAGTTGAAACATCAGAAGGTCTCCTTGTTCCCGCAGTTTATTCTGTAAAAAAATAAAAATACATAAAGTAAAAATACAGTGGCATGAGGAAAGAATAGCATTAGGCTTGCACTAAACCTACTTTTATCTATATTGTGTTTAAACAAAACTTACCCACGCCTTTGTCCACCATAGTTTTATCATTAATCAAACTATAAAGCTGGTGTTTCAGGACTATTTGAGGCAGGGCATCATTGAAGAGTTTTCTGGGAAATAGTGTCATAAGATACTCCACCGTGGTTTTAACATCGGTAGGCCCTAGAAATATATATTATCAAAATAAATGCTACAAACACAGTTAAAGTAAATAAAGTCATACCGTCCACATCACTGAGCCCAAATCTCTCAGTGACAGCTTTTCTCTTTCTAGAAATAAAGGTATCCGAGATCAGCCTCCGTTTTCTGTTCATTTCTGTGAAAAGACATGGGAGAAGTTAGTGATTGTTGTCCTTGAATCTTATGATTAATGATTTTCATGCTGATCATAGTTGCCGACTTTACTCGAGCTAAATGCTAAACACTCACAATTCAATCTTAAAACACACGACAAAAACAATTTTACGACGTAGACGGAAAAACTTACTTTAGGCTTTAAAGGAATGAACGAAAAATACCACATTCCTTTCACAAAGTGCTAAGATTGAGGTACAAAACGAGCACAAAAGCTAAAATTAAAAAGGTTTTCTTTGAGTTCTGCTTTCTAGTTTTTTGTAATAGCGCCACTGTGTGGAATGGAGGGAAAACAACCCGGAAGTCACTCTGTTTTTAGCCCTTTTCTTTTGCATTGCAGCGAAGCTAATGCGAACCATGCGAATTTGAAGATTGTGTGAACAACTCTGTAAGAAGATTTTTGTGCACGTACTTATTCTGTCCGTCCGCTGGTTTAGAATATACTTTATCTTATTATTATTGAACCAATAAATATGCACGCTTAGCAATGAAATGTGGGTAGGGGGGTGGGACATTAAAAAACTGTATCACAGTATTCTTGCCACCAAAATTGTTTTAATCAGTATTTACTTACAGATGCTGTATATATATTTTGCATTGACTGATAGTTCACACTTCACTCTGATTGGTTAAATCCAGTTTTACTTATTCAGAGCCTTCTGGAGCTTAAGAGAGTAGTGGGTAGGGAAAAGTCTGTGTAAAGCTGTAATAAACTAATACATTGTTAATTACAATATGGTATTTTCACCTAAATGCATGTCTCAGGGCTATTTCCATTTTACGAAATCCCACTGCAAATCAAGCTTTCATATTCATTTATTTATTTTTCAGATTATAATGGATCGCCATCCTCGCACATTTCAGGATCCAGGCTCTGGCTATCAACACTATCATAGGAAAAGAGAACACAGTGGATTTGCTGAAAGAAGTCATCACCAGAATAAACATTTTCAACCAAACAGCCACCGTCAGGATCCTTATGGAACTGGTCCAAGCCGTGCAACTTCCAGTAACCCTCCAACACTGAGCACCAGAAAGGAGTTATACGAGAAAGACTTTCCCCTTTATAAACAGCCTATCGAGGTTGGATGTTTTTCTTTGGACTCAGAGCGAAGTTTTTTTAATGATACAAGACAGCTGAGGTATTATGTAGACCCAGGTTTAAATCCCTCTTTTGATCTCAGAGATGGATTCAAAGACCGCTACGTGAGGCGAGATGAAAATGTGAAAGAAAAGTTAGATCATATGTTGAGATGGATTATTACTAACAAAGCCAGAGTCATATCTAAGGACATTTCAAAACAGTAAGTGTACTTTGTGTTTCATTTAAGTAATAACAGTAATAATACTTTAAATCTGTGTTTTATTCTGAACAGGGCTCTGGATGCAGACTTTGTGATGTGGCGAGGTCATTTAACCAAAGTGCTTACTACTCCTTATGAGTCTCGGGAAGGCTGGATGTTTGCTGTGACCAAGTTCCGGGGAACAGTTTACATCAGTGAAGTGGAAACAGAAGCAGCTCGCAGGGATCGTGAGAATCGCACTGAAAGGCATGCTGAAATGATGTATTGGGGGTACAAATTTGAGCAGTACATGTGTGCAGGTATTTTTATAATTTACTTTACACAATCTGGATATATTACAGCCAAAACATTCCTCCTGCTCGGTCTTTCAGATGACGTGCACAGTTCACCAGACCCCAGTGGAGTGGTGAACACTAATGAAGCATTTTGCACAGTGGTGCGAACTCGACTTGCAGATCACAAACTCTTATTCTCTGGTGAGGTGGACTGCAGAGTTAAAGACCTGAAAGCTCCAGATCCACCTGCCTGCTACGTTGAGCTTAAAACATCAGCTGAAATCTGCACTCCCAAACAGCGCAGCAACTTCCACAGGTGAGTTTTTAATATTAGTTTTTTTTTTTTTGTCTTTCTCGCTGGTGAGCAGTACTTTGTCGGTGTTTTAGCTGTTTTTCATTTCAGGTTCAAGTTATTAAAGTGGTGGGCACAATCTTTTTTGCCTGGAGTGCCCCAGGTTGTAGCCGGCTTTCGTGATCATGATGGTGTCGTTGTAAAAGTAGAGACATTCCAGATTTCAAAAATTTCACAACTGATTAAGGTGATTTAAGACTGAAGACTACACCAGTTATATCAATAATAACACAAAATTGTATTCTTTTCTTTTGTATCCTTGAACTTGATGATATGAGGTCCTAATAAAGAATTAATTACACAACTACACAAACAATAATCTTCTGCCTTGTCTGTGCATAGGGTGAATATAACTGCTGGAAGCCTACAGTTTGTATGAACTTCTGCAATGACTTTCTGACATTTGTCAAACAAGTAGTCTCTGAGGACAATCCGAGGTATAGTATATTTTACCCTAAGTATGTTAGTAATGAAATACATAATTAAACCGAAACCGTTTCATTTTCAGAATTGTGTACTTGTTCTCCTGGGAACCACGCAGAGATGTTGCGTACACTATCCATAGAGACTCTCAGTATTGTTTCCTGCCAGAGTGGTTTGTAGAGGAGATCCAGAAAACATGAGCATGGACGACTACAAGCTGTTTGTGTTGGCCGGAATTATGAAAATGCCTTTTGTAAAAAAAAACAAAAAAAAAAAAAAACAACTCTACAAAACGTTTGGTTAATTCATAATTTATTTCTGTTGTTAAATAACAGCAAGTTGAGTCACTTACTTAAATAAAATGTTTTGTAATAAAACAAACACTTCAAGTGAGGTCTGTATTATAAAATTTGCATCACACTTTTGATGACACAAATTCCAAATAAACAAAAAAAAAAATGTGCTAAACAATAATTGTACTGACACTGAGCATATTTCACTCAAGTTAATTCTACTTGGTCCAACCACGTTCTGTGTGAATACAAATGTAGTTGTGGTCAACCGTTAATTTACCAAAGAGATTTGCACTGATACAAATGCAAACTAAACATGTGATATGTTAAAATTATTTTGGTCGAAAAATAATTAGGAAATTTCCACCGGTCTACATGATTCAAAACTGACAGAGATCAGATTTAAAAATAAAAACTGTAAATTCGAGCTGCCTCGATAGTTAGTCACTTCACAGTTCTGTTAAAAAGTTCATACTGAACAGTAGGTCAGTAGGCACACTTAATTTACACACTGCATCTACTTTGTTAAAAAAAGTACATTATTAATGCAATGCGTGCGTTAAGTACATATGTTTTTTTTTTCTTAACAAATCTCATACAATCTCATTTGTTTTCAATATATTGCAACGTAGCATTACAGAATAAAGTGAGTAGCTTGGATCTTGCACAGGCATGAATCAGGGCTTTACTGCCTTGTGACATAGTTTAGTTTGCAAAATTTGCATTATTAGCAAACCTGTTAAAATTCAAGTTCACAGTAAATGGTTCACATCCTCAAATAAACATAAGACACTGTGATTAGGAGGTCTGAAAGTTGACACTAAGGCAAAATGTTTCATTTAGTTTGCCTTGTGGAAATCACTTGAGTTTTTGTTTAATGCCCATGACTTTGAATGTAGCAGAAGTGATCTTTTCATACACCACAAACATCAGGGCAGCAGTGAGTACCGTCTGAAGTAGTTTGGCCTCGAGCCCTTTGTACAGCCCCAGAACACCGTGACTCCTGAAACACAATGAAATTTAATCATCCACAATGTAGAATATTGACCTACATTTACTTACTTTATTCTTTCCAGAAACAGAGTTACAACATTCGACAGGCTTCCCAGGAAACCACCTTTGCCATCACCTTTGTACTGACCAAACTGGAAAACAAGAAATCACTAACTTGATAGGAATAAGAACTAAAAGTATTGATATTGTCTTTGTACAGCATAGTAGTTCATAGTTACCCTCAGAATAGCCTGAACTGTCTGCAGTGGATATGTTGCTGTCGCGGCAATAGCCTTTGCAATGGCTCCAATAACAAATATTTCTGCTGATGAAATCTGAGACAAATTGAGACATCTCAGTTATTGTTAATTTTAAATTGAATAAAAAAAAATAAAAAATTTACTAGCGCGTTACTTTTCTTCCGCCTTTGCCCGCTCTCCTCTTCATGGCTTCATAAAACATAAACTGTACAGCAGGATTCATGACTAGAATGAGAGAGGGCAGAAGGCCATTCCACAGGGTTCCCACTCCCTCATTAGCAATGATCTGTGAAAATGCATCTAAGACACAAAGATTTGCTCATTTAAAAACCTTTAAAAGCTGTAAATAACATAAACACACGTAGGATAAACAACAACCAAATATGCCCTTGTAATGCGTCTGGTGGAGCTCTTCGTCTCTAAACTTGACTCCCTGTAGCTTGAGTCTTGTGTTAACCACCCACATAGGCGTGGTCAGGACTACATTCACTGCACCTGCATCCAAAAATAAGTAATATTCCCAAATTATTGACAGTTATGAATTATTGGTGAAAGTGAGTGCTGTTATATGATTGTTACCTGAAATGATGCCCATGAGCAAATCTTTACCAGGTCTAGACCTTTGTGGACCTGCGACCATAACCTTTTTTAGGGTGTTAAATGTGTAGAAATACACAAAGTTTGAGCAGCAGAGGCTGGAGATGACAGGGAACCATCCTCTGTACAGTGACAGTCTAAAAGAAGAGGAAATGTTAAAACTGTCTATTTATTTTCTGTGAAAAAACAGAGTAGCACATTTCTTACAGCCCTTCTTCTTTAGCTATTTCAGCCAAGATGACTGGAGTGGACTTGGCTTTTCGTTTTTCATCCACTGTTGAAAAGGTGGAAAAAAAAAATATTTAATGTTAAACTAACTAACTAAACAAGTCAATGTTTAACTTAAATTTCATTTCAAAGCTGGAATCAACAATACCAATACTGATTCTGAGTTCCAATATAAAGAAAATAACCACATCTCATAAGATCCTATTTGCTGGATATGTTCATTACAAACTGTACACATGACAACTTATTAAAGTTATCATACCACAGCACTGCTAATTATTCACAAGCAGCTTTCTTTGTTTGAAAATGCCACACACTGTACCATGTTTGTAAATTTTATGATGCACTTTCATCTTAAAAAGTTATTCTGTGACTATTTACAAGTATGAATTCTTTGAGAGTATCAATACCATGAATTACACCAATATAGAAAGAGGAAGAGTGTTTTTGTGTGTTATAACATGTTCATACAAAAAACAATGTTATCTATATTGTACCTGCATAATATACAAATACACCTAAAGTAGAAAGTCACAAGCAAAGGAAAACAAACAACTTTTCTAACTCAATAGTTGAGAATTACAATGCAAATAAATATAAATTGCTAATAGTGAAAATGATAATTTCATATTGTTACCACAGCTTAAACTAATGCTGGATTGTCTGTGATTGTTTACGAGTAAGTGAAATTTACTACTTCAGCCAAATCAATCAGTTTATCAGTTCATCGATCCAAGATAAGACACTCACCCTGCAGTCTGCTTTTGGCTGTGTCCAGGGGGAAGAAGACTGTCATTGCTGTCACACTTCCCTGAACACACAAACCAAAGCGATCAATCACATTCTACCACAACAACAACTCTTTCATTTCAGATTTAAGTTGGTCATTTGTGCAGCTCACCATTGCACCAGCCACGGCGTGCACCAGAGTCTCGTAGGACAAGAGGCCGACCGCCGAGCCGCTGTTGTGGGACATGTCTGCGGCTTTCACCGGGCACAGCCTCTGACACACTCCGGGAGAGGATGTATAAACACGGAGCTACGGGAATGGAACTGTATGTCCTGGGATGTCCCTGAATAAACACGTAAAAACAGTGTCAGTGGATATCGTGGCTTGTAATGAGTACTGTTTAAAGTCCACGAAGTCTTAAAATGAGAGAAAGTAGTTGAACTGCTTTCTGGTGCTGTTTGACAGGTTTCAGCCCACAGTGAAACTTCCGTGTTATGATTGGTCGAAGTATCTTCTTCTGCGCTGATTCCGTGCGTGAGTCTGCCCCTAGCGTCAGGAAGGATGACGCACACAGGCATACGTGTTTGTGCTACCTTATGGGGACCTGTTTTCAGGGTTGTCAAGAACCTGCAAAGTGGGGACCTCACTTTAAACGTGAATTAAAGGGACTGTACCTGATTTTTGCATTCTTAAAAATATAAACCTACTTCAGTCTACATTATTTGTTCACTAATGCATTCTGAGCTTCAGATTTGTTCATCATGATGTGTTTTAATGTTTTTTCACAGCTTTTAGCGGTGAGGTGAGTTTTCATGCTCACAACAGTTAGCCACAATGCTAAAAACAACAACAGAAAAAATTGGACACAAACAGAATTTTATTAGACATAGACAGGACTTTGCGGACTTAATTCCATCTGAATATACATTAACAAGACATCAATGCTAGGGGAAAATTGTTTTTAGGTTATTTTGTTGCAAAAAGTATCGAGTATAGTCCCTTTAAACACATGTTTTAACTAGGGTTGGAAAATCGATCGAAGTATGCAGCAATCGAATCGAAAGACTAGAATCGATCTTCATACAATGTATGAAGAGTAAAGCGTGAACTTGTGCAAGAACTGATTGAATGTGCATTATAATGTTGCATTAACAACTGATGGGTGAACCGCTAAATAATAGTACTGTTCAAATGTTGATCAAAAAAAAAAAAGTTCTGACACTAGCAACAGTGGTTTTGTTTTAAATGTAATTTATTATATTTTATTTTATTTTGTGTCTTAAGGTAAAAAAATGTTAAAATATAGACAAAAATTAAACAAAATCCAAATGGCTGCAAAAAAAAAAAAAAAAAAAAAAAATCAATTAAAAAACAAATTTAGTGTCAGATATTTTTGGGGGAGATTTTCCTCTCTTTGCCTCTCTGAAAGCACTAAAATCATCAAAATTTCAAAGTAAATTTTTTTTGTCAGGTTTTTATCCCTCGTGGGGACGTCCCCATTTTATCACACCAAAAACCACCAGCAGGTTTCACTAGTACACATTTTTGGTGACAACTATATTTTTCTGTGTTTTTTCTGCCTAAAATAAACAGTGAAGGTCGGCAATTAAATTATCCGGATTTTCAGAAGGTGACCTATTTTTTTTCTTTACTATTAATGAAAATATGTAGAGTTTATATTACAATTGTATGAATAGAGACCTATTGTGTTTTTCCGTGGATTTAATAATAAACTAAAGCATCAGCAGATTAGTGATTTACATTGTCTTTATTGTAAGATGCAAAACATTTTAGAAACAGAAACAGGTCCTTTGACTTCTTGTTTAAAACTGTAGAACTAATAAATCCCACCTTTTCAGAGTAAAATGTAACTGAGCAAATTTACACATTTAAATGAGCATATTTAAATTATTTTTGTATTGTTAGAATGTGGCTACATGTTTTTGAAACATGCTTGAGTCAGAACCAGTAAAGCTATACAAGTGGGAGGGGCTAGGTGACAAACGAGAAAAGTGGATTTTACATAATTGGGTTAAATCCAAACAATGTCAATTTAGGTCTTGTTAATATTGACACTTCAGCTAAGTTACTTAGTTTGTGTATTTTAACCTTTCCCAATCCTGTTTCAGCTGAACATACGTGTCATCTTCTTTCTTCTCTGTGTGTTTTCAGTGTGTTTTCTCTCTTTTCTCACACACTGACAGACAGGTGTGAGGTCCCCACCCTGACTATGACCACCCCCGCCCCACTGTGTCTGCAGCTAGACTGACCCTTAGGTCTGAGATCCACCTGACAATGTCAATAACACGTAGTCATTTAATACTGTTATTTGAATGCTAAGACAGCCATATGCCATAGTGTGGACTTAAGAATACTTATGGTTTGATTTTTTTGGGAATCCACTGACTTGCTGTTTTAGGATGTTTCCAAAACAACTGATTCAGCTGAAAATCTTTTTCTGAAAATGTGCAAAACCCTGACAAATTTCACTTCATTTGAACCGGGAAACATTTAAAACAGGCTGGACAGTAGCTCTTCTGACTATTGCAGAACAGGTCAGTCTGAGCTCGAGACAGAACTGACCTGGTCCTGAAGCTTTGAGAAAACTATTCATTTATTGTTCCATTTTGTAAAGGGAAACCTGAAGAATAAAGGAGAAAGTGGTCGGAGGAAGAAGTCCAGGCTGTTGAGAAAACTCTTTAACATTGATGAGCTACTAACATTTTCATTAGTTTAATTGTATAAACACGCAACAATTAAGAGAGTGAGCTTTTATTTCTTTGTACAGTTCATGTTTTAGGGCTCAATAGTGCGTACATCTGTAGTTATTAAAAAAGAAAATCATTTACTTCTTTTGAACATGTTTTTAAATGACCTAAGCTCAATAAATCTGTCAAATTTACTCTGGTTGCTAATTTAGTGTTAGCATTATTAGCAGCTTTGCATTATCTGCTTCCACTGTTTGTTTGTTTGTTTGTTTGTTTTTTCTTTGCAGTTGCCATGCTTCTGTTGTTGACTAATGAAAAACTTTCTGACACTAGTAAATGACATGTATTGTCTACTTTTACCATTTACTATCATGCATTTGGTGTTTATTATAATCTCCTCAAACTTGGTCTCATAGCTCTAATTGACTCTTGATGTTAGAATGTGTTTAGATAATTTAGTTTAACAGAATGTGATTCATGAAAAGAACATGTCAGGACATGAGATGATGCATTTAATATATTCACTTTCATCATAAATTTAATAATAGCTTAGCATTTAGCAGATTGACGTTAAATCATGATTGATTTAACCATTAAATTTACACATTAAGGCTGTTTAAAATGTGTCCCAAACTGCAGTATCGCTTTAGGCCTGTAGTTGTCAGTAGAGTACTTACCTGGGGGACTGCAGTAGTACTCTGTGTGACCAGCAGGGGCGCAGGACAGGGGATACACTCGCACTGAATTGTCTCAAGAGGACTTGTTCAAAAGACAGTTTCTGGACTGTCTAGAGGCCTCTATTGAGCCATGAGTCCCCACAGGTCTGCGTGCAAGCACGTGGTAGTAAAAACAGTAAACACACAGTAGTAAACACACAGACCTGTCCAAACTCCTAACAAATACAGTTCTACTGCATTTGTCTGATCCTCATCTTATCATCAGCACAAACAGAATGAAGAATCTAACATTTATTTAAAAACTCCTCTTTACATTTACAGTGAGCTGCTGGTTACAATACCAATGCTCTACCACTAAACAGTTAGTACAAGCAGTATATGTTCATAGGATGAGTGGTTACTTCGCTATCATAAGGACCTCTCTTCAAAGGAAATGAAAACAGTGGTGGTTGTGGTCATTGTGGAGATCTGGAAAACTGCACAAAAAGTACACTCTGGTGTTCAAAAGTGGGTTAGGGTAGGCATGCAAGGTTTTTACTATGCAACTTTAACATATGAAAAATATGTGACTGTGGGAATTCCAGAAATCTGGGAATCTCGTAATTTTGCCCTATTGAGCTCACCTGAATATAAGCCGCACCAACTAAATTTAAGAAAAGTGATAAAGTACATACTGCCGCACTTGTTAGTAGTAAGTTCATGAGAATCTATAATTTTGCTGCATTGTTGTATAACAATGTTATTATCAAAAATAATAACAAGATTTGTTGCAGTGTTTGTGCTTCAGGTGATTAAAGTTTATTTGAATGTGCTTGAGATTGGTTGAGTGAACTAATGAGTATAAGCAGAAACGGATAATTTGTGGCCATACCTGCTTGTCAAAGCCTGATCCTGTCAGATCTCAGAAGCTAAGCAAAAAAGGGCCTGGTTAGTACTCGGATGGGAGACCGCTGGAACACCAGGTGCCACAGTGGCACAACAAGAGTGGATTGTCATTGTGTCCTTGGGCAATACACCTAACCCACATTGCCTCAGTGTCCGCGTACACTGGGTGAGTGGATCCCTGATTGTAAAAGTGCTTTGAGTGCCTTGTAAGGTGGAAAAGCGCAATACAAATAGGGACTATTTAATTAATTTCATGGATGATGATTGATTGAACAATAATTCTTGGAACCTGTTAAGGCAGAAAGCATGGACATTGTACATGCAATGAAAAACATCCATAAAAAGAATGATAGCTCTTAACCGATTAACAGTGATAACTCGGAGAAGAAAACATACTTCATGTTGAAAGGTGAAGTGACAGAGATTGCACAACTGAAGGTGAAAGGTGAGGATCCAGTTCCACTTCCTGAAGGAGAATGTAAACTGAAGAGTGTCACACTGAGTGGACTTTGCTTTTGTTTTATGGCTGCGCCTGTTGACGATATATAATATTGCTACCTGCCCAGCCCAGGCTCTGGACTGAGTGGCTTTATTCACCGACAGAAGTTTAGCTGCTGTTCACCATCTCCATCATCACAGAACACAACAATGTCTAGATATCACAAAGCTGCCATTGATGGGAATTTGGACATCTTAAAAGAGGCAACAACCAAGGATCTAAACACTGCTGATGAGGATGGCATGACACCAACTTTACTTTCCGCTTTCCATGGACGTGTTGACGCACTTCAGCTAATCTGCAGCAGAGGGTGAGGCTAAAATTTAATTCAGACAATAATTAGGAGAAAAAAGAAGAAGTAACATTAATTATCGACCTGTTCCACCTCAAGCTGTTTCTGTTCTTTCACCCTATTGTAGTCACCAAAGAAAATGTGTCTTTTTAATTATCCCAGTTTCAACCTGAAATACGTAAGATTATTGATGCAGAATTTGAACTCTGTTTTATGCTTGATTTGTTTATGACAAGCTGTTTTGTGATACAGGCAATCCTGGCTTTTATTGCTGACAAATGATACATCCCCAAAGGACTTTATTCTCAATAGCTTACCAATTATTTCCTCATTGCACTGCACAAAACATAATGTAAATCTTACAAAAACTCAGTAATCAAACATGTATTTAGATAAAGTTTAGGCTTGTAATGTGAGGAAAAATCAAATTAAACTTGGGCATAATATTACAACCTAATTTTCTTTCTTCCTACAGTGGGGACCCTAACAAAAGTGACATTTGGGGCAACACACCACTTCACCTCGCTGCAGCCAACAACCACATGCAAATCCTTAGTTTCCTTGTCAACTTTGGGGCCAACCTCTTCGCCATGGACAATGACTTCCACACAGCCATGGACGTAGCAGCTTCCCGTGACCGCATGGACTGTGTGCGCTTTCTGGACGCCTCGGCTTCACAAGAAACCAATCAATATCCTAAAAAAGTAGCAATTAAGAAAAAGGAGGCCATCAAAGAGGCAGAGAGACGGGTGAAGCAGTGCGAAAAGGTTAAGAAAAGGCACCAAAGCAAGATGGACAAAATGTACCGACCCGGCCCAGCAGTCGGGTCAGTCACAGAGGCCAGCATGGAGGCGCCTAACTTTGGCACTATCACTAGTTTAGGTGAGAAAAATATGATAAACAAAGGTGGCTCTCTGACAGCGAGGTTTAAAGGGACACTACAAAAGCTCGGGAAAAAGGGCAAGGATCCAATGCAGGAGTCAGGAGCTAACAGCAATGTGATTTTTCTCCAACAAAGTGATGGGAAACCTGAGTTTTTGGAAGTCTTCAATGAAAAAGATGAGGGAATTTTGGAGGAAACTGAAAACGACGACAATGAGGATGCAGACGAAGAAGCCCCGGTGAAACAGTCCATTTTCAATCGACCTGGACTAGGAGGTCTCATGTTTCAACAAAACTTGGGTCTCGAGGCAGATGAATTTCCAACTGGTGGCAATGAAAATCTGGGGTACCTGTTTGAAAATGAGGCTTTTGATGGAGAGGATGACCTGGGGCTGGAGGCTGATGGTCAGTTACCGTGGGAACAGGAAGATCTGGGGTTGGATGATGATGGCGATGAAGACACCTCTCCTCTCGATGCCTTTCTGTCGTCCATTGCGTTGCCAGAGTTTGCTCTAGCATTCAGCAAAGAGCATTTAGACTTAGAGGCACTGATGCTTTGCTCTGATGAAGATTTAAAAGGCATTCGCATCCAGTTGGGCCCAAGGAAGAAGATCCTGGAGGCAGCTGCTCGCAGAAAAAATGCTCTGGAGAGTCCTGGTAGTATGAAGGACAGCTCTCTGTAACACCTTGTATTAGTTGTATTTAATTATTCTGTTTATGTTACCATTTAAAAAGTAAAACCATACCATTAAAAAAACAAACAAAAAACAAAAACAAAAACTAATTAAATCTTAATGTTGCAACAAAGTGCAATGTAAGCATTACTTTGATGTTTTATTAATGCTTCATTGTGTAATAAAAAAAAAAAAACTTGCTTTAATTGACTACAAACACAAACAAAGACAAACAGGCAGACAACTGACATGTAGCCTATAAGTTGTTGCCTTTTCTGTAAAATCTTGATTTGCATTTTATTTTGATGTTGGAGTCATTAGGGATGTTAAATGATTAATAAATGATATTACTTTAAAATATTCTGCAATCTCTTGCATGTGGTTGTTTCTGTGGTTGTTTGACTGTATCATGGACATCCATGGACTGTATACAAACCCGGAAGTACAAAGGTAAGAATTCTCTTGACTTGATTTGTTGTGGAGGAGCTTAGTCAAAGAGGCGTAAACTTCTTCTACCGTCAGCTGCCAGATCAAACTGTACGAGGAGAGCGGCTTTGCGCTGTTCCAGTCACGATTATGTATTTAAGGTACTGTATTTACCTTTCAATAAGCTTTTAAATCACATTTTTACTCTTCACGTCGAGTTAATAAAGGCAAACGTGTAGAAATCTGAATCTCCGTTAAACACCCCGGCGGCAACGCTGTGGCTGCATCTCTGCTAAGCCTCATTAGTCAGCTAATAGACACACTATCTTACACAGACAAAGTACTTATGTTTTTAACAGATGGTTTATCATGTTTATAAAGCATACAATAGTAGTATAATAATGGCAGTCTGAAGAAGGCACTTTCTCTTAGCACGTGAAACACTTTTCTCCTGCTGCTTTACAGGTTTGCTTAGCAAAGTGAGACATGGCAGAACTTCTGGCAGTGATTGCGGGTTTACCGTCGTCGCCATCCACTTTGAACGGGACCTATTCGGTTCAGGAAAGTGCCAGTCCCCTGCAGCTCCTCCTCCTGTCCCCCTGAGCAGTGAGGACTACCTGTTTGTAGAGAGCAGACACCCCAGCACAGTCCTGCAGGGGCTCAACAGTCTACGCCTCAACAATGCCTTCTGTGATGTGACCCTGTGCTGTGGAGGGCAGGAGTTCCCCTGTCACCGCATTGTGCTGGCCTCCTTCAGCTCTTACTTCCAGGTACTTTTGGGTGGATGCGCTTTGGCTTATAAACTGAACAAATTAAAACACTGTTCTTTCTCTGTAGGCGATGTTTTCTACTGACCTCATAGAGTCCAAACAAGAGCGTGTTGCCATCAATGGAGTTGAGCCGCAGATGATCGGGATGTTAGTGAGCTATGCATACACGTCTGAGGTTTACATTTCCAAGGCAAATGTGCAGGTAAAACTGATGTGGGTTTGAAGTTTCTGTTCATTAGAGAAATGCTTCAATTATGTCTGTGAACCAGGCACTTTTGGCTGCAGCCAACCTGCTCGACGTTATGGCTGTCAGAGAGGCCTGCTGCCGCTTCATGGAGCGTCAGATGGACGAGATGAACTGTGTGGGGATTCACTGCTTTGCCGAAGCCCATTCTTGTAAAGTGCTTGAAAAACGCAGCATGGATTACATCCTTGAGCACTTCAGCAGTGTTTATCAGCAGGTGGGTCATACATTTTTAGCTCTCACTGCTGGAATAAGAGCCCCAAAATCAGACTTTTTTTTTTTTTGCCCCAGAGACCATTAGAAATATACAGTATATATATATAAACGCTCTATTTAAATGAAATGCAGCAATATTGTGATTATGAGGTTATTTGATGTGAAAGACACATTTTTAAGTATATATACATTAATATATTCACTAAATTATAGTTCTAGGGTGTTAATAGATATCAGCTTTGTGATATATCAACATCTGACTCAGAAACTTATAGGGCACTTCAGAGCTGTTGGGTTTACACAAATTAAATGATTTTAATTTCATTCATTTGGAATATAAATTGTCTCTCCAATAAATAACTTATTTCTCAAATCAAGCATTAAAACCTGCAGTGTGATTGTAGCCTTAGTTGTAATACAGGTTTTCACACTGTCTGTATGTCTCATTATGTCTCATTATTATTTTGTTTTCCCCAGGAGGAGTTTCTCTCTCTTTGTGTGGACAAACTGACAGAAATTATTGCTAGTGACCATCTTAATGTGCCAAAAGAAGAAGTAGTTTTTGAGGCAGCTGTGCTGTGGCTCAACAAATGTCCTTCGCGTAAACAAAATTTTGAAAAAGTAAGGGAAAACTACAACAATCAAAATTCTATGCTAAAAAATGGCCTTCTTACTTGGCAGTGTGCATATTTGTGTGTACATTTTTAATGAAATTACATCATATAGTTTTGTAGTTGTGTAATATATTGACGTTTTATAATGTTATATTATATTTGATGTATTTTTATTTGTGTGCTTAAAGGTCCTGGAGAATGTTCGTCTGCCTCTCATCAGTCCTTACTACCTCCATGATGTGATTGAATCTCTCGAAGTAGTTAAAGATAATCAGGCCTGTCAAAGACTCATCTCTGAAGCTAAGGACTATCTGCTGCTAAAGGACCGCCGTGGAGAGCTTTACTGCCCCAGAGCCCGGCCGCGCAGGTCCACAGGTGAACCAGCTGGCACAGCCAACTAGACTAGAATCACTAGACAATATTTCATTAAGAGTATAACTAATAATGAGCTACAATTATTGTGGTGCTTAACTTAAGGGTAAAAAACATTATGTTGAAGTAACCAAAGCTGTTTGTTGGAACACAATAATAATATGCAATTAGTGTCAGGATGGCACAGCGGTTATCGCTTTTGCCTCATTTCTGTGTGGAGTTTGCATGTTCTGCTCGTGTCTGTAAGTAGATGTAAAGAAAGAATCTAGCACAAGAATCAATTTGCTTACTGTAATGGTCTTAATCTTCTAAATGTTATTTCTTAATCGTAGAAGTAGCACATTTTTATACAAATTACATGTAATATAAGACATAATAATTTAAAAATAGCAGCTTTGTCCTATTTTGGGGGCGATTACTTTGTGTAACTCTTTGTTTAATTTAGTTCCTATATTCATTACCACAGAAGAAATTCTAATAAAAGCAATTGTGCTTCATCTCATTGCGTTTTACTCATATTGTGTGTTTCCATGGCAACAGGGACAGCAGAAGTAATCGTGACAGTTGGAGGAGAGGATGACAAGGTGGTGCTGCGAAGTGTGGAGAGCTTCGATCCCGTCACCAATCAGTGGAAGAATCTAGCCTGTTTACCTTTCGCCGTCAGCAAACACGGACTGGTCGTGTCCGGTGGGTCAGCTGTGCACAGACAAGTTTTTACAGATTAGGATTGTATTGTGTTTTTTTATGCAAATATGGTGATTGTCTCATCAGACTACACTTTAATCAAACCTAATGGAGATTTTATTATATTAATGCTGCATTCCTGGATGGTTAAGTTTCCAAAATGAGAGGTCTTTTTTTTTTTGCCTGTTTGCCTAGATGTAATTCCACAAATGTTGGCTTGCGACAGTTCTGTAAACAAGGGGGAAAAATCTCTTAATTGATCCCGGATGACACCTTTATTTTGTTAAATGAGTGTTTAAACAGTGTGTGGTGGTTTTGCATTAATGTCACACTTTGAGGACATACATATGTGGCCATACCTGCTTGTGAAAGCCTGATCCCGTCAGATCTCAGAAGCTAAGCAAGATAGGACCTGGTTAGTCCTTGGATGGGAGACCGTTAGAACACCAGGTCCCACAGTGGGACGACAGGAGTAGATTGTCGTTGTGTCCTTGGACAATTCCCTCAGTGTCTGCCTACACTGGGTGAGTGGATGCTAGATTGTGAAGCGCTTTGAGTGCCTGGAAAAGTAAAAAAGCGCTATATAAATAGACTATTAATATGTGAAAGGATTCTGTTAAAGAATCAGCTCTACTTTGTGTAAATTTAAAGCTCTTGTCAAACTTTTAACAAGCTGCATCTTCAATGCTATTCTCATTATTCTCAGTTGGCTATATTGACAGTTAAAATAAACCCAACGACAGAATTCTAAAGGCTTATCGCCAAACAGGAAGTGTGCTGCCAAGAAAAGTGGGTTGGGTGGAATAAGGAGAACAGAACTATGATAAATAATTCATCAAAGTAACTATCACATGGACATTTTGGATTTTAATTCCACAGCAGTACGTTGTTTCTAATGGTGAAGTTTTCCATAGATGTTTTTCTTACTTGCAACAAAGAGGACCGATCTTTCTAATAATGTTCATCTGTGACCTTTTATCTGGATCTGTTCGTCATAAATACGCTGTAATTTTTTTTTGCAGACTCCACGTTGTACCTGGCAGGAGGTGAGTTCCCTGACGGCTCGGCCAGCAGAGAAATGTGGCGCTACGATCCCTGCTTTGACTCCTGGATCGAGATGGCTCCAATGAATGTAGCTCGCTCTGAACTGGGTATGACTTTATGACATTTTAATTTATATATATTGTAGCGATGTGTTTTTTGTGTGGGTATTTGAAATCCTTTGTTTTTAATATTTTTACAGTTTTAATATTTATTTTACTTATACAGTAAGTAGTACTGCATTTTGCACTATTTTATAGTGTATTTTTCCCCTTCTATTTGGAGCTTAGAGCTGCAACATATATACATAAATATTTTACATTTTGTTTAATATAAACAGCAATATTGATCTAAAACTACTTAATGAAAAAAACAGATTCAATTACTTCTTTTTCAAAACTACATAACTAACAAGCTTCAACTCTTCATAATAAGATGTATATTTACAGGTACATGTTTAATTTTTGAAAAGGGACCTTGTAACATTTCTGAACCCAATGTTTTTGACACTTTCAAAGTAAACACTGATGTAACAAGGTTAAATGTGATTGCATTTGCGTGTCACTTTTAGGTTTATAGGTTTGTGATTGTATTTGTCTGACTGCACGTTGTCGATGACTCTCACTTAGGCCTGGTCATGCTGGATGGCTTTGTGTATGCGGTTGGAGGTTGGGAGGGTCGCTCACGTTTGGACTCAGTGGAGTGCTACAACCCTCACACAAACTGTTGGCAGTTCACTCAGTCTGTGAAGATGGCTGTGACCAGTCCTGCTGTTGTAGCTTTGGATGGACTGCTTTATGTTACAGGTATAGACCTTAAGTTTTGTTTTTCCTTATCATATTGCTAACCTTATTTGCCTGAAGGTGGTGCTGTTCTGGAGGATGGTGATGGCACAGATCTAGCTCAAGTGTATAACCCTAAGACGGCTACATGGACCGAGGTCGCCCCCATGCAAATCGCACGCTCTGGTTCAGCCGCTTGTACGCTTAAAGGGAAAATCTATGTTATAGGTAAAGTCCTCACAAAAGGCTGTTGCAAATTATTATCATTATTTTTTATTTTTATATATTTTATATACACAGAATGGTACAAATGTGATAAAATAAATGCAAGCATTCAATGATATATTGGAATTTGTCTGAAAAAAAATTTCTTCTACACTGTTTACATTTTCTTCAGGAGGATGGCACGCATCGACAGAAAACACAGACAAAGTAGAGTGTTACAACCCCAAAACCAACCAATGGACCATGTGTGCACCAATGAAGGAGCGACGCTATCGGCCCGGAGCTGCTGTTGTCGATGGAAAGATCTACGTTCTGGGAGGAGAAGAGGGCTGGGATAGGTACGAAGTTTTACGCATGCATGTGTAAAATTTACAGTGTGCTTCTCTGCAGTAAAAATATCTATTTGTAGGTATCATGACACTATTGAAAGGTACTGTGAAGACACGGACACTTGGGAGATTGTTGGGGAGATGCCCACCAGTCGCAGTTGGCTCAGTTGTGTGTCTCTGCAGCTCAGAAAGGACATTCACAGTTGTCCTGGGACGCCAAATGACTGAAGATAGAAGGGATACACTGATGACTTCATTTTCAAATGGTTGCCATGAACAACGTGCCACAGTGTGGTTCTCTGCTGGTCACGTTTACTAATATATGCTGCCTTATTTTGGCACCATTAGTTGCTACAAGTGGGACAGCTAGCTGTAGTTCTTGTCTCTTTGAGGGGCAGCTTGTCGAAAGTAGCCAGTCTGGGTCGTTCTTTAGGTAGTAAACTAAAGGAAAGGTATGAGACCCAAAGAGAGCCAAGTTGCCAGATCAAACCTCTTCTCTGTTTAATGTGAACATGTTAAGAGTATTGTTTGTGAATATTTTAGAAAGCCTTGAGTTGGGTTTTCCAAGCCAGGAAATGTATTTTTGTATTGTTGATGTATGTGGTGTTTGTATTTGGAGAGTGTGTAGTTGTTTTTTCTGCTCTGTTGAAAATGCGCCATGGGCCAATGGATGTGTATGTTTTTGAAGAAAAAAAAGTGCTGTCTGTGGGTTAAGTGAAACATTTGTAGCACATGATTAAATCTTAATATATGTGGAGAATATTTTTGTAATGTGATTTGTCAGTCAGTGAAATTCAGTTCAAATAAAGTTCTAGTTGGTTATTATTTTACAAATCATAATATACATAAACATTTTTTGAAGTTGCTGCACCTATAGATTTTGTAGCTGTTAAATCAAAAGTCAGTTACTATGTCCAGAATTTTTGTGCACTGAGATTAATGATTTAACATGTTTAAGAATAACAGTTGCCAATGTTTCAAAATAGAAAGTAAAAAAATATTCTTTTAATTGGTTAAAATCTTCAACTATGAAAAAACAATCATCTGGCCCAAGTAATGCCCTTTTTTTTTAAAGCTGAGATCCCCTATTTTTTTATAGGCACCTAACTCTGTCCAAGTACTTCCTAGCCTTTGCAAATTTTCAGCACACTGTAATGTCCGCATGCATTATTTGTTGTTGTTGAAATTACAAACATTTTTCAGAATGTGAAACTGGAGTGGCCCACCTAAGCATAGCCAATCACAGCTAGCCTGCACCTTTAGCCACTTTAGCCGTCTGATTCTGTTACAAAGTTCAGCATTTATGTTCTCTTTTTTGATCACAAAGAAAATAGATTTTTTTTTTTACACAACAACAACAACAACAACAAACCTCCGAGCTGTGAGCTGGCGTTGTTTCTACTTCACAGATCTGGCTGGTAACTTGACCTAACCGGACCTAACCGTCGTTTATCTTGATCTAGTTCTTTCTCTTTGATACGCTGTGGCTCGCGGTGCATTGTGGGCAGAGAAACGTCCCCCGCCATAGCTGTCTTTGGAGCCGGTGAAGGAGAGGCGCAAACATGAGAGGAATCCGCTCTTTAAACAGCATCTCCGTGAGTTTCAGACTGTTCCTCTTATAGTTTCAATCACACAGTTTGTTAATGGTAACATTTTAGTATGTCATTCTTTACAAATGCTTTTAACAGTGCCAGTTTGTGTTGTGAAAGACACGTAGCTCAGGCTAATCCAGGTTAGCCTGTTTTCATAATATGAGTTTCCAATTTGATTTTTATTGCAATGTTTTTATTTGGATGCTATTTAACATAACAAATTCAAATGACTTTTTCATTTTATTACTATAATTGTGATTTATCTGTCACACTGTTGGTATGTTGGAATGAAGCTGAAGGTCATTTCTTTGTGTTACATTTTTTGATTACTTTGGGGTTACTTTGCCACTTGCCTCTGTCAACAGATAACAAGCTTTGAACTCTTGATTTCTAAATATACAAATGCAAACCTTAGTTGACTGGACACAGTTAGTGCGAGACCTTATGTTCTATATTTATCATTGTCTCAGGTCTCTATATTTAGCAGAGTACTCACAACCTAACATTGTTTTGTTGAAATATGTCAGTTAAAGCTATGAAGGTCATATTAAATGTAGTTTATATTGTGTCAAACAAATCAATGCATACTACTTAAGTTTGCACAACGTGAAACTGGACCTTCAAAGACTTGCGCAATAAGTGATCAGAGATGAGTAGAGCAGCGTATAAAACTTTGCCCATATAAGAGTAAAGTCAGTAACTAATTATTAGTAAAGAGTAGCAGTGCAATACTCAACTCAAAGTACTAATGTTTTGGACATAAACTCCAATTTTAATTTGAAGTTGCTTTAATTAGATAAGATAATATATCCGTTATTTGTTCCACAGTGAGGAAATTCCAGTGTTGCAACACATAGTTTAAGAATAGCAGGGTAAATAGAAACGTAAATGTAATCAAACAAGGTAATAATTTTAAATAGAGTGATTAGGTTTTTGCAGCGGCAGCTCCAAAATACTGGAATACAACACATCTGGCAGACACAGACTCAATTCCTGTTTTTAATTTTCTTCTACAGACTCTTTATTTTTCCTTGTCTTTTAACTAGTTTGAGTGTTGACCAATCATTTTACGGTAACAGTGGCGGTATTAAAAATATGTTTGTCATGTGTTTTTTTTAATGATACTATGTGTTGAACCTGTGCAGTACTTAAAAGTGCTCTTTAAATAAAGTTAAGTTAATAGAAGGAACAAAATATTTAAAAATCCATAAAACCTTGTATTTTTACAGCATCAAAATTGCAACAAAACAAAAAACAAAGTCACAGCTCTGCAAGAAACAGAAATGTTCAAGTAATTGAATATTGCCAAGGTTTATTGTAAGCTCACAGTGTGAAGAGGAACCAAAACTTTTACTCTTTCTTCAAACAAAATGCTATTAAAGTAGTGTGAAAAGTAAGCTGTGACAAATATACTCTGAAAAGTGCTGGTTATTCAAGAAGTTAATTAAGTAATTGTAGCTGAGTGATTCCAACTTCTGAAATGAAATTCTATTTGTTTATATTGATCTTCTCTCATAGAAACGGTGTTATGCTGCAAGAAGAAGTGGCTCCTTGACTGAACCACTTTTGAGAAAAACATCTGCTGCTACCCCTCTCGCACCAGAAAATGTCCAGGTACCCTTTTATACCTAAAAATGTGTAAAATAGAGATTGTAAGCTGTTGTCTTTATGATTTAGGTCTCCAAACTTCCAAATGGACTTGTCATCGCGTCCCTGGAGAACTATTCACCCATGTCTAGTGTTGGTTTGTTTGTCAAAGCAGGAAGTCGTCATGAAACTGTGGACAGCCCTGGTGTGGCTCATGTGTTACGACTAGCAGCAAACCTGGTAATGTTCTTTTCTAATTTCAGTTTATTCATTTATGTTTGTTGAAGCCCTATTATTATATATAACACTTTTCACAGACAACAAAAGGTGCTTCGCCTTCAAGATTTGCCGCGGTGTGGAAGCTTTGGGTGGAAGTCTAAGGTTGGTCAATGCAAGATCAGTCTTCCTATGAGGATTATACACAAAGTTCTGGTATGGCCCTGACATTAATGCAAGCTTAAAAAGAAAACTTTATCTCAAGTGTAGAGTTGTGCACATTTCTGCAGCTAATAATTATTTTAAAAGAGGGCTTCAACAAGCCAGCCTTTATTTTTTCAGTATTAATCTAGTCAAATTTGTGTTTAAAATACCATTTAACCAAAGAAAAAAGACAGTGGCTAAAAGCAGATGAACAAAAACAATGAATAATTTCACGTGATGCACAATATATTTGACATTTTAATCTGATAATTCTACCTTATTGATGGTAAGAACATCTTTTTACGTGTCTGTACAGTCTAGTCTGGATATCCTACTTCTCATTCTTATGTTTGTTCAAACATTAAAGTGGTGTTGTCTGTTCATTACTTCATATAAAAATGTTTCGTTAATGTAACTATTTTGCTCACAGTGTTACATCAACACGAGAAACAACGGTCTACACTGCAGAATGCTTGAGAGATGACCTGTGGGTAGATCTCTATTCGATCTATTTTCATTTGTCACAAGATAATAATCTAGCATTTACTTATATGTATGTCCATCTTTGTGAATGTGCAGCCCATCTCTCCTGGAGTATTTCAGCCATGTGACCACAGCCCAAGAGTTCAGACCCTGGGAAATCAGTGAACTAACAACAAGAGTTAAAATCGATAAAGCCATGGCTCAACAGTCTTCTCAAATAGGTAAATTATCTTTACCCATTAGTTGCTGTTTTCACTCATAAATGATGCATGGTTTGTCTTTTATTATTTCTTTTAATTTTTGCGTTTGTGTAATTCTCATCCATGTTTAGGAGTGATGGAAAAATTGCATGAAGCCGCTTACAAAAATGCCTTGTCCCATTCACTGTACTGCCCTGACTTTATGGTTGGACGTGTGTCTCCCAAAGAGGTATGAGAAAAGCTACATTTACTCTGCAATATAAATATAATACATAAAATTGTTGTTTTCTTTTACTTCTCAGTTGCATGCATTTATACAAGATAACTTCACAACTGGCAGAATGGCTCTCGTTGGACTAGGCAAGAATGTTTTTACTTAGTTTGTTTTATGAATTATTGCCATTCCTGTTTTTTTCTGTTAATAATGAAAATCTTTTCATTTTGTCTCAGGTGTCAATCATTCTGTTCTTAAACAATTGGGGGAGGGGCTCCTCAGTTCTCGCAGTGGGCCTGGCGCTCCCGTAGCTCGAGCTGTATACCGAGGAGGTAGAACAACTTTTTTTGGTTCAATGTGTCATTACAAAGATGTGATGCAATTTTAAACCTGCCATAGCCCTAGTTTAGCTGTGAAATAATCCTGTTTTAGACCCAGTTTCAAAACCAGATGTTTTCTTTGTTCAGTACTTGTTTGCAAAGGTTTGAAAAACATGACGTTAGAGCGCTTGTGGGCAATTCTTTTCTCTGCAAAGGCACTTTCTAAGCTTTTGGACCAGAACACAATCATTTATTTAACAAATTCTTATCATTGCAAGCATATTTCTGTAATATAGGCAACGAAGTCTATTATTTTGTCCAATCATTAAGACATTTTAGGAGCTCAAGTGCAAACATTCCTCCATAGTGGAAAAAAAAAGAAATGTTATGAGTAACACTTGGTGTCAAAAACATGCCGGGGGCCTGATTTAAACAATGCCACATTTTGCCCCTGGCCTGCAGTTTGCTCAGATCTGCTTTAGAGTATTGTTCATATCTTTACCATTGTTGCAGGTGAAGCTCGGATGCACATCTGTGATGACCTGGTGCACTTGCTTGTGGCAGTGAAGGTGCCGCGTGTGGAAGTGCTGAGGCCAACGCCTTTAGTGTTCTGCAGCATGTGCTCGGAGCTGGTCCCCATGTGAAGAGGGGTTCAAATATAACCAGCAAACTGAGTCAGGGCATCGCCAAAGCCACCTCACAGCCTTTTGATGTAAGGACCCATCTTTTTATCATATCATTGATAGCTTAAAAATTAAATAAATTATTTAGGATGCAGACTTTAACATGGTAGTTACAGTCGATCTGTGTCTAATGTGTAGATGGCTATTAGCTTGGAACATTAATTTGTTGTTCAAAGTCCAAAATGTATTTAAAAAAGGTTTTTTATTAAAAAAAGGTATAAACAAGCAATATTTGTTTCGAGTAAAGCTACAGATTAAAAACTATCTGCAAACAAAAAAGGTATTACGGTCTCAAGGCAATTCCTTCTCTGTAAAAGAAGAGGTGACTTCCACCTTTTTAGACAAACTTATCTTGAGTCAATTTTTTCTGCAGGCAACTGCCATGACCGCCTCCTACTCGGACTCAGGCCTGTTCGGAGTATATACCATCTCACAGGCTGGCGCTGCTGGAGAGGTAAACTTTAGTTTTTCTACATTCACAAATCTTTGGCATAAATTGATTTCAAGTAGATCTTTTAAAATATTTGGCTAAAAACAATTATGTCCGACACTCTCGAGCTGGTTCAGGACACGTGGATTTTTTGCGAAGGGTCTTGTACACCAGCTTCAGTCCACTGTGGTCCATATTTGAACAAAGCTATGCAGATTTACATAGATTTCTGCGAGAATGCTCGTGATTTGACTTGAAAGACTGCTGCTGTTTCCGGGAAAACGGATTCTTTCCACATACGTGCGCGAGTTCTGAAAGTACTTCTCCAAGGCCTATGTAGCCTGTTTAAGCACTTTTTAAATCTTGCAGAAGCCACACTAAACTCACACTCCGTGTACATCAGGGATTCATCAACCACACACACACCTTCAAACCTCTGCGTGCACATGAAGAGTTCACAAAGTGATAGGAACCCTTTTTAAACACTGCAGATTAACTTACAAGTCATAATCTGATACAGGCATTTTGTTGTACATTGTCCTGTTAAATAAATCATGTTTGCCTATTTCTGCCGTGACACTGAGCAAAATGGGAAAGGAGCGCATAAATCAGACTACTAATTTTATATATGTGAAATCTGTGTTTTCCTGTAAGATAATGTTTATTAAGGACAATGTACAATTACATTAAGCACAAAGGCAGAGATGCTTGTACCAGATTCTAGTTTTAAAGCTAATTTCCATCTGTAGTCCTGGAGAGGAGACCCAAGAAGAGCCATTCATCTGCACAAGACAAGAAACAGGCACATACTATTAGACATGGGTTTGAAGAACATGTACTCACTTTAGTAATTAGTTTGTGTTCACTAGTACCTATCCCTTCCTCCTGGGTGCTCTTTAGCACACCTAGTCTAACATTGTAAATGAGAATTTGCTCCTATTATTTTTCCTGGTAAGTAAAAATAGCATCAATGACAAAGTGCAGTCCTTTCACTGCAGGGAGGCAAGTGTTTTTGTTTCATTTTATTGTGGCGCTTTCAGTTCCACATGTCTCACAATCAATCAAGTCTTTATTTTAAATGATTGACACATTTATTAGAAATTATATTTACATATATTGGTTTTACCATTGCTACATGACTAAACCAGAGGTGGGCAATTATTTTTTTACAAGACTGCAAAAAATGAATATATCTAGTCTTGCATACAATAGCTTGGACTTGAACTTTTATCTGAATTTGAGTCATTTTAACTAGAGAAGATTTATCCGCGCTACATATTGTCCAATATTTCACAGTTTTTTCATGTCAAAGCTTTTAAGACTGAAAAGCTTTTAAAACTGAAAAAATAGACAAAATAAATTGCCAATGTAAGCTCAAACTAAAAAGTATTGTTTTAAACAAGCCCAACACATTTGTTAAAATAAGGTTAACATTTTAGAAACTAGCAATTTAACTCGTCTTAAAATTCATTTTTTGTTGTGTTTCTTTTTAAAAATTGGCAATTTCATGTATTATTATGTTAATTTATAGTGATCTTTAGAAAGAACACAGACACAAACACATGATTCATAGCTAAGTCAATCAAAAACAAATATAAAAAGCTATTCTCATAAACCTCCTGAGGGCCAGATGAAAACAGACGGAGGGGCCGCAGCTTGCCCAGGTCTGTTTCAGACGTTGCTTTGTCTGCTTCATTTGCAATCTTTCAATTATTTTATTGGACAAGACTATAGTCTGATGTGCTAGACCAGGGGTTCCCAAACTTTTCTGACCGGGACCCCCAAAAAACTGAATTCAACTTGCGACCCCCACAGGACAATAAAATAAATGTATGTAAGAATTTCAAATTGGAAATCCATCGAAATTGGGTTATGTTTATTTTTGTTGTTTTTGGTTTTATATGTATATGACCAAAATTCAGTCAAACAGTTCAAAAAAACAGATGAGTAATAATTGTAAAAGCACTGATCACTAGAGTATTCGTAAGTAAATGCAGTGCTTCTGTGTCCGAGAAATCGTTCATGCACGTTGTATGTTGCATCTTTTTGTCACAAAGTATTACTTTGTCATGTTCACAGGTGATCAAAGCTGCCATTTCACAAGTAAGAGATGTGGCTGAAGGCAACGTAGCGGACGCTGATATTGAAAGAGCAAAGTAAGTTCACTTCAGTCTGTACGAGGTTTGTATATAAATGATAACTTACAATGACATTTTCTTTTTCTTATTTATGAAGGAACCAGGTAAAGGCAGAATATTTGATGTCCCTTGAAGACTCTGCTGGTCTGCTAGAGGAGATTGGGGCACAGGCTTTGATGACTGGGACGTACCGCGCTCCTGATGATGTCCTGCAGTCAGTTGAAGCCGTATCGCCAGAAGATGTGATCAAAGTGAGCAATGACACTTTGTTTAAAATGTCCAAATGTATTTATAATTTAAACAAGCAAACTGTATCTCTTTCTAGGCAGCTAAATCATTTGTGGATGGCAAGAAAACTATGGCAGCCAGTGGACTCCTTGTCAATACACCTTTTGTGGATGAATTATGAAAAAGAGGACATCGTTTTTAACATGAGTCTGTCTGTTCAAAATAAGGACATCAACAAAAAGCCGTGTGCAACAAATCATTCATCATCAAAACTGTTTTGTGTCCTACAATAATCTCAAATGTGATGCAGGAGTAATGCAATTGAACTTTTTTGTTTTCACTGTATCTATGTAAATTAAAAGTAAAAGACAACCTCTACTAAGAATCTATTGTGAATATAATATTTTGTCAATATTTAGTCTTTGTAGGGATGTTTTATTATTGCATGTGTGAACCAATAGAGGGACACAAAGTAATTTTTTATTATAATTTATATGCACATCTAGTCTACATGTTTAAGGCATAGTACATTGTATAGCTAAATTTAAAGAACACATATCATGCAAAATCAATTTTTTTAGTTTTTAATTTCATTCTAAATGTTATTCATAAAAAACACTGCTGAAGTTTTGTCTGTGATCAATTTTTCTTTCCCCCCAGAACACTGCTGTGATGTCATAGATAGATTTCTTTTAACTCCATAAACTATCCAGACTCGATTGGAGTATTTCTCCAGCATTAGCTTATCAAGAAAGATCGGTTTGTTTGTGTTCCCTGTGTAATTTCCTTTGCTCAAACTTAATTTTTAATGGGGGAAACACATGACTGTCACTTGTGATTTACAGGACTGTTTTTATTGGTTCTGATGCGTGAGATTCCAAAGTGGAGGTGCTCATGTTTGATAGAGAAAAAAAATGCATAATATTTGTCCTTTAGTTTATGTTCCTATTAAATAATAATCACAAAATATCATTGTGCTTTTTGTCCCAACAATGCATCTAGTTAAATAAAAAATACAGAATCAGGTTTTATTATTAGTAGATATTTTAATAGATCACGCACTCGACTCGGAGGGGGCAGCAAAAACCCCCGCGGCTGCAGTTCTCGCGAGATCAGCCCGACGCCCCTCCGCTGCACGAGAGCACGGTCTTGTGTTTGTGAGCTGCTGCGTGGGGGGAACTCGTCTGATGTCATTTGATCGAGAGACTGATGTAGCGGCGAGCACACTGTAAGCACAACAATAATACCGCCCGATAAACGACAAAGGGGGCTTTAAATCGTGTTTTTGTGCCCGCGGCCCGGGAGGAGGCGAGGATGAGGCGCTGAAGAAGAAGCTGCTGTAGCGGACAGAAAGGACCAGATGCGTTTCCAGCAGCGAAGCGAAGTGGACTCAAACAAAAAAGAGATCATGATGGGCGCTTGTTTCACGGACGGATAACGCACTTGTTTGATGGTGAAGACTGGACGCGTAAAGGCGCAGACAGCTGTGTTTTGGGATGTGGAGCCTATGGGCCTCGGCTCGGTCGTGTAGCCCTGCGCTAGCCGCCGCAGCTTCGCCTGATGCAGCCCGGGGCTCACGGGTCTAAAGGACAAATCAAAAGGTTTGGGGCCTTGGTACGCTGAGACGGAGCTTTTATCCCCTCTGGACAGTGAAGAGCGACTGAAATGTGATGTTTTGGGGCCTTTACCTTTGGGGGGCTTGACGCAAAGAGGCTAAATGCACAGTGGCAAAGACCCCGCAGAGGGCTCGTGTTAAAGGGGGCGAGGTTGAACTGATCCCCGGCCTGCGTCCCCTCACAGCTCCGAGGTTCACTTTGGACAACACCCGCCTCACGTATCTGCCTCATTTAGCCACTGACACCGTTCGGCGACATGGATAAGCTCACGATCATTTCAGGGTGTCTGTTCCTCGCTGCAGATATCTTTGCCATAGCCAGCATCGCGAACCCAGACTGGATAAACACGGGTGAATCAGCAGGTAAATGCGCAGTTAAGTGCATAAATTGTACATTTTGGTTGCACGATAAACCTTGACAGTGTTATATTTGTTAAGTGACCTTTTACTGAAGCTACATTTGTCTTGAAAGAAGCAGCAGACCACCACACGGTCTATTGTCTGCCGGAACACCGGCTATAATCGGCATCATCTTTTGTCCCTCAGCGGTGTTTTCGCACCACCAACTCCTACCCTGCACCACGTGACCTGTTTGTAGTCTAACCTGAGGCTAACATCAGGCCAACAGATCTTTATTACACATGTGGATAGAGAGTCTCTTCCAAACTCATGCCATTTGTGTCACGTGTTCTTGAATAGCTTTAGAAAAATATCAAGTTTTTACTTTTTTCCCTTAATAAATTGAACTGTGAACTTCCAACAACGTGAAGACAGTAACTTTATGTGGTGAGATATAGTCTTATACTTTCATCCCAGTGTTCCCCTCACGTCCTCACTTTAAAGGGACATATTAGCCCACTCACCTTGTTTTTAGTGTCTTTTCATCATTATTAGTTGAAACAAAGCCATATTTTTATGCTTGTTTGAGTTTAAGAGACTTGAGTGCACAGAAAAAATATGTTTTCATCTGCCCCCATCTCCGCCCCCTGCTTTGTGCTTTACTATATTAATAGTCCACAATTGAAGTGATTATTTCTATTGCAAAAAGACACATTTTAGCCAGTAGTAGCCAGCCAATAGTTTAAAGAAGGAATTCTAGAGAGAGATAACAAATCACGAATAATTAGAAATCAAGTTAGTTGGTATGTTTGTTGGTTAATAAAAAGTGTATTGTTTTTATTTAGATTTAATAATGCAGCTTTCTTTATAATAGGTTTCTTCTTATGTGTTAGAGTTTGTATACTCAAAGTGACCATTGTGATAATATAATTACAGTTACAGTAAAAACTAGTCGTAATTAACTAAATAACCGATCCATCCTTACTTATTATGAATAGAGCTGGACGATATTGCCCAAAAATGTACCTCTCGTCTCGATATAGATACACCATACACGATATATAGCTTGATATATTTTAAATGATATCTTATCAGTTTTTTTTCCAAGCCTATAACCCATTGATTCTTGACCAGGTTAGGTCGCAAGAACTTCCATGAGCAGAGTCAGTAAAATATTTATATAATGAATATTCAGGCCTCGAGGTCAAAAGTTCAAAACCCCTGACATAGCCTACTGACTATAATGTAGAAATGTGAAATTACATAGAACTTAAACTAAATACAACACAAAATTCTATGTTGTTGAATAACACACGTTTATTTTTGGACTATTACAACATATATAAAATCTAATTGGTTCCCTCTTTGTCACATACAATACATATTGATATATTACCCAGCCCTACTTGAGCCAAGGTTGTAAGGACACACTGAAGTACATGTAAATGAAAATCCGCTTCTTGCTGCTGTCTCTATTAAGAAGCTGGAAGTTATTTGAACAGAAAGTCACTGAACGCGTTTCTATGACAATGTCATTTTAGATCAATATGGAACATAATGCTAAATAATGATCTACTCATGTCATAATGTAATGTAATATGTAATTTTTAAGCTTTCTTTGTGCGCACCATAAGGTTCACATTACCCATTTGTTCTGATACAACTTTACTAGAGATTGAGGCCCTAGCAGTATTTTAGTGTATTAACTTGAGACATGCTATAGAATATTTGTAGTTTATCGTTGACACAAGTAAAAGTTTTGGCAGCCAGCTAAAATGTCCTTTAGGTCTCCCTGCCTAATTCAGTGGTCACATTGTGTTCATGTTGTGATTATATTGTGTAGTTAAGTGCAGAGTTCAACTGAGGTCTCTCGTGTTGGGTTGTTTTTTGTTGTCCACTTTAGTGTCAACCTGTCCCCCCAGCTCTCTCCTGTGTTTCTAAAATGTTGCAAAATATAGGACAGTGTGGTCTACAAAAGTTGTTTATAGCTTGAAATTACTTTTGAGTTTACTTATTGAATTGTTGATTTAATTATGTTTCTCTGTCTTGTTGTATATTGTGATGTAAGGGGCACTTGTCTGTATACTGGTAAGTATCTGACAAAAAGTATCATGCAATCTATTCAACCCAAACTGGGACTGTATGTTGATTACAGATGGATTACAACAGAAAAGATGACTATTGTTTGTGAAAGTGACACACAAAAGTGTGAATCTCATCATCTCTTTGCTAAACTTCAGGGATGTCACATTGATTCTTGAGCAGTCTTTGATTTACCTTTTGTACACACTTTGGATACACATTGTTCTTGGTACCACAAGCCAAAATTGTGAGAAATAATTTAGTTTATGTTGAATTTATAGAAAAAATATGACTCAATACAATACAATTCCACAAAAGTCATTCTACCAACAATATCACATTTGTAGAATTCATACCTCAGTTGTTTGGTTGAATGACTTTATTTTAAATGCCAATTGGTTTCATCAGGAAAGCATGTGCCAGCTGGAAGAGGTGCAATGGCAGCTCTTCACTCTATTGTGTCCTGGAAAAAACACAACTCAGGACTGGAGCTTGAGACGAAATGTGATAATTTACTTGGAAGTGCAGAGGACAGTGGTGTAATTAGTGCTCGACTCTACGGTCTTGTGAGTGAGACAGCCGACTCGAGAAAAACAAAGCCTTTCACGTCAGCTGCCTAATTGTTTTAAAGTGAGCCCAGAGTCACTTTCAAGTGCAGAATTTTATTTTGTTTCATATTTAGTTTACCCCAATTGTGAGTCAGAATTAGAGTCTGAAAAATCGACTTGTTTTTCCCAGAAATGGCACCAGTCTGGAGTGGCTTGTAGGTAATGACCATAGACTATTATTTCTGTGTGGATTCATTTAATATAAATATATGAAACTTTTGTGCTGATGAAGTACTCTCTACAGTACACTGTTGTTATTGTGAAAGTTTGCAAGTAACCCTCTCCAATACACTATGTGGTGTATTTAAGTGTCATGACTGATGCTCCAGACACTAATCCGGTAGCTTGAACCTGCACTTTTGACTATTGGGACAATTGCTGTTCACCACTTGATTGTTTTCTACTTGAGCCAGTTTAAGCTTTCCTCTGGTGACAACATCTCCATCTGAGAAGATGATCTCAATATCCTCCTTACAAATACGTATATCATGTGACCTCAGTGTTTTTATACATGTATAGTACCGTCATAATTTTTTTGAGCTTGTCTTCAGCGAGCTATCAAAAGTATTGAAAGACATGAAGTCTTACAAATAATAAATGATATTTTAAATTAGAATTGTTTAGCTCTTTTCACAGACAGTCACAAAGCGCTCTGCCTAATGTTGCACTGAATTGTGATTGTTGTGCAACATACAGTTTTGTTTTTATGTAACATAAAAAAAGACAACTAAGCTAACTTCTTTTTATTTAGTTAAGTCCATTGAGAATAAATTCTCATTTGCATCATATTTTAATTACAGTGTATAGATTATATTGATTTCTATATAACAACAAAAGAGGTGACATTTTAGTTAAAAGCTTTTGCCACGGCCACTATCTTTAACTAGTGAATCCAGATTTGCGGAGTTTGGCAGCAGTCTGCCTGTTTACCTGTGAGCAGTGTGGGACCAGTGCGTGACTGGCGGCTGTCGAGAGAAGTTTCCCTCTGTACCAGTGAAACAGCAGGAGTTCAGAAGATCCTGTGGAAAAGGTCATAAAACAGTTCTTCTAACCAAAGCCTTCAGACCAAACCACCAAACATGCTCAAAAATACATATTTTCAGATAAATCATCTGGACCTTTTGGTGTGACTTTAATATTGTTGTTGGATAATTACAGCAGCAATTAAGAAAATTGTGAGCTTTTTACTTTTTTTTCCCTTTAATGTGCATATGCCCTGTGAACTCAAGGCTTCATAAAAACTACACATTTTACACACTTAACTAAAAGATGTTGATATTAAGAAATGGTGGTGTTTTTTAGTTTATCAGACCAACTTCCTGCCATGGTGATTTACTGTTGCATATTGTAGTGTTTGAATCTAAGCCTTGCCTAATGCTATTTACCTTGTTGAATAAAAAAGCAATAAAGTATAAAGAGCTGCAACTAATGATCCATTTTGGTAATCAGTCACGGTTGGGTGATTATTCTTTTGAATAATTGATTGTAATGTTACTTGTGTTTGTTCAGGAGGTTTATATTTGCATACAAAATACTGTTTCTATCAAAAACATTACTTTTATTTCCATTTTTATGCTGTTAAATCCGTGACTTTTCTTTGATCGTGGCATGTTTAAAGGCTATAGAAAAACCAGGTACTAAGTTAATTGCACTTGTATTTCAATTTGTGATTCGTTGTGATTAATTGATTAACTTGTTGCAGCCCTAAAACTTTGTCCGAAGTATCAGATACAGTATAGATTATTTACCAAATTGATGACTATTAAAAATGTGAATGTTTTTTGCAGTTGCTTTAACACAAAACAAGAATGTGTTTATTTAGAATTGAAGAAGGAGATTTCTCACATTCCTAGTCTTTGTATTGTTTGTGGAAGTGTCACACAAAAGCTGTGAATCTCATCAGAGCTTTGTTAATAACTAGAGATCATCATTATGTCACATTTATCCTTGGACATAGCTTGAATAAACTTTCATACACTCTTTGCATAATAATTGTGTGATTCGGATAATGAGAAAATAATATACATGATAATAATTAGATGTAAGAATGAGATTTTATTACGATGTGCAATTTGTTTCCCACAAACTTGAACCTGGCAATTATAGTTGGGATATTGCAAAATTTTTAGCATCTAGAAATGTTGTCATGGCAACACTAGAGAGCTGCATCTGAAATGAAGGTGTTGGGAGCTATTTTTAATCTCTGGATGTTTCTCCCGTTAAGCGCTTGGGCTGCCACTACAAAGTTACACTAAATAAATTAAGCAACATATTTTGCTTGTGCGTCTTAATAGTTTGGATTTTAAAAATGTATCTTATGTAAAAATACAGTTTTGTTCATTAGTGTTCTCTCGCCATTAGTTAACTCATAGTTTTTTGTTTGATACATGCATGTTTATCCTAAAGTTTGTACTTGAATGCACCCACCTATTCCTGTCCAAAGAGATTCTTGGTCGATTAAAATCCTGTCCTATCGACTAAAGGGGGGTGTGTGGCAAATGCTCTGAAGCTAAAAAGTATCTTTTGATATGACCATGTATTAGATCTAAACTGTTTTGAAGTTCATGCAAAACAACAATTTATAGAAAAAGAACATGACCGTGTTTTTATATAAAGTAATGCAGCTTAGACTGAATGATTTTGTCCCAAAATCTTCAGCTAAGTCAGTACTTTTTGTTGCCATTCAACATACACTGGAAAAATATGATTATTTGCCAATGGAACACGCAGTTCTTTTTCCATTTTTGTTGATTTCAAGACAGAACAAATGTGTATTTTTCATATTTTAGGTAAACTAGATATTTATGCTCGTTCCATTGATATTTGAAACCAGTCAAAATCTACTCAAATTGTGTTAAATCCTGCTCATTTCAGGCACATAGTCTCTTGTTTTGTCATTTAAAATGTAATCAGTGTAGTTCTTTATTGTCTAATTAAAGGAATTAGTTGACTAGGATGCACCGATCCGATACTGGGATCAGATATCGGTGCTGATCCAGGCAATTTTGCTGGATCGGGCATCGGCTCCATGATATCGGTTCAGTCTATACCATTGTTGTGCCTTTAATTGTACATAAAGAGACAAATCTGGTTGGTGTTGATTCAGAACATCTCATAATGTTTGACATTTAGTTCAGATTTTAAGTTGTGACTTGCACAATAAGTAATAGTTACATAACACTACATAACCAAATGTCTTATGCTTTGAAAAGAAAAATAAGGTATTTCAGTTCTTACACTAGTATCGGTTGATATCGGGTATCGGCAAATACTTAAGCCAAAGTATCAGAATCGGTATCGAAACAGAAATCTGCACTTTTGAACAGACAAAATACTAATCTGCATCATACTTTATTACTAACGAAATACATAGAAAACTCTGTCTGTATGAGAAAGAAGATATAAAACTGGTCCAATTGCTGGATTTCTATAACCTTAATAATCTTTCATTGTAGCCAGATATGCAGACTAAGGCTAATTATTTTTTGACTGACATCTGCAGTCTTCAGACACTGTACCCTTCGCTGTACCCTTTTCTCATGTGTGTGTGGTTACGGCTGGGGCCTCTTCTGGGGAAAGGCCTGTGATGTGATGGGGATCTGCTTACTCAGGTAGAAGTCCACTCTGGGCCCAGTGTTTAATTAGATGGCATTTCTCCAGAGAAGCTTTTGCCCAAGAGAAAAGTCGGCCCACACTAGCTGCATTTATTACTCTCATAAAGGATCTTAACGGCTTTTGCCTTTGATTTGCTTACAGTATTGTTGATTTCTATTAGACAGTTTTATTTGTGTTTTTAAGCAGACGTAACAGTTTTAAGAAATGCTAGATATTCAGGACTGGAGATACATTTTGGGCTATTATTTAAGAATGCCAGTATGAAGGATGACTTCACTTGACTTTGTAAACCTACTATCGATGTAATTATGATCATTTTGGTAGTCTATTTGCTTAGCAGTTATTATTTCTAAATATCTTTGATCAGCAAGTTGTTTAGAACAGTGTTTCCCAACCAGAGGTATGTGGACCCCAGGGGGTACTTGGGATGATGATAGATTTAAAACAAAGCGAGAATTGCAAGTACTGGTATTGTAATGTAGAAAGTTATTTGCAGCACATTTTGCATGTTAAGAGCCAATTGTTTGAGGTGGAATATATTAAAACAATAAAATGCAATGGTTAGAAGTGAAAATATGAGTAAAGTTAAGATACTCCTAAAAAAAACTCATAACATAGGGGGTACTCCGTGTGTGAGATCGTGATTAGACGAAAAGGGTTGGGAAGCGCTAGTTTAGAACGCCACATGAGGAGGAGATTTCTACTAAATTTGACTCCAGATGAAACTGAACTGGGAGTGTTTGACAATCCTGGTGGAGTTACATTAGTAGACTAAAGAGACTTTTCATCACTACATTTACACATTTCCTTCATATTTGAGCAGTTGCTAAACCTTTTGAGTCATAAAACTTTAACCAGCTCATGCTATGTTTTAGAGATATCTATTACTAAAATGGGTAATACATATGTAGCCTGATTAACATGTTGCAGTTCATTTATTAACTTGATACAGCTCAAAAATATTCTGTTGTCACATTGTTTTAGGTTTGTTTTAGAGAAGAGCAGTTTTGGCGGAAAATCTCTTTTTTATTACATTTTGCAATTTATGATTCAATTAGTAATGGAATCTTTAACAAGCATTAAAATTCAGCAAAATCTGCTCCATTTAGCACAAAATTATCTAGTTTATTAACATGTTTTAAACTATAATGTGGAAAAAGGACAGCTAAAATAGCAGCTTTTCCATGGAAACAAAGACTAAAGCCAAATAATAGTTCAGACATGACAAGCCTTTTTTTTTAGTGCAATAAAGAAATCTAATTGATAAAAACATGCTTTTCTTCAAGTCTATTTTTGGTCCAAAAGTTACACAGCACACCTTTACTGCAATAAATAAACTTAATCCAAATGTCATAAAAACGTTTTGTTAAAGTGTCCACTCTGTGCTTAGGTGCCCTGACGGTGGGTTTGGTTCGACAGTGTCAGACCATCCATGGGCGGACCGCACCTGCATCCCTCCACGGCTGCCTCCAGAGTGGGTCACCACGCTCTTCTTCATCATCATGGGCATCATCTCCCTCACCGTCACATGTGGGCTGCTGGTGGCATCACACTGGCGCAGAGAAGCCACCAAATACGCACGCTGGATCGCCTTCACTGGAAGTAAGTATCCTGCTTCATGACTCTCACTTTAAGGCTCTGAGCTGAGAAAACTGAGTAAACATCTCACAGTGTTTACAATGTTTACACGAAAGGGCTTTGAATGTTGTCAAAAGTGTATATAAATATAATTGATATAAATATACAGACCATGTTTGTTTGAAGTGAAAAGTTCATTTGTAGATTTTTATTGCATTTAAAATAGATTTGTGGACTTTGCTATGAACCTAAATCAAAGTATTAGTATTTACAATATTAGTTATCGACCACAGCAGGAAACTGAAATGATCTATATTGAAGAAATCTCATGCATTTCCACACATTTGTCGAGGTCTAAAGTACAGGGTTAGCAGACTTTATACAAGAACACACAAGCGGCTTCCTGTGTTTGGGAAAGTGTTCTTGTGCACAGATGGATATGTTTTTCTGCTGGACCTTTACACCCCTGGAGCTGAAATATTCTCTAATGCAGCTCCTCTGTCACCTTGTGGGCGGCTGGAGTGTGATGTTATTTTCTTTTTATGCTCCTTGAATATCGGTTTTATTTCTTCAGTTTTTGTGTCGCTGCACTTGTAGGAAGTGCTAAATTCTTGAACTCACCCTGTGGTTTAGAGTAGATGGTTCTTTAGAATGGTTTTAAAGAATTGTTTTTTTAATTATTGTTTTTATCTGTAGTAGATGTTATTTCACAGGATAATACTAAATGAAACACAGGTCTCTGAGAAAGTAACTATCATGTTGTTACCCATGATCCATAGCAAACTGATAAGTAGCTTTTAATCAACCATTTCATACTCTAGCAGGAGTATGAAAGTTAATTTGTGACTGTAATACCTTTATACTACTTGTGCATCGCACATACTGTTAACCTCTCAATGTTATATTTAGAGTTTTTCTTGCCTGTTTGAGTAATTTGTAGTAGAGTAAAAGATGCCATTGCTCTCAGTCCCTATTTTTCACCAACCCCAGCTTCCAGCTGCAGTTTAATATATTGTTTTTGATAAACAGTAGATAAGAAGTATACTGTATGTCACAGAAATTTTGTTGGACTTTAAATTTTGACAGAACTCAAGTTGTTTAAAAATCATAAGATAAGATAGCCTTTATTTGTCCCATAATGTTGCTTACTTTAGAAGTGAAGAATTAAAAAAATCCATAAAAAAAAATGCAACTAATAGTTACATGATATTATGATGAATAATAATAGTTGCTGCACAATACATTTTTGATGGATTTAGCCTATACAATGAGAAAAGCTCATTAAAGCAGCCAGACCTTCGCTCACGTTTGTCACAGACAAACGCTTAATCTTTTTTTTTGTGGCTTAGCTAATTGCTTGCAAATAGCAGGTGATTCATCATTTTATGAGTGCAAACGCATACAAATAACTGTCTGAGTGACAGGCTCATGTCTGTGTCAGCTGCACGGGATGGTAGCATAAGGAAGTCGCTATGGCAACTCTGTGCATTTATCACTATTTTGTTCACATCACATTTGTCTGCAACTGGATTTCATACATCTCTTGTCAAAGTTTTGGAGAGCTAAATTATAGGCACAGCTTCTGTTTTTATGCAATGTGTTTTGTGTTAAAAAATAGTTTTACTACGGCTGTGTGAGGTACTTTTAAGCCTCCCACATTCATCTTTTAACTTTTTAGAGAAAGAATAAAATGGATCCAATTCAAAAGCTGTAGTTTCTTCAGCAGCAGGTGAGCACAGCAGCCTGTGTCATCACTTTGGGGTCTAACAGATGCAGTGAACCGTGTGGCACACTCGCTGCTAGCAGGAAAAATGCTGAGCTATCATACTCATATTTTGTGATCACAAGCTCCCTCTTTAATGTGCTTTTAAATAGATGTGCAACATTGAGTATACTTATGTGTAGACAATAGAGCTCCTGCATCCAGGTGACTACGGTAAATTCAGTAATACGACAGTGAAGAAACCATTGTAACTAATGGAAACAAGCCTGATATTTAGCTTAAAGTATCTTGTAAACAATAGTTCGTCGACAAATCAAATCACATCAGACTCACTTTCAACTTTTTCATATCATTAAAATGTCATGTCAATGTGATAAACACTTGAAAACCACCGGCTTAACCTGGGTTAACTTGGTTTACCTTTAGTCTGTGAGAAAGTTTATGGTTTATTAAACCATAAACTTTCTTCTCACTCTACTCTCTCTGCTCATTTATTTAACTAATAAAACACTGCACTACACAGTCAGAACACAGATTTTGAATTGTTTTATGGTGATAGTTAAGTTATTAACCAATATCAAGCACCAAATCAATACATACATTGTAGCTTAATGAATGTAATTCTTAAGCCACTTCTTTTAGCTGCAGAAATCCACTTCTTTTGTTAAAATGGCGACAGTCTGACAGCCTACAGACAAGCCTGTTCCTCTGACTTTTTAAACCCCCATGTGCAAAATTAATCCATATTCTGTAAAACCCAATCAAACTCGATCAAGTTTGAGAATCTTGGCTTGGGCTGGGCGATATATAGATTTATTTTGTATATAGAAATTAGAATTGCAACTAACTAGTATTTTGGTAATCTATTAGCTGGGCATTTTTTCTTTCAATTAATTAATTAGTTGCGTAGAACACAAAAGTGACCTGAATACAATATTTTTAACAAATTTGAGGTAACGTCGGTTGAGGACGTCCGGGTGATGTAGATTTTAGGGTTGTCAAAAACATTAAAAAGCAGATACTAATCCACACTAAGACAACAACTTGAACAAGCATCGATAGTTTAAAAATAACCTTGACAATAGAATATGTTAAATAAAGAATATGTCAGTCTGTTGTAGAAATTTTATATAAAAAGAGCATTTATCATTGTGGTATCATAATTAGTTTCAACAATGGATTCTTCTCTATAGTATTAAAATTGAGTTTGAAAATTTGTATAATTTAAACACTAGGCTCACTCAAGACATTTTTTTACATCAAAAACTAGTAAAAATATTCATGTCTGCTCGATCTGAGGCTTTTTCACACCTCACTGGATGTTTGAAACCTATTAAAACCAGTTAGTGATTGTTGAATTACTAAATTAGTCGGTGATTATTTCAATAATCGATTAGTTGCGATTAAGTATTGAGTTGTTACAGCTATACTCGAGATATTTAAATAAGAAAGTAAGTAAACTGTTTATCTTTTCACTGATAAAATCACAACAAAACAGGGACAAGATATGAATTAAAACCTATTGTAACTATTGAAATAATGTGATGCTCATACAATTTATGAAAAGCAATTACAGTTTCAGAGAAAAGTGACAAATAAGATAAATTCAATTTTCTATTTTTGTAAAAGTCAAATTATAAATTTGTTTTTTTGCATTTAGTTTTTATTCAGTTTTACTCAGCAAAAGATATCCCAAAAATTGATTTATTCAATATAAATTCACCTAACCGCAGGTTATAGGCTTAAAATAAAATATTTCACTTAAAAAATTTAACGATATTAAGATATAAATGGTATATACTGAGATGTGTATAACTAATGGTTCTTTCCTCTTGTTTTGCAGTGATCCTGTTCTGCATGGCGGCGCTCATCTTCCCTATAGGTTTCTATATCAATGAAGTTGGAGGTCAGCCGTATAAACTGCCTAACAACACTGTGGTGGGCTCGTCGTACGTGCTCTTCGTCCTCTCCATCTTCTTCACTATAGTGGGACTGCTGTTTGCAGGCAAGGTGTGTCTCCCGGGCTGAGGACCGTCGCACCTGCCTCCAGCTAAACCAAGGGGCTGTGAATACTTCAAGGAGTTATGAAACACAAAGACAAAAAATGGAAAAAGTAGAACTCTGACCTGAAGATGAAAACAGAATTGATTGCGGCATTTGCGAGCGATAGTGTGACGTGTGTCCAAGAAAACTAAATGAAAAAGCTCTAATGAGACACAGGCACTGACACAGGGTCAGCTGAGGCTCGCACACCCTGCCACTGTTGATCTTAAATATAGCGTCTGCTGTTCTTTTGGAGAGGGTACCTAATGTGCCGCTGTCATGGCAACCAGGGCCACAATGCTGACGTGCGTTTGTAAAGGACCACTCCAGCCGCTCCTCTCTCTGACTCCTGGTTGCCTGAGCACACTTCGGCTCTGTCATAATCGCTCCTGTTGCTATTTTTGGTTTCTCTGAGCTTACTCAGTGTGTTTTTCTGTTTTTGTACATTTTGTGTTGGAGCTTTTCACCCCCTGCCTTCTCACTGAATACGCTGGCCAGCAATTGAGGTTTCCTGAGAAGTAAAATCCCCAAAAGAAGGGTGAGAGGGTTCGGGGCTGCTCTGTTGTGGCCTCGAGGAGTGAAGGTGGTGGAGGGCAACTCTGTGTCTCTGAGCCCAGCAGAGGGACCAAGGACCTCAAAGAGGATACCACTACACACACGGCCAACGGATGTTGTCCGATTAATAAAAAAGTAATAATAAAAAATCATTACAGTAACCTCTGAATGTAATCTGACTTAATTCACAAAGCCTAAAATTCCAGAGCAGACCAAAACAAACAAACAATGTGTTTGAAGTAAAGTGACTCTGTTGGTGGTATCCTCATTTACCCTTGATACGATGATGATGGGAGGTTGTATTTTGTATTAGTGATGGCACTGGGACTGCAGGTCAGGTCCATGGGGCTGTGCCTCAGTGTGTTGCTCTGAAGCTTTACAGATGTTTAACTCACAGTCACTTTAGCTTTGCTGTGTCCAAACCAGTACAGGATCTGTACCATTTCTTTGTCACCACAATAATCCAATATGTTTCTATGCTGTTTTCAGTATTATTATTTATTCTTCTACAGTACACAACAACAAATCTATAATTAGTATATAATTAAGCATCAAGTCCAACACTCGCATCCTGTAGTGACTGTGAGAAACATTTACAAAGCTTTGTCAGCATCTTTGTTTTGTTTTTGAGTTGTTTTTACTGGGTCAGTGTCAACTGCTAACGTCCTGGTAAGATGATTATTGTGCCATTACCTGTTTTTGTTTAATAATGTACAGACACAAAAGACAGGTTCTGTATTAGGAAGCACTGTGCATTCAAACAGTATAGGCAACTAGAAGCACCACAAATGTATAAAGGAGAACTTCTTACCTCATTGTTTTGGTTTCTGCTATTTTCTAATGGCATTGTGTGCCCTCTAATTTTGTGTCATGCCTTGATCGGATGTCTACACATTAAGCCTACGATCATAGGAAATTATTTATCACTCAATAAAAAGAAAACATGGGTGTGCGTGACTATGAAACTGTGAATGTTTTTTTTTTCTTGCACGACTTAACATCTTTTAGGATTCAGTCTAGTTTGATTTATTATAATCTTAAAAAAAAAAAAGTTATTCCCCGTCCAATGTAAAATGTTTCTAACTTCCATTTGGGTCACATTTGAATATCTTTTTTTTTACTTTGTAGCTAAAAATTACACTGTCTTTTTATGCTTGAAACATTGGACAATTCAGTTTTCTTTGTAACTTGACAATGATAGATCTTAAAGAGAAGTATTAGTGGTGTTCTTTCTTTGCTAACCCAATGCAGGAAGATCTCTTTACCCAGTTGCATCCTCTAGATGTCACTGTTGAATGGTTGGAGCAGACCTCTTGAGACATGGGGACTCCTGTGGTAATGCATACTACATATACATTTCTGGTTGGTTGATAGATTGTCAGAATTGAAATGGGAAAAAATCATTTGAAATAATTGCTTTGCAAAGACCAAAATTCTTAGTTTTATAGCTCTTCACTTGAGCTAAGTTTATATATGTTTTTTTCCTTGTTTATGCAAGAAGGAAGTCATTCTGCGCATTATGCATCGCCTCTGGTGGGTTATGATGTTGAAGTTGGGAAAACTATCATTTTTACTTATAAACTAGTACATTTTGTGTTTTCTAAAAAGATAAATGCAGCACTTGGTGAAAAAATGATGCCATTGAGTACTGTCTGAATTGTGTGTAATAATAATGAACAATTTTAGCTCTAATCAGGAACCGAATGCATCGCTCTTATTGACTGTCCTTGTAAATTTAGAAGCCATAATTGCACCCAAAAATAAATACATGTCGATATGAACAACTTCCTCTCATAAATCCCTCAAGGAATGGTTCATATGGACATGTATTCATTTTTGGTTGCAATCTTGGCTTAAAAACTACTTCTTACAAATATCAAAGTGAACCTGGAGAGGATCGCCCAAGCTCAGCCAATCAGAGAGCTGCATTTGACTCTTAAAGACAACTGCAATTCTGCATTATTCAGTTCAGATAGTGCACACAAACTGATCTCATTTGTCATAGACTTTTTAGTAGAAAACACAAAGTTTACTAATTTACAACTAAAAAGTTATTTACCCCAGCTTTAAGTCATTGCAGTCCTTTTTGACCACCAAAAAATGGGATACTGTGGCACTGGAATATGAAATACATTTCTGCACCCTTAAAGTAAAACATTAATGAACATCTAAGTAAAAAAACAAATCTACATTTTAACTTTGCACTTGGTTTGTCGTTGGAATGTTTTGAAGCCTTATTCCATCTCAAATTAAGAATTAAAAACACTACTTGTGTGTTTTCACTTTAAATGGTAATGTTTTCTAGTAATTTAAATTTACACTTTATTAGAAATATCTTTATCATTAAAATTGTCACACAAGAAAACAACTTTTTTGTAGATATCTGCATCACCCTGAGCATTGTACATTTTCATTGTTTGCGTTTTTCAAGTCATATCCAATTCAAATCAAGTTATTAGTGTCAAGTCACAAGTCAAGTCTTTGGAGATCGCACAAGTCAAGTCATAAGTCATGAAAATTGTGACATGTCAAGTCTCCCACTATGCAACTTACGCTGACATAAAAGAAAAACTCCCAGATGTACGTATACGACACACCTCGTCTTATCTCTCACTGTTCAGGTAAAAGTTCTTAAAGCCAAAATAAAGGAGAACTGCAAATCACTATTAGTTTAAGATATTTTCTGTACTGACCTATGGTTTTGTTTGTACAATACAAACATAACTTTTATAATCTGTTTGTTTTGATGACGTTGCAACTAGTACAAGCTATTCAACATTTAATCACTAATCTCAACATTGACTTTTGCCATTAAATTGTCACAAATGATACAATATTTTATAGTCAAAAATGCCTTGTCATATAATCCCTGTCTAATCTTACAGACATCGCCTATAGGCTTGTGTTAGTCATACACAAATCATGAGGTGGAGCACTTTTCTGTGAGCAAGACACTTGACCTACAGTTCACTCCAACCAGTGATTGCGATGGGAGGTAACTCAGAGTAAAAATCTGCCAAATCATTATGACATTGCTTCTTTGTGAAAAGCTGGACAATTTAAACAGTTAGGATAGCTCCACCCATGGATAACACTTTATATTGAAATGACCACTGAGATTTTACCAGCATTAACTAAAAGGTTGAAGTCATTTTGTGGATCTTAGTCTTGGAAACTCTATAGACCAACACGGTAAGACCTACTTTTACAAATGCCTGCATGTAAGAACCATTAAAAGTTATTGGTATTCTTTGTTTAGATGGCAAACGAGGCTAACCCTTGTCCCTGTGACATTGGAGACCGGCTGGAGTATGGAGGTTTAGGTAAAGAGGTTGAAATAGAGCACATAAAAGCTTATGTAGTAAAGCCTAAAACTGCATCTGAGAAGGCCATCATTGTTATACAAGACATATTTGGATGGAAACTTCCCAACACCAGATACATCACTGATATGATTGCTTCAAATGGATACATGTGAGTTAACTAAAGAAACAGCGATGCAGTTGATTCAGCAGTTTAATCTTTTGTTTTCTTTCTTTTTGTTCTTAATGTGCAGTGCAGTGCTTCCAGACTTTTTTATTGGAAAAGAGCCATGGAGTCCATCGCGTGATTGGTCGGAATTTAATGCATGGCTTGAAGACAAAAAGCCAGCAAACATTAAAAAGTAACTTACTGAATCAGTAATGAATCTTGTATGATAGTTACTGACTCAGTACTTTGTTCTTTTAGAGAAATGGATGCAACCATCAAGTTCCTGAAAAACAAGTGTGGGGCCAAAAGTATTGGAGTTGTGGGATTTTGCTGGGGAGGCGTGGCCACACATTATGCAGCTCTGCAGTATCCTGAGATCAAAGCCGGAGTCTCATTATATGGTAACTTAAGGAGTATCCCTTTGTGAAAAAAAAAGTCATTTTGTAGGTTTTAATTCTTACCTTTTCCCTTCTATTCTCCAGGAGCCATACGAGCAATGGAGGATAGGTTTGACCTCAAATGTCCTACTCTGTTCATCTTTGGAGAAATAGATAACCATATTCCCCTAGAACAGGTAAACAAATGTAATTATTGGCCTAAGCCTAAGTGCACCTTCTATTGCTTTTTTGACACTCAGCGCTGCTTTATCTCCCCACTGATCAGGTGAAAGATCTGGAAGTCAAACTAAAAGAAAAATGTAAAGTGAACTATCAAGTTAAAATCTTTCCTGGTCAGACCCACGGCTTCGTTCATCGTAAAAGGGAAGACATTAACCCCGAGGATACACCCAAGATCCAGGAAGCGAGGAGAGACATGCTGAACTGGTTGAAAAAATACATGTAGAATCAGTGTAGAATCCAATTATGTCAAATGATAAATAGAAGTATGCAGGGTGTATTGTCCTGTGCTTACATACGGATGTTTATGTTAGTGTCCAACACAAAACCATTGTATATGTTGTTAATTTTCACACACACAAAATGCAATAAAACAAGATAAGAATACTCAAATAATCAAAGTGTGTATGAACTCTTTTGATTTAAGAATAAGCTGAATGCTACAATTGGAGGAAAGAGTTGTTGTCTTTGACTTGCCTTGCACTGTCATGATATGGACAAGGTTCAGACCAGTAGTCTCAGTCAAAGCTTTTGGAACTACCTCCAGAGTGTAAGCAAGTGGTGGACAATGGAAAGACAGATTAGCATCATCAAGTGAGGTATGCAACAATAAATAAAACAATAAAAACATTAAATCAATACTTTATTTAGAAGTAACTTAAAGGTCCTAAACCCAACAAACATAAATAATTGGCTCTGTGCACAAAACTTCAGTTGGCCTGTTTATGTTCAAAATAGCTAACTTCTGTACATACAAGCATTTCATGTTCAGTTCATTTCTATGAAGTTTCCACTACACTAACTGAAAACGATAGATACTCAGAAGATCAGACAGTGACAGTGAGTTTGTGTGTAATGTTACAGAAAACACATTAAAGACTTCACAAATCAGAAAAGTAATTGTGTGTTTAAAATGAGACGTGTTTGTATCTAAATGCTAACGCTAACAGGAAATGCTTGTATGTACAGAAGTTAGCTATTTTGAACAAAAACAAGCCAACTGATGTTCCGTGCACAGAGCCAATTGATTTTAAGCTGTCTACATCAGTCTACATGTTTTGCTCACTTACCTAATGCATTCTGAGCCTCCAAACTGTTCACCACATCGTGTTTTATGCTTTTCCCACAGCTGTTTGTGGAATTTAGTGACCAAATAGGACATTATTAGAACAGGACAATGTGTGAATACATACATTGACACAAGATCTGAGCTGGGAGGAAATTTATGTATTTATTTTTATTTAGAAAAATAAAAATAAAAAATTGAGTACAGTCCCATTAACTCAACATTTTGGCTAGTCATTTCTGTTTGAGAAGAATAGTATATTTGGTATGTTGCTCAGCACTTCATTGTTTCTCAAGAAGCAATAATCTAAAATATAAATACTATATGATGTTTGTTGTGGCGGGTTCACTAAGTGTCTAAGTTTGTTTGATGTCCTGCTCTTCTCACTTTAGACCCGGATAAGTTGTGATTACTAATGTTTGTTAAGAAAACCGGTTCCAGGATGTAAGAGTAGTTTTGTAACATTTAGAAACTACGCACCCTAAGCTCCATTGACAAATATATACTAGCCTCTGCTTATATTCACTAGTTCACTTTGCTAATCTTCAATCACCTTCGAATCATCTGCAGGCTACTAATAATCTTGAGCACAAACGCTGAAAACAGTTTTAAAAATTTTGTACCCAAAATGACACACAATGTATTGTTGATAACAAGTGTATTTTTCACAAAACATGTAGCACAAAAGATGAGTCAGTATTTCACATTAGCTCTTGGCATTGCACTTCTTTACTTTTTTTTTTGTTTTTTAGTTCAACAAAGCACAGATTTGATCCAGTCCAGTTTGACAGACATGCAGAGAGTCAGGAGTGTGACAAAGCAAGGCCTTATATAAAAAGAGAAAACAGAAAAACACAAAGGACCGAAAAACAAAATAAAACTTGGAAAAGGCCCTCTGAGCCATGGCCAGAAGTGAGACCTTTACTGTCTTCATCTTGGCTCTATTCATTTGTCTTTGAAAAACAAACTTTTTTAAATGATGGCATAAAATACACTAGTTTGCTAAGCTCCCTCACTCACAGGCCTCTACCTCTCCCCTTCCGCAGGACTACAGATGAGCTGTTGAAATGAACTGTTAAATCAGGATTGTGCTTGATGCACAATGCCCCAATAAACATAACCTTAAACGTAAAAATGTTCTCACTGTATCAGTTTATCTGTTAAGCTCATTGCTAAGTTGGAAGTGTGAACATGTCAGCAGAAAATTAACCGAACGATATAAACAAAAACAACTTTACTTGAACTCTAGAGGCCTCCTATTTTTGTAATATTGTCTCATCACAACAGAACATATTTCACTTAAGCATTAAAAATAAATAAATCTTAACTGTTACATTAGTGCAATAGTGAATGAAAAGAAAAGCTTTTTCCTTCACATCCTTAATTTGTCCCACAATGGGTAAATTACAGTGTTACAACCCACAGTTCAAGAACAGCGGTGAAAATTTAAACAATCAAACTCGAGCCTTGAATGCAACTTTCACTTTACCAAAGCCAAGAACTAATGCACTGAAAATATATATATATATATATATATATATATATATATATATATTATATATATATATATATATATATATATACATACATGATAGGATCATATATATGATAGGATCATGCATAAATATAAGGTCAAATAGGCCTATATTTGGTATGACGATGTTTATGTACAGAGCAGCATTTGAGAAGGAACAGAGGTAAATAAATAATAGATAAAGTGACCAGAGTGAGTTATACCAGAGATGATTCATATGGTAACACAGTATTGCGCAGGATTACATGTCATGATGTCCAGAGTTAAAAGTGTTGATTGTACAATCTGACTGCGGCAGGAAGCAAGGACCTGCTGAACCTTTCCTTCACACAGTAAGGGTTGAATCAGTCTGTCACTAAAGCTGCTCTTCAGGGCAGACAGGGCGTCCTGCAGGGGGTGAGACTCATGCTCCAGCACGGCCCTCTGTCCCCCACCTCCCACACTGAGTCCAGAGAACAGCCCAGGACGGACCTAGACTTCTTGACAACCTTCTCTGACATCTTCCTCTCCCTCTTTGTGATGCTGCTGCTCCAGCAGACCACACCGTACATAAAGGTCATAGGTCCTTTGGAGTGGCCTCCCTCGAGTCTCCTCAGGAGGTAAAGCCTTCCCTGGATTTTCCTATACAGTGCATCAGTGTTGTGAGTTGTTCAGATGAACACCCATGGTACTCTCACCAGCACCAGAAGTGTTATAGTGTTTAAACAGGAAGCTTCTCACTCTGACTGAAACATGTTTAGTTGTCATTACTAAAAGTTATTGAAGCATTACACTCTGAAGGAAACTAGACAGCTGAGCTTGAGGCTGATGAATCTGACTAGAGAACATAGTTCTAAGGACTGTCCTTCAGGAAGATTGCCCAAAGCGTTAGTGGTACACACAGGCCTGAAAGACATTGACACAGTGCGTTGAAGTGTAATAAGTAAGACAGGAGATGAAAAGTCCTGGGCACAAGTCCCAAGAGGCATGGTCACCGAGGGACTTAAGGGTCTGCACAGCTTAAAAACAGGTGAGGAGGCCCTTCGGATATGGTGGAGGCTGAAGCACACTTTGAATCTGTAATCTACTAAACAAGCATTCACTCACGATATCATCAATGATTGAATACAGGAACAAGTATTTAATTAAACTAATTGCTAACCCTAATCATGAAAAAAAAAAATAAATAAATACTGACAATTTTTATCTTTATATTCTGCTGAGAACAAACAATGTCCCTGAACCAGGGTTTCAGCTAAAGTTACTGGACCACAATAATATTAATACAAGTTGATGAAAAATATAAACAAATCCACGTGCATACTAATTAGCTTAGTAATAACAATTATTTTGTTTGTTTGTTTTAAATGTGGATGCGCAAAGATAATCCAAGAAATGTACATGTCTCAGGACTGGCGGAATGGCCCGTGGGCAGAGCGTTGGGGCGCACTCTGCCGTTTCAAGTGCCCTCTGCATTATCCGTTTGGTCTTTCTGAATCCCCAATAAAATATGTCTTTTAATTATCATAATTTAATTGTCTCTTTAATTGCGCAGCACTGTCGCATTAGTATGTCGGGCTTGTAAAATGAATTGATCAAATATTGTCTTACTGTAGTGAACAACTCTGTGCAAACATCATTCATTCACCTGATGCTCTGAGACACCTGACGGTGGACGGCGCGCGCCAATCAGAGGGACGCACAGGTGCCTGACCTGACGCACAGAGGACGGTCTTGGAGCTGTTAAAGAGACGCTCTGCTCAATAGAGACGGCTGAAAACACGCTATGAACTCGTTTGTGAAGATTTGACGGTTAGTGAGCATTTCTTCGTGTCTTATGTCTCTGTGTGTGCAAAGGGGAAAGTGGGGTGAGTTTTCACTTAAGATGACTTTAAAGTGAGAGCATGGTATTGATCACATATTTCAGAATGTGGTGCATCTCTGGGAACAATCATTTTTATCTGCAATATGGTATTTGGGAAATAGAGCTTTCTGAGAAAAAGTTGTCATTTGACACAACTTTGGAGAGATAGCATTGGGGTAAATTGTGCCATTTATTATTAAATTTAAACTGTATATTAGTCTCAAAAACTGATTATTTTTACAAGTTAAACAAATTTAATGTAACATTTATTTATTATATTTAAAGGTTTTTTTTTTTTGTTTTTTTTTTTTTACAGTTAACAATAAAACATGAACATATACGCTCGAGACCAAATGCCAAAATTGACTGATTGGCAAGTCTAGTTCTCATGTATCCTGGTCTTATTTCTTAACCTTTCCATCTATCTTTTGTCTTTTCCATGTATCTTTTTATTTTTCTTCTATCTTTTTCTTTGTATTTCTTTAATGTGATCCTGCACATCTGCCTCCCCACCTTCTATGGACTTTCCATCTCCACCTCTTTCACTGCTCTGTCCGTGTCCGTGAAGGAGTGGAAGCCCTGCTTGTCTTCCTTTTACAGTATATCTTCTTGGCATGATGATATTTTTCTGTATTTGGTGTAAAATAAAGAATTAACTAGTTTTAGTGATAAAATGTAAAAGAAAAAATCTACTTTAATGCCTTCTTTCTCATGCATTGAGGCTTTTTTCTTTGCAGAATGAGTGAAATGGCTAAGTCTTTAAAATATGTGGTCATGTGACCCATGTCTACTATGGTTTCCTAGAAACAGGGGGTGGCATAACTTCCCGACCGGCACAAATCACCCGACTTTCTCCTCTATATATTTTAATTTGGCATGAGAAAACGCTAACCAAATGTTCACATTCTTAACTAGGCTAATGAACCGTCCACTTGACAAATTTGGCTTTCCTACACTTAGTCAAAACTTTTTTTTAGTTTTTCCACTCTTTGGGGTAAAATATCCTATTATAGGCGGAGTAGCATTGGCTGATAGGGAGGTGCTGAAACCTGTATTTCATGCACAATGAGTTAAATGTGAAGTAACCATAACTTTCTCCCATCACAGATTGCTTTATGAAGCTCTGTGGCCACAGAATGAATGAGAGTGGAGGATCTAAGTACAGCACCTGCTGCCTGCAGAACAGTGAACTCCTCATGCACAACCATCTCCAGCCGTGGGTCAAGCACCCCAGCCCTGCTGTGGCCTCCAGCCCCACAGTGGTACTCCGCCATCGGGTAATGGGGCACTGGCATCTACCTGTAACAGCCCAGACTGTGTGGCTTCCAGGCTGGCTGAGGAGGCAGCTGAGGCTCTGCCCACCTCACTGGAAAAGGTGCTTGTGACGGGAGGAGCAGGATACTTTGGGTTCAGACTGGGCAAAGCACTAGCAGCTCAGGGCATGTCTGTTGTTCTTCTGGACGTAAACCGGCCTCCAAAAGAGCTCCCTGAAGGTGTTCAATTTATCCAGGTAAAACTCTTCACTGGCCTGTCTGCTATCACCATGAGTCACTACAATCTTTAAGTTTAACTTAGCACAAATGTGTTAAATAAATATCTAATACCTTAGCGTCTATGTTGACTGAAGGTGCTTGAAGTGAAAAGTATCTGTCAGGTCTGGAAAGACACAAGTGAGTGAGTGCTCAGAGCGACAGCTGCTGACTGGGTCACTATGGGTGGAGATGTGCCTCGGGTTTCACCTGCAGGCCGCACTCTCATGTCTCATCTTATTTATTTCTGTGTGTTCATTTAAGAAGCAACAACATACCTGTCGCAGGGACAAACTTAAGTCATTCATGTGGCCTACTAAAGGGAAATGTGGTTTCTCTGAGGAACAGTGTGAATACACATATGAATGACTGAATGTTTAATGAACACTTCACACACAAACTGTTCTGTTATTCAGAGTGACATCCGGGACTACTGCTCCCTGTCCAAAGTGAGTGAAGGTGTGAGCTGTATCTTCCACACTGCATCATATGGCATGAGTGGACCAGACCAGGTAACGATGCTTTATCAGAAGCTTAGAACACAGTGACAGCTGAAAAAGCACCAAACTGTTTTTTCCTTTTCACTTGTTCAGCTTTATATTTTCTATTTTTTCTTCCAGCTGAAGAAGCAACTAATAGAATCTATTAATGTTGGTGGGACGGATAATGTTATAAAAGGTGGGTATGTCTTTTTTAACATTATCAATTAAAAGTTTACACAATCATATACAGTATTTTAACTATCTCTATTCAGTGTACAATAACATCTTTGCTTTACGCTTCTATTTAGTTTGTAAAGAGCGCAACATTCCCAGACTGATCTACACTAGTTCTATCAATGTGGTGTTTGATGGTACACCCATAGTGGACGGGGATGAGAGTTCTGTACCTTATGTGCCTTCTGACATGGTGAGCCACTCAGTCAAACAGGTCGTCAACTCTAACCAGACACTACATCAACATGCTTTGTTTTCCTCCAGCACATTGACCACTACTCCAGGACGAAGTGTGTGGCAGAGCAGATGGTCCTCTCAGCCAATGGATCCTGTCTGAAAGGTGTGAAATCATCTGGGCCTGAACTGTTGGAAATTACTATTATTGGCTTGTTACAAAACTGTCAGGGTTTAAGAAGTAGAAGTTACTATAGAAACACAGCTATCCACACTGTGCAATCCAAAATGGCTGCTGCACTAGATTAAATTTAGATCCAAACTTATTGTGCCTTTCAGCGGGAAAGTAAACAGACAGGGGCTGTTGTTCCAGACCCCAGGGTTCTGGTGACCCAAAACTATACCTGTTTTTAATTGAGGCAATTTACCTAAATGAAGTAACAAAATACATGTAGGTCTATTAAAATACATTTTCATAATAATTAAACAGGACCCCAGAAGTCTGTTGGTGGGCCTGAAGGTTATCAGTCACAAAACATGCATCCTTTAATACTGATTGGACATAATAATGATATAATAATTAGACCAAACTCTGGTATGCAGGTGGTGGGCTGCTGCGGACCTGTGTGCTACGACCCTGTGGAATCTACGGCCCAGAGGAGAGGAAACATCTTCACAGGGTTATGGTGAGGTGCATAAAAACATCTCCCCACTTGCCTCGTCTTGTGCCACGTACTGGCAGAATATTTTCTTGCCCGAAGTATCTACATTATTGATACAGCTCTCACAGCTCTAGTTACAAGTGGCTTTTTTCCCCTGCATGTTTTCCTATCCAAAGCCACACTGTCTGGTCAAGGTCTCAGTGCTTTGGTCCATGGCTCACTGGTCAAGCCTTTAGCTCTGATTATTTTTGGAACAAAGACATGTCTTGATTCAGCACAAATCATGACTTTTATAATGTTGTTTTAGACTGATGTGGGAGAGCTTACACCATCTCCATGACACAAGAGATGTATCTTTAATCAAACTCAGCTTTTGCCTAAAACAAAACAATGAATGTATTTTTGTGTATCTACTGTAGGTGAATGTGGAGCGGCGCTTGATCAGTTTTCGAATTGGAGACTCTCAGAGCAAGATGAACTGGGTCCATGTGGACAACCTGGTGCTGGCTCACACACTGGCCAATGAAGCTCTGACTTCACAGAGGGGCTATGTCGCTGTAAGTCTCACTGAGTTTTACCTATTTATTTAGTTTTTAATTTGCACCATTCTTTTGCCATGTCAGTATGGACAGTAAATTCAATTTACACAGCTTACTCAAAAAAGGTCACCTGAATTTATAATTAGGTTTAGATTTTACCATCTGTGCTTTTCTTATTCCTTGATGACATGGTTATTTTTCAAAACAACAATGCCAGGATTCACGGGGCTCACACTGTGAAAGAGTCCAGAGAATATTTGGGATATACTGGAGAATCATCAATGCGAAATGAAAACCATGCGATTCCAATAGGAAATTTCATAAATATAGAAATCATTTGTGGGCATGCATTGTTTGTTTATCCACATCACACTAAAGCTTTGATACCAAACCTTTTTGTAATTGAGTAAAGAGTAAGTATTTTTTATCAAAAGTATATAAAGACAGCACTTTGTGATTAAATCAAATTGTCACATACTATCTGAATCTAGTCAGAAAGTCTCTTAAAGCACAGGTGTCAAACTCAAGGCCCGGGGGCCAGATGCGGCCCTCCAACTTATTTCATGTGGCCCTCAAGGTCTTATAAGGTTTACTTAAATTTTATATTTTTATAGTGTCAGGGGTAATCTGGGTGTCTGAATCTAATAAAATGACCTTTTCAGACTAAAGCAGGTGTATATTCAGTAATTGTCACTTCAATAAATATACAATAATCAAACAACTATCATTTGGAATATGTAAAAGATTAGTAAAGTTAATTTTAGTTACAACCGGCCCTTCAAGGACAACCCCAAATGCCAGTGTGACCCTTTGTCAGAATGAGTTTGACACCCCTGTCTTAAAGCTTCTGCTCACTAGGGGAGGTTATTTTAAAGGAAACATAATATTGACACAGATTATTTTATTTATTTATTTGACAGAGCATGTTAATAAAGAGAGATGATGAAAACATGAATGTACTGGAATTATAGCCAAAGGCAAATTTTTAAATATTGACACACAAGGTGGAGTTTTCTCTTTTAAACACTAGTCTGAGCCTCATATTTAGCTCTTGCTCTGTTTAAAGTTCATAACTTATCCAAACTAATTTTGAGGATTATTAGCACTGCAATTTGCTTTGCAGCCAGTAGATGGAGCTCTAATTCAGTTCCTGATGTGGGCAACACATGACTGTTATGTGTGCTTTTATATGTATATTTTAAAGTTGTTATGCATAAGAGCTTAAGTAAAGGTCCTCTAAGACAAGAACAATGCAAACATTTTAATAATTCTCCTTTCGGCATAATTTAGCTCTCCATGAGTTGGGAGAGGCGTGGCCTAAAGAACGATTCAGTCCTAATATATGTGTTTGCATCTGTTTCTTCTATTCGTCAAACAGTATCATCAAAAGGATTCATGTGGCGTCAGGGGCGAGGACCTTTACTATTTTGCCTAAGCATTCTATAAAGCCTGAATTCCAGTTTCTTGGAATGCAAATGAAGAATAGACAAAAAATGTCATTAAATGCCATTCAAACTAGAGCCAGTGGGTCTATTCTGGTCTGCAAAGGAGAGCTGATGTTTACTTCTCATCCATTCTCCTAAAACACTAATAAAAGATAATAATTTTTACTGAAGCGAGAAAATTAGGTTTTGCCCTTGGCATGTAATATGGATTAATTTTGTCCTGCAAAGGAAAAGTTTTGGCTCCTTTACACTAATTTTATTGCTGTAGTTTTGTGATATTTGTTGTGGGAGTGGTTGTGGTGAGTTGTAGTGGTTGTGCAGCTAAATGTTTAATAAAAAAAGGACAGAACAGAGAGCATTGTATGTAACAGTTGGCAATGGCCATCTAACCAAGGGATGAGTCGCCATAACCAGTCCCACAACCCCAGCTACAACTACTCTTACAACCAACTCAAACCACTCCCACGACCAACCAAATCAACCACAACAACACTACAACGCTTTGCAGAGGTGTCCAAACTTTTCTTTAGCTGGACAAATTGTTACATAGTGGAATCTAATGTTCTGCTTAAAAAAATATTTAATATAATTACAAACACTAAATAAATATTTTATTATTATTTGTGTTTTAGGGGAAGCTGATATGTTCTTCTATGCAACGCTAACACAAATATGTATTTGCAGTCCAATTAGACCTACTGAAGGGTTAAGTATCTGATTGTATCTGATTAAGGTTTTTGAGTATCTTTTATTTTCATTCCAAGACATTGTGCTGTCAGAGATTCTCTACATTGTCTAAGAGTCGTCAGGCATTCTATACAACGCCTAGGCAAAGTAATAAAATAATAATACATTTTATTTATATAGTGCTTTTCAAGACACACAGACACTTTGCAGACAATAGATAGATAATAGATAATAACACATCTATTTTCTATACAGTCTATAGAATGCCTGGATTATCAACTTTGCCTGTAACATATAAAAATACACTAAGTTTGTTTTATCATTATGCCCACAATAAATCAGTTTAGCCCCATATCCAGTGAACATCTGCTTTTCTGTGGTCATTACAAGTGAGTTTATTCCACATGTTTCATTCGAACATGTGGAAAACAGCTTACGCAGCTCGCCTCGTGTTTTCATTCTCTCACTTACTTTCTGTCATGCATCATGGAAATCATGTTATAATTTGTAAATATAATATTTCCCTGCCCAGTTTTCAATGAAGTAGTTCAGTCCTACAGTGTGACATCATTTGAATAATTTCAGAATAATTCTCAAACCTCATTGATTGTGTTATAAAGCCTGTGCTGCATTTGCATCTGTTGCAGAGTGGGAATGTATATTTTATCAACGATGGATTATCTGTCAATGGTTTTGATTTTTTTGAACCATTGGTGAGTTTTTTTTTAAAATATTTAATATTTTACTAAGTAATAATAACCAACCCTTTCTCTTTCGTAGTTTACAAAGGCTGGTGTTTGCAAACCTTTTATCAAAGTCCCCTTCTCACTTGTTTATGCAACAGGTAGCCCCTCAAAGAACCAATTTTGACTCTTCATATGTCTCTGTATTTTTTAATTTCAATTTCTTGTCATTTCAGCATTTCTACTGGAATGTTTGCATATTGTCCTGAAGCCGATGGTGAATGTGCCTCTACTTTATACAAGGAATGAGGTAATTTCTCTGAAAATAGGTGTTGTGTTTTTATTGTTTGCCTGGTAATAAACTAAAAGATATATCAGCATTTGAATGTTGAAAGATGGCTGCATGACATAATTGAATCTGAAATGCTTAGCGTCAATAGTGTTAAAATACATTTTCTCCTGTAAGAGCAGGTAAACAGTAGTAGAAAACCAGATAAGCAACAGGACTCACTCACAGTTTGCACTTTTCTTTTCTTAAATTAGATGGTTTTGAATCCGTGTGATCATACATTTTGGTGCACGGTAGCCAAGTGGTTAGAGCTCTGGCTTCCCAATAAAGAGGTCGTGGGTTCGACTCCCGGGTCGGACCATATCAACATCTCACGATCTCTCTGGGTGGAGTTTGCATGTTCTCCCCGTGTCACCGTGGGTTTTCTCCGGGTACTCCGGTTTCCTCCCACCGCCAAAAACATGTATGTTTAGGTTAATTGGGCATCACTGTAAATTTCCCTTAGTGAGTGAATGAGAGAGTGAATGTTTGTCTGTCTAACCCTGCGGCAAGTTGGCCACTGTCCAGGGTGTTCCCCGCCTAAGGCCCAAAGTCACTGGGATAGGCTCCAGTTACCCGCGACCCCTAACAGGATTAAGCGGTAGAAAATGAATGAATGAATGAATGAATGATCATACATTTTATCACTCAGCAGTGGCTCAGCGGTTAAGGTTCCACTGCGTAGACAGACACGAGAAGAACATGTAGCGCCCAGTGGAGTTACAAGTGTTCTCCTCGTGTCTGCGTAAGTTTCCTCCATCTGCTCAGGTTTCTCATACCACTAAAAATATGTACAGTAGGCTCCATCTCTCTTATCTTCCCCTGGACTTGTCTGAAAAAGAAGAGCTCTCAAATGCAACATAATATTAAACCAACAGTATTACTCCAACCTGAATGAGTAATGAGGGAAGACTCTGATATAAATAGGCCATAAAAGTAAATTACAATATAATTTCTTATATGGCAAAATTCTACTTACCTTTTAGTGAACACTTTTGACCTATATTAAAGTAATGTATGCGGCTCAGTGGACCAGCCACGATCAGGTTACGGCAAATAGATTCTTGTTTAAATCTCCCTTAAAGGCGTAGTAAGACTATAGGAGTTTCCTATTGGACCCCTCTCTTCTACGTGCAAGCCTATCTTTTGCACATTAATTATGAACAAACAACTTATAGCAAATTTAAGCACCAGTTGAATCAATAATCTGTTGAAGCTGATCAGAGTGAATTCATTTGTTCATAAAACAGGTTAAAAAAAAAAGCTATAGGTGAACGTACAAATGTTTTATGAGGCGGATTTACTTGTTGATCTTAAGGAGGAATGTTGGACTGTGAAGGGCTCATGAAAGTGTGATGAGGCGAAACCAAAGAGTCTGTCTGACAGCTGCTGGCCGGGGGATCAATGATGGGCCGCTGAATAAAACATAAACCACTGTGGGTCAGAAAAGAACAGGAAATACGACGTGAAGCAGGCAGGAAGTGACTCCAGGTTGCCATAGTGACAGATGGTAGTACACCGGTATTATGTTGGAATAATTGAGCATACTGTGATTGCTTAGTTTTTTAACCTAGACGAATATTGCAGCTTTGTGGTTCTGACAAAGAGTGTAATCAACAAGAATAGCTCACTAATTAAAAGAAATAAAGATAACATTGTGCACATTTTAAAACCATAGCAACAGCAGCAGAAGATTACTTTCTCAGTTGTTGTATTTGCTGTTTTTTTATTGTCACCAGTCTAGAAGTTCCATTTATCAATCATAAATAACTGACAAGAGGAGCAAAAACTTGATGCAGCCAACATTTGCGGCACACACCAAATTTGAGGTGATACATGTCGAGTTTGTGAAAAGAAGTTATTTTCCAACATTAAACTGAATGCAATACATTCACAAATTTGAAGGACAAATTATGCCAAATTGACTTTTTCAAGTTTTTATTCTTGTTCTGACTTTCTTTCTAATCTCAAACACAGCTGGAGTTCTGTCTGTGAGATACTATTTGGAAAAAAGTTTTTTCTAAAAAGCATTTCTAAAGCTTGGCATATCAGGCCAGATCAGTTTGATTATTTGCTCTGTTTTTTTCCCTTTGCAGCCAGTAGATGCTTTAACAAAGTAAAAAGACAGAACAACAACCAACAACAACAACAAAACAACAACAAACAACAACACAAAAAACATCTGTTCTTTAAATAGTTTTATTTAGAAACAACACATTTCATTTCTTAAGGTGGCCTATGATGTAAAATGTATTATTCAATGATTTAAACCTTGTTATGACTACATCTCAGGATGGAAAATTGATCGAAAACTTCGGAAATCGGTCAAAATTTGCAGCAATTGGATCGAAAAGCCAGAATCGATCTGTCTCATGACACTAATATTATGTTTGTTGTTTGAATGTGACAAAAAAACTAGTTTAAGCTCTAACACGGTGCTTTTTTAAATATCAAATGATAATGTTTTTTTTTCTAAGATAAAAAAATGTTAATGTTTATAAACTAACAAAATGAAAATTGTGGCAACAAATTAAAACTGAATCGAATTGTGATAGCTCAGTCAAGTAGTATTTGAATGATTCATGTATGTTTGAGTAATCTTGTATCTCTACAGCTCCTTCTCGAGCGTTCAAAAACTCCTGTTTTCACAGCCCACTTGTCTGTATTTACTTGTCATAATTCAAAAATTTCTATCTTTAGCCATTTTAGATTAATTTGAGAGTTTTCAGTGAACAAATTAAATTGCTGATCTACATATGTTCTAGTTAATTACTGAAGAGTTGGAAAAAACACAATAGCCCCCTTTAAACTACAAATGTAATTTTAATAAGTTGTGCGTGTTTGTTTTCTAATGTATGATGTAACTGTGTGTTGCAGGTGAGAAACATAGCAGTGACCCACACGTATAAAATCGACAAGGCACGTCGTGAGCTGGGGTACTGCCCAAAGCGCTACAGCCTGACAGAATCGGTGGATGAGTACCTGAAGTCCAGACCCAGCTCCTCCTCTTCACTGGGCCTCAGTCACGCCCTGCGCCTCCTGATGGGTCTTGGCCTCATGCTGCTGCTCTGCTTCTGGATCTTTAGTCAGTTCATCCAGAATCCAGTTTGGAGGAGCTGAAGAGTTCCAATGACACTGTGCAGAAAGTACTGCTCAGTCCAGTGGTGTCAAACTCAACTCATTATAGGAGGGCAAGGGGATTTGCAAGGGCCAATTATGCTGATTATTATGTATTTTATTCTAAAAGTTGTAGTGTAAGCGCATAACATATCATGTCCCTAATTTATTCTTCTAAGTACTAAGTATAAGATACATTTTCTATAACTTTTAATTTGGTGTCTATCTATTGGTTGTAAGGCCTGGGGTTTGACTATTTGAGATAAACGTTAACCTAACTGTAGCAGATATTACTTTTTCTTTTTTTTTTTGCCCTTGTTGTTTTAGAAGACTAAAGAATAATAAACTAACATCACTGATAAAACTCCACTTCATTGGGCTGTAATTATTAGCTAAATGTGAAGAATGAAAGCTTCTCTGTTTTACTTTCTAATTCTACTTTCTGTTCTTCTCATTCTCATTGATGAATGAGTCTTGACTAACAGAAACCACAAGAGGGCGCACTGATCCTAATATTACTTCTTAATATACATTAAGAAGTAATTATACTGGGTGGTCTACATTTGATGTTTGATGTCAGCTCTGCATTTTGAATGTTTATCTGTTAACGTTACTCTTACTTTAGTACTTGCTTCCCCTAAGTACTTCTTTACTCCCACTTGAGTAATTTCTTAGACCATTAATTTGTACTTTTACTTGAGTAATACGTTAAGATAAGCTTTTGATATTCTTTAGAAGTATTTCAGTCCAACTACTACCTTGAGTTGAAGTAATTCCTCAGTTATCCCAATAGAAAAGTTTTGAACATCTTCCAAAGCTTTGTCCAGGTGGTGATAACACAACGCTTTTCTATGAGTGCTTCACAACACATTTGAAAAACTTTACCCATCTCTGCTGCAGTGTTAACTTGTAATATGTGTTTATTTCACTTTTTATTCATCTAGAATTTCAGAAGCTGAAAAATGCTTTATTGAAAGTTGCTTTGATAACACATCTTTGACACAATATTGAAGACAATGCAACACTAATAATAACATAATAATACACGCTGGTATTATACTGCTAAGTACATTAATAAATCTGCAGTAATGCGCTGATAGCTAGTTTTCTTTCCTGAGACTTGAAATGATAATTACTTGTGAAAACCATTACCTAATTAATAAATAAATAAATAGCCATTTCTAATAAATAAGTAATTTGTAGCATACAGTATAGTAATAACTAGACTGTTTTACATAACACTTGCTTCTCTCACTTTTGAACACTTGCGTAACATGGCCAAAGCCTTGTTCTTAAACCAACCTCTGTGAATTTACACAACTCAACAAATACTTTCAACTGTTAAGCCAATGAGCCTCAATGCCTGACGCAGGAGAAGCTAATCAGCCACAGTATTCAATAATTCTACATCAGATCACATTCTGATTTTCCTTTCGACATACAACATTCCCCTTAACTTCACTTCATTCCTTTTACTCTTACAAAAACACATCCTAAAATATATATAACTACAGTATAAATATCATACTGAAATCTTGTATCAACAAACCATGATATCACGTCTTTGATTATGTCTTACATGATCAAGATTAATTAATGCTATCTCCCCTGGGGAAAAGTTACAGTGACAGTGCTGCCGACTCACAAAAGTATGTGCATGATTAACAAAAATAAGAAAAGAACAGCGTTGCCTCATTTGGAGGTGAACTTGTTCCGGTTCAGGTCGTCTTTGGTCTTCTGGATGCAGGTGAACAGCTCTCTGAACAGGGTTTTGTATTCAGGCTGGCCCTCTTCATACACCACCGTCAGGTCAGACAGTCGCCTCCGAGAGCGGCTCGTGACGAAAGGACTGGTGGACGTCTGCACGGCCTTGTGGGTAAGTCTGTCTGAGGCCTGCCTGCAGCGTAACAACAGCTCCTCATATTTGACCTGACAAGCATTAACTGTATTAATATTTTGACATCATTTTGTGCAGCACAGTGTAAATTTTAGGTGGGAGAATGTCAACTGCTGGATTATATAAAAACATAAATTTAAAGTTTTACTCTCTAAAACAAAAATACATATCACGTTGTCTGCAATATCTTACTCATGTGCCTCATTATGCGATAAGCCTTCATGTTGTAGAATGTGATGATGTCCAGATGATGGGCAGGAGACTTTTTTTTTCAAATAAGTAATGTAGTTTAACAATCACTCAATGCGGTCATTTCCCAAGACCATTTTAGCTGCCGAAAAATCTGTATTAAATGTTTTTGGCCTACAGAATGTTGATGTCACACAACTAAAACCAACGCTGCTTTTTAACAATGTAAAAACAGTTCCTAAAATGTATAATGCTAATACATCTGGGATCTCCAATATGTAGGTCAGGAACTACTAGTAGCTCTTCACCACTTCTCCAAAACCTCTGGAATAATAAATATTACGCTACATAATTCAATTAGTGTTAATTACATGCCTATTATACTGTAAATGTAACAGTGTTGCATGGAGATCTGCTCTGTAGATAAAGGTTAAAGGTGGAGTAGCTGGTTTTCACACAGCAAACACGATTTAGGTTTTGAATAGACCCATAAATCCTACAACACAAGGTTAATATCGACATGTATTCATTTTGGTTTCAACTATGATCAATAAACATCTTTCTACAAACAACAAAGTGAAACTGGAGTGACCACCCAAACACAGCCGATCAGCCACATTTGGTTCCTGATGAGAACTAAAATTCTTTATTTTTAATTTTAGACAGCACTCAGAGATCTCATTATTTCACTAAGTGCTGCCTTCATCATTACATTTTCGTGGAAAACCAAAAAAGCAACTTTAATGTTGAAAACAGAATACCAAGCTTTGACACCTATAACTCTACAGGGTAAAAAGTTAGATACCCTTGTAATAAACAAAATAAACAGTTACTTTCTGCACATTGCTAGAGGCCCATACCTGCAGTGCGCTGTACTGGGCGTCCACCTCGTGCAGGAGAGACGTGCCCCTCTGTTTGACCGCTTCTGCTCGTCGGACGCACATCTGGTCGTGACTGAGGCGGAGTTCATCAGTCGCTCTCAGCACACTGTCACTGTTGCACCTCTGTCTGATCTGCTGTCTGTGCTGTTCACTCAACTTCTCTGGCGTCTCACTCTGCTCATATGGAGAAAAAAACACTGCATCTGGCAACAGCAGCTGGCCTGACCTCCTGAGGAAAAAAAAAAAAAAATGAACATCAATAATGTAACAAAAAAAAATCAGGTCAAAAAAAAATTTTAAAACAAAATGCACATAATAGTGTCAGCAAAACAGAAGAATGGACAGAGCCAAGTTCAAATGCATTTAAAGGAGAGCTATTGTGTTTTTTCCAACAAAAAAAACAGAACATAAGTCATAATTACCTTGTACTGTAAAACAAAATGATTAAAAACTGAATAAAACATTATTGTTCAAACTGCAGAACCATAAGCTCCATTTTAAATGTAACTGAAAAAGCAACAGTTTTAAATAACTAATAATTATTGTTGGAAAGGTATGGAACAGTTTGAACCATATAGCGTCACTTTGAGTATTAATCTTTTAAATTATAACAAGTAAATACAGCAAGTGGGAGGGGATAGGTGGTAGGTGAGAACAGGGATTTTCTGACACTTGAGCTGCAGCTGAAGAACAAACAAGATTACTCAACATGTGTGAATAATTCAAATATAACTTTGAATAATACATTTTACATAATATGACCCTTTAATAGTTTGTTAACATATTAGATCCAAGGTTTTACTTACTAATATCTTTTTGAGTTTTTGAGTAAACTAAATCTAAAAGTAGCATAACAATTATAATATCGACCTTTTTTTTTCGAATTATATAATAAAAATAAATAAAAATCTGGCTTGGAATTAGATATTAAAAAATATTTTAAAACTTTCAAAATCTTGTTTTGAAAGATCAGTAAATAAAAAGACAGCCTTTAAAGTTGGACTGGTGGATGAAACTAATTATAACCAGAAATGAAACACATTTACGAGCCGATTTGAAAATTGTGTTGTATTGTATACTTAGAGAGCAAACTGAAAAAAAAAAAAATAAATAAAATAAAATACAAAACTGTGTGTATATAAAATAGTATTGTTAATGGTTTAAATATTTATGCATTTTTTTAATCCAAACTAAGCAAATTTGCAGCTTTCAGGTCAAAACACTCAAAAACTAACTGTGTCTCGCTGCAGTGGTCAATTGTGTTTCTAGTTTTCATGTGACATTTTTTGGATGGCCCTGATTACAGCCAAGTTACAAGTGGGTTTGATCAATAGTGTTATTTCTTCTGATATTTGTTACTTCTTCCACTCTCACTTTTTGTCCTCCAGCACTGCCCGGCTCTGTTTGAAATGTGGTTGTAGGAGCTTTTTTGAGGTTAAATGTCACTTTAATGAGAAATACACAAATATAAAGACATAATTTTATTCCAAAAACGCTTAGCAACATTTAGAAATTTTTTCAATGTTTTCTTTGTTGTCGTGGCAACGGCTTGTCTGCTAACAACAGTTGATGATTTAGGTCATTTTAACTGCAAGAAACTGACTCAAAAACATATTTTTATGAAGAAAAAGGTAATAAGTTCAAGTGTGTGTGATTTCAATGTCTGATAAATGTGAGAAGCTAAAGTCGTGTTCTTTATCTGCTTTGCTACAACTGTTGACTTGATTTTCTCAGTTACAAACCCAGTGCTCAGTAGACTTGTTGTGGGTTGAATTTGTTATCAAACTGTAGTTTATTTTTCCTGTTTTGCTGTTTATTGAACTCTTACAAGAGAAAATGTCCTTTCTCTCATTTAGAAGGCTGTGATGTCACCTGCATAACCTCTTTATGTCTCTAACAAAAAACAAAAGTAGCATCTTACTTGTTGGCACAGTCTTTTTGCCACTGACACCTCAGCTGCTCCACTTCAGCCTCCAGCTCTTGTTTCCGAGCTCTACATCCATCCAAAACTGCCAGTCGTTCCTCTAGACTTCTGTTTTCTTTGGCCGTGAGTTCAATCTCGCGTTCAGCCGCCTCTCTGTAGCTCCGCTCTAAGGCTATTGAGTGTGGAGAGTCTGTATGCAGCGCTGCAGGTCTCTGTGCTCCTCCTCTGGGTCGGGACACGGCTTTTGGTTCAAGTGAAAGATCTGCTGTGACCAAAGACCCTCAGTGTGGTCACGGTAAACATGTCTGAACAAAAAAGAAAAAAAGAGAAAGATTTTACAAGAGGTGAAAAAGTAATGTCTCACTGAACATTTTGATTGATTATAAATACTGTATATGCATATTTTTTTCATTCTAAATATAATATATAAATGGTAAAAAAAGAGTCAAGAAATTTCGATGAACAGGCACGTACAGTGAGACTATGACCTCAGTATTAATAGGATTATATTAATCTTTATTCACTCTCCATAATAAGGACAAGCATGTCAAGGTCTCTCGCTGGAGTAGTTGTGTCATTGTAACACACTTGTTTTTTGTTACCTGCTGTCTTGTAAGTCATAGAGCTCTTTCAGGCAGGACACACTCTGTGCCCCCAGTGCACGTTTTTGCTCTGTCTCTCGCTTGTTTCGATCAGCCTGAGACGTTTTGAGCTCGTTCACTTGGGTCTGTAAGTCTTCCATGTGGCTCTGCAGACTGTCAATGGTCTCTGTTAAACTGGAAAAAAAAGTATTAAATTTAAAATTATTTTTTTTGCATTATTATATACAGTATCTTACGTTACAAATTGACAAACCTTTGGATCTTTTTCTGAGCCAGCCTGTTGTCCTGTACTAATCTTTGGTTTCCCTGCTCCAAATCTCGCGCTGCCACATCCAACTGCTCATATAATTTGGCATGATGATCGTTCATCTGACGCAACAGGTTTACTTGTTTGGTGAGGTACTGTAAAGAGTCAACAATTTTGTGTTATAATAAACATATGTTACTTATTACTGTTAATATTGTTAACTTTGCACTTTCATTAAACAAGCAGTTTTATTGCCTGAAAATACATAATTATTAAACCTGTAGTTAGGGCTTGGCGATATGGCAGAACATTATTATCACAATTTTCCTGGAGACAAATCACTTTTTCGATTTTATCACAATTCTTGTAGAATATTGTCTTTTGCCTTTGAGGTAAATACAATCATCTGCTTTTTATGAAAGTTCCTACTTTACTGTGATTGGTTAAATCCAGCTGTCACTCAGAGCAGAACAAAGACTGACCAGTGTTGCCAGGTTTTTAGAAAAAAACGTGACCAAGCTTTTGAAAAAAATCCAAAGACAAGCGACCTCAGCCCATAAATAAAGTTATTCAATCGATTAATTGTGTAATCATACAATTTGGGCATTTCCAACACTAACAGCTTTTAAAAATATGCTAAAAATCTATGTTTCATTCATAAATAGATATTCTTTTGTAAATCAAACCTGAAAATGTGCTAAAATTCACCTGAAACTTGACTTGAAACTGCAGTACAAAAGACCTCAACACATGACCTTCAAAAGACCATAAAAACAAATTCTTTAACTAACAAACTTGGTAATTCTAAAGCTGAGAGAATTAGATCGGAAATAATTGTCTGTATTCTAACATTTTAACTATGTATGCAAACATTGTAATAATAGATTATATTGTTTATACAAAGAGGTACAAATAGAAGCAAAAGAAGTCAAAATTTAAAACATGAAACTGGTAACTTTTGTGACAAATTTCAAATATAGACTTTATATTTTTCTGGCAAACCAAGACCTTTCTGTTTGATTGATATATATTCTATATATTGTTATCAGGATACAGATGTTTGTCAAAATCGCTCAAACCAAATGGTAAAGCTTTTTATAAAACAGCAACAAAAAGAAAAGAATGGAAGTAAGTGAGGATTGAGACCAAATCTAAATCTGCTGTTTCAGTTATAAATATACAGTATTTTTGCTTCATTTTCTGAACAATTTGTTGTTTTTTTGCTTAAACTTAGCAACATATATGACGCAACTTCTGCAATGTGTTCAAAAAGACTGAAAATACTAAGATCAAAAACCTCTGACACGCCTCTTTTTAGTCACTTAATCAGACAATGGGACATGTCTTTAGTCGACGAAGAATTTTTTTAGTCGACTACAGCCCTAATAATTATATATCTCTTCTGTAATAAGACTACTGAAGTAAACTATGGAAGAACTACTTTCTGACTCCCAGCAAACACTTGTATTTTGACAGCAACAGGTGAATTATTCTGGTGGTCATTAACAAAGTATTAAAACCACTGCAGGTCATAGAGATAATCTGTTCACACAAGAGGGACATGGATTGAAGTAACAAGATTAACTGTGGTGAGCTCCTAATCTTATTTTACACTGGAGGGAACTCTTAAAAAAACCACACAATACTAAATGTGTTATAATAAGGAATAATATAAGATAAATAACCACTGTGGCAAAATAAACTGCACAAAACTAAATACTTTGTTTGTAAACCTCTATTTCCTGCAGCTGGTCCTGGTTGGTGGAGTACATCTGCTGCAAGGCCTCCTCCAGCTCATGATTCTGATCCAGGAGAGTTTTCCCCAGCTCTGCCGCCAAGTGAAGATCTGTACAACAATGTTAAAAATTACCTGATCATAATTAATGTAAAATGTACATGTGTTTTCTTCACGAAGCTACCTGTAAAAACACACAGACAGTGCTACAGCCTGAAACTCAAAGGAATCTTACCCCTTGACTAATCATATCCTGTCCTAACTTCCTCTTTAAACAATTGCATCAGCCAGGACTTGGAATCTAAATAAATCTTACTGATGCAATAAAAACTATACTGAACAAAATAACATTCTTACTGGGGAAAAACAGACATGAACTCAGGTCTGACCCACTCTGAAGCTCTAGATACAAACAGCAAAGCAAGAGTTGTGATACAAATCAGATGACATTCCTCACGCTACTTTCTCAGCAGCTCTTCAGGATGCTACACCCAACAAGGACCTCTATTTCCACATTGTAATCACTTTCCAACACATTCACACAAGCTGGCTGTAATCATAGTAGATTTTTTATATTTTAATCATCTTATTAAGTTATAAGTATAATTATAACTTCATAAGGTTATTATAATTAGACCTAAATGTTTATAAATGTTTAAATAATAGGGATGAGTTTTTAAAAAGCAATAGTATAGGGCTTTTTATTGCCACATTTCTAATAAATATTGGTTCTAAAAATAAGTTCTGACTAGCCTATAGAAACATTTAGACAAGAGTGTATCTGACAATCATGTAAGAGGGTTCGCCTGATAGAAAATACACTAATTGTTATGATGGGTCAAGATTATACAAAAAGTTTGTTGGAGAAAAAAATACAACTCACAATTTACTTGATACCTATGCTTTCGAGGTCATGAGACTTGTACCAGCGCTCTCCATCCTTGTCAAACTCTTCCTCTAAAATCATGTCCGCTAGCATTGTACAGTCAAACTAGGCGCGTCTAGGCTCCACCAAACACCAAAGTAACCCGATGCGTAGATTTAAGTCATGATTTGCTTAAAAGTGCTGGACCGCTCCCTAAATCCCCGGTCCTATCAGGGCGATAAGCCCATTGCAGCATTTCTGCTACAGCAACGTGGCACATATACGCCAACGTTCTGAGGGTGGCGCACTACTAACTGAAATAAATTACACATATTTTATTATTTTTTTCTTTCTTCTACTGAGCACATATATTTATGTAAGGTGTTCGTCACAAATAAAATTGGTCACGGACATGAAAAAATATTTTTTAAAAATAAAAATAATAATGGTTGGTGTTTTACGTTGAGATTGAGTAACCAATGACAACAAACAAATGCACCATCTTGACCAATCGGATCTTTTGTTTTCAACTGCGTTTCCGCATCTGAGACAGGTACAAAAACAAGTTAGAGCAGTCTTTTGTAAACTATTCCCTTAAGACCACATGTTTCGAGAGGCAAAGTGCATTGTTAGAACATTTCTTTCGCGTTTTCACAGTAGTTTGTTAATCAGTTATAAAACTTGATTAAAAATTAACGCTCTAAGCTTCTCCTGAGATTGAACTGAAACATATTTGGAAATATTCAATGGCGACGCAGGAGTGAAGAAGACAAGTGGATCAGGAAAAATGGCAGTAACAAGATTTGTGAAGAAACTGGGTTTGGATCATGCAGCTTTAGCCTATGCCATGACCACACTGGGGTCGTGTATGATAAATAACATATTCAGCTTTTACTATGTCAAACTGTTTCTTAATAAATACGAGATATCCGAGAGAGCCTTTCACCAGTCACAAGTGAGTAGCCTGTGTGTGCAATATTGTTTTATGACATTGTTTGGAGAGCTTTTTTCAACCAGGTTTTAAAGGACGTAAGCTATACAGTTCATAATTTTTCTTTTTTTTTTTTTTCATTGCAAACTGCAATGGTGACCTGTTCATAATAGAAACAATTATTTTTTTCTAAATACTCAGAGCTAGGTACAGGAATGAATGAATGTGGATGGTATAGGGGTGAATGGTATTGAAACACATTCACAGTTGACTCATTGAAATGCATTGGTAAAAGGTAAAAGAAAACCTTCTAATTTGGTCAGTTTGCACTTAAAATGCCAAAAATGACTCAGAATAGTAGGTAATGCAATTTAAACGCCATAAACACAGTTTAACAGCCAAAAAAAGTTGCTTTAGGGTTTAGCTTTACTTTAAAGATTTCTCTAAATCTGACTGTATGATTGTTGCAATAATACAGTTTATCAATAATGATCACCATTGTAATAAAGTTAGGAGCTCATTAAGGTCAAACGGCATAATATGTTCCTTTAAAAATAACGATTGATAGATGATTTTTTTTTTATTATCAGATGCTTTCTTTCAGGTGATCTACATGATCTGGAATGCAGTGAACGATCCACTTTTTGGCTACCTGCAAGATAACTCTAAAGTTCCCTGTTGCTCTAAACGGCGTCTCTCCATTTTGTATGGTGCTCCCCTATATTCCATTGCTTTTCTTCTTGCCTGGTTCCCTTGGCGGTCGTACTCCCCTGGTGACTGGATGAGCGGCCTTCATCTAATTGTTGCTCTGTGTGCTTTTGATGGCCTGCTGACATTTGTGTTGTTGGCACAGTGTGCGTTGTTTGCTGAGATTTCAAATCATCATCAAAGTCGTCTTCGTCTTGTAAAATATAGTCAGGTAGTATTGTTATGTAAACACACACTTATTTAAATAATACAATATTTATTTAATTGATTTATTTTTTTGAAGGTTGCTTCCCTCATTGGCTCTTCCAGCATCCTCTTTTGTGGTGTACTGTCCAAAAACATGGAGGACTTTGCTTCATTCCAGGCTTTCACAGTTGTCATTGCTATCTTGAGCTGTGGATGCATGCTTTACACAGGCTTCCACTGTGATAGTCGCTTTGATAACAAACTCATTGAGGACCAAGGCTCAAATAATTTAAGTATTTCTTTTAGACTCATGAAAAGTCAAATTTGGCAGATACTCACCAACCGGGATTTTCAGCGTTTTGTGCTCATGAACTTCTGCCAAGTTTTTATGTTGGCTTTTTTCAATAATTTTACTTTGATCTTCACTGAGCACTTAATTCCACCGAATGTTCTGCCGACTATGGCTAAAAGCATAATGTATGGAGCAGGATTTATCTGTCCACAGGTAAAACTACACTTGTGGTATATCAATGATAGCTAAATCTCTTATTAATCTAAACCTGTTCATTCTGTATTACAGTTATTGGTTTTGTCTTGCCAAAGTCTGCTCCGTAATGTTGGTTACTACAGAATCATTCTCATTACGTTTTATGTGGAAGCAGGAATGGGGGTCATCATGCTTGCTCTTGGACCTCAGCAATACAATATACTTGTGCTTTTTTTGACCGTCAACATGTAAGCATCAGGTCATTCAGAGTAAACATTAATAGCCTTTGCACACGACACAGTTCTCTGTTCTCTGCAGGATCATAATTCAAGCAGCGTTTAGTCTCTTTGGTTTACCACTGGCTGACATAATTGACTCTGACCTTCACAATTACGAGCGCAGGTATAAAAATTACATTCATGTTTATTAAAACATGAATGACTTCAGTGTTAAATAATTATTATTATGATGTTTTACAGTTGTCCGTTGTCCTCAATGGTGTTTGGGACCAATGCATTGTTCACTAAACCAGCACAGTCCTTGGCTCCAATGATGGTGCTTACTATCCTCAACCAGTTTGGATATGAACAGCTCAAAGAAGCAGTCAAGGAATCAAACAAAAGGTATAAACGGTTTATTTTACTTTAAAGTCAAGAATACTTGGACAGAATTTAGCTATGATAATAAAAAAATTTAAAATTAACACAAACGGTATCTGGACTGCTCAATTGGTCTCTTTACAAGAGTTATACAAAATGTGTAATACATAATCGGTGAAACAATAAATAATTATATTGTATTTATTTTCAGCGACCTGGAGAACCTCCACAAGGCCATGTTCTATCTGGTCTGCCTTGTACCACTGATAGTTGCAGTGCTTCAAATTTTCTTCTTTAAGCCTTTTTCTATACGTGAAAGCCATACAGTTGACTCAAAGTACCTTGACAGCTAAAAGGATTTATGCAGACTTTTTTGCAGTGAAACAAAACAACATCCTTCAAGGTCACTATGATGATTTTGTACAAAGATTTCCAAATACATTCTGAACAGATTAAGTTTCACAACGAACCAGGTTCCTCTTTGACTTGGTGTTTCCGAAGTTTGCAATAGCATTCTTACTTCTTTCTGTCTGTCCAGACTGAAGTGGTTATTAGACATTTTGATAAATATCATCATGCGAACTATTGGACTCAGCATTTGCTGTCTGTCAGAAAAACACGTCTAATGTTAAAATTCCTACATCATTTTGTTTGTCACATTTGATCAAATTGATGAAAGCGTTTACCTCGTTATGCAACGTCTTTGCTGTTGCAGTCGGTGTGTTGGCCTTCAAACCTCTTCTCTTGTACAGCTCTTGCAAACATCATGAAACTGAACTCGTTTAGTCATTGTCCTCTGCTTCAGAGAAACAAAAAACATTCAAATTCACTTACAAACTGTATTTGTACTAAAGATTGTGTTGTAATCATATTTTTTGTCTTTTTCTTTTCTTAATTAATACCAATCATTTTATATATAATAAAAAATGACAAAAACCTCAGTTGAGCCGATGTTTTTTCTGCAGATCTGACGGTGACCACACTGTAAAAACAATCAGTTAGCCTGCAAATTGTTTTCTTTTTATATTCAACATTAAAAATGCACAACATACCTTTTTTAAGATTATAAGTGAAACTATAGCCACACTATAAATGGCCAACAATATACAGGATAGCCACTGTAGAATGTGTCTCACCATTATCTTCACTGGCTCTAAAACACACACAATTTTCAAAATAAGTTAAAAGAATTAAAGTATTAGTTTATTTTACACTTTCTTACCTTGTACAACAAGAGTTGTGCCCAGTGCAATGTATTGTAAAGCAGGATCTTGTGAAGATATTGCAGCACAGTGGTAAACTCCACTATCTGACACATTTAGGGAATTGATCTTTAACGAGGCTTCGTCCAGACTGTAGTTGGGCTGGTCTATGTTTAGTTCAAAATGATGATTTTCTTTAAATACAAACCATTTGTACACCAAATGTGAACAATCTGAGGTAGTAACTGTACAAGGTATGACAACAGATCGTTCAGTCTTGCTGTATATAATTTTTTGGGGCTGTGATATACACTTATCCTCTTCTTCACCACTCACCTCTTCTTCTGTAAATACAAACAAATATACAAATAAGCTAAAACATTTAGACTAATACATGTTCTAAAAGGTACTTAAATTACTTACTTGTTAATGATAGATATGTGAAAAGGATAACAAAGCAAAACATTTGCTTCATGTTTGCTCATCGAGAGTCAAGTTAGAACTGTCAGTTTCAGTTTACAACATGGAAACTTCCTCAAGATTTTACTTCTCCATTTTTCCCAAAGGTATGATGACTGCAACAGTAAATCATAAGTTTATTTATTTATTTATTTATTTATTTATTTATTTATTTATTTATTTATTTATTATTTATTTATTTATTTATTTATTTATTTATTTATTTATTATTTATTTATGTCAACTTTTTTTTAACGGTGTGGACTCTTTTTCACGAAATTTATTTTTGCAAACATACATGCTCTCTACTTGAATTCAACATTATGATCAATGTAAAGATCATACAACCATACACGGCTCGGAGTAAAGGAGGCTGTCACTCACACTGTTGGACCAATCCTCTGGCGCGCTTCTGCTTGGACCACGCCCCTTCCACGTCGACTCGCACACTCGCCATATTTTCAATCGTGGAGGGACACTGCATTGGGCTGCTCTAGGTTAACCGGGGACAGTAAACAGCAAAGCATATTATCCATAGGAAGGCCTCCTCTTCACTCGTGCTGATAATCAAAATGAACATCTTTAGACTCACTGGGGATCTGTCTCATTTGGCTGCCATCATCATTCTGCTCTTGAAAATATGGAAAAGCAGGTCATGTGCAGGTAACGGCTTCTCTTCTCATGATATGTGTGCCTAAGCTGCACACTTGATCCTAAAAGGTTTATGTCTCAGCAGAGCTCCAGATATTTCATTAAAGCTGAATGCTGTAACGACAACATGTATTTTAGCCGATCCATGCTACAGACTCATTCATTTCAAAAAGTGGCTAAGCTAACGACTTTAGCCTGAACAGAATGTGTACAAAAGCACAACTTTGTGCTTGTCTCATTCGGCTTTACTCACTTTGGCTCTCCAAACACATTAGTGTTTGTACTTTCAGGCCTTTATGCCTCGCAGTATAAAGTTTTACTTACTTGGATTGATCCATCCTGTTTCATTTCGTCTGAGCTTCATCTGTGAGAATCAAGTGAGATTCCTGTCACAAAATACCAATAAATAAATGCAAAGTAATGCAAGCATTACTTTGTTTTTGCTAACTGATTTGCTTGGCTCGTGTTTTAGCAAATTAAAAATGTAAAGTTTGATTTCGTTGATGTATTTTGGTGATCGATGTTTTGGGTCTGGCGTCTGACGTGGCGTTCCTGAACACGCTAAGGAAGTAGCAACTTATGCTAACTTTAGTTTATTGTTTTGCAGCGAATCTTAATAGTGATGAATGCTAGATACACTTTAAATCTCTTGTGAAAAAAGACGTGCAGTAACTGTCCTTTTGTTTATAATGTTGAATGCAATATTTATGAGAGAAGAAAATAAACTAAAATAATCTTCAAATTAACTATTACTGCTTTTTAACAACTCAGTGCAGTGTTCCTTGGTCATGTCTAATTTTAGCATTTAATTCTAAAATTTGGCATTTTGGTTAATTAGTCATATTCTTGTGGCTTAAATAAACATTTGGTCAATACTCAGAGCAGGACAGAAGTTGAACTGCAAAATTAAAAAGTCTCTGTTGCAGAACTTCCAGCAGATGTCATTGTTTGCTAATATATTTTGTGTTACTCCTTTTTTACTTTTTTTCTGTGTGTTTGTTTTCAAAGGTATATCTGGAAAGAGCCAGATCCTCTTCGCAATTGTGTTTACCACACGTTACCTAGATCTTCTCACCTCGTTCATCTCCTTGTATAACACTTGCATGAAGGTAGGTACTCGGTACTGTATATACTTTTGCTTCAGTATTTAATAAAAGCATTTTAAAGTCTATTTCAACATTCCCTTTCAAAGGTGATCTACATTGGCTGCGCGTATGCTACTGTGTACTTGATCTACGCGAAATTCAGAGCCACCTATGATGGAAACCATGACAGCTTCAGAGTGGAGTTTCTGCTGGTTCCTGTCGGGGTCTGGCTGTTCTGATCAACCATGACTTCTCGCTGCTGGAGGTAAAGTCACTATGCAAGTAGTACAAGTACATATACTTTGTTAATTTCATGTAGAATTGATTTGTATAAAGCATCCAAGTGGAGTTATGTTTTAAACAGTATGAGTAATTTTCTTGTTGGGATCACTTGGTTTAAGTTTTTGACATTTATTTTTTCAGTACAATAGTATATTCTGAAATATTCAGATCATTATTTGCTTTCTAGACTAGTCAAAAGCTTGAAATTACTTTTAAAACCTAAAGTGTTGAAAAGATCTTTAGTTACAGAACTACATTTTTCATTTAAATGTACTTTACAACATATTCCGTTACTTAATCCAAACAGAGTATTTCTGAATATTTATACCCTGACAATACAAAATCTTTAAAAGCTGTGTTAAAATGCTTTATGGAGAATAACAAATGCATACATCTTGATAATGTTAGAACATAATTGTATTTTGAAAATATGACATTTCGCGATTTTAGTGTTAATGCAGCATCAGCAGGTTAGTCAGTGTAGGACTCTACAATTCAAAATGAGTTTATGTTGTTAAGCGGTATCATCTTGGACAATAGAAGTCTGGCACGTCCATGCTTGAAGGTTCTTGAAATGTATGTAAATGTATAACCCCCCAGTGTCCTTGTAGATATATTTTAAAAGAAAAACAACTGAATTAGCAAAAGCCTGGCATGTCAAGAACGTGGTAGTGGAAATACGTTTATAACGAGAGTCACAACATTGTATAAACTGAGGCTATATTGTTTAGTCACTTCGTTACACTGTTATGTTTGATACTTTTTAGATCCTGTGGACTTTCTCCATCTACTTGGAGTCTGTGGCCATTCTGCCGCAGCTCTTCATGATCAGTAAGACGGGCGAGGCCGAGACCATCACCACACACTACCTGTTCTGCCTGGGCCTTTACCGAGCGCTGTATCTCTTCAACTGGATCTGGCGCTTCTACTTTGAGGGCTTCTTTGACATGATCGCCATCGTGGCCGGTGTGGTCCAGACTGTCCTTTACTGCGATTTCTTCTATTTGTATGTCACAAAAGGTATGTGGAGCAGTGTAATTTTTATGATTGTGGCAGGGGGGCAATCTAACACTGAGTGAATTACTTAAATGCACTTTATAATCGTGTCATGTGGCGTTAAAATCTGTACAATTCTTAAAAATCAGCTGAATTTTTGAATACATTGGTTTAATAATCTTTCTTCTCTTCTTGGAAAGATTCAAAGACATGTTTGTACAATAAGCCTAATACTGTGGGAAATTAGACTCTAACCTTGTTTTTCCACCACGAAACCTCAAATTAGCACCGGCTTTCCTAAACACTGGGTGCATTTTATATTAAAACACAGAAAGGATTTGCAGTTAAAATCTTCCAACGCCTTTCCCTCATGACTAGTAACGTCACTGAAGTCTGAAATTACATGAAAACTTTGGTAAAATATTCTCAATCGTGTGAAAAGTCTACTGTTAGTACACTGTGGCTTGTTACAGTTTAGGGATGTGGGTGAATATCTGATCTTTGGGCCTGAGGCACAGGGTGGACCGTGACGGGACAGAATCCAGACAGACAACGTTTACACAAGAAACAACTCAAAAACTAAAAACTAATAATGATAATGCCCAAAGTGAATAATGTACCTTGGGATGAAGTTGAATAATACTGAATGTGCAGGGTTCAGGTACTTTAAAATGCTTGAATTTCATGATTGGTTGGACGGGGGATTGAATTTTGGGAAAAGAAAAAAACAACACTTTTTTAAAATTTAATCTTGCTAATCTAAGACAGTGGTTTTCAAAATTTCATTACAAGTACCACCCCTCAAATATGATTAGATCTAAATTTAAGCTCTTCTAAATGATAATTAATCCAAACGAGAACAAAAAAAATAAAGGTAAAGTTGGGGTAGCTAACGTTCTTAGTTATAAATAAGTAAAGTTTCTGTTTTCCACCAAAAAGTCTTTTACCAGGGTGTACTATCAGAATTTAATAATAAAGGATTTTAGTTAGAATCAGCAGCTCTCTGATTGACTGAGCTTAGGTGGTCCTCTCCAATTTCACTGTAAAAAAAAAGGACAAAAGAGGGTTTTAAGCTGAAATTGCAACCACAAATTAATAGATATTGATATTAACAATGTGTAGAAGGATTTATGACCGAAAGTAATTGTGTTTGTAGTTTGAAAATTACCTACACCAGCTTTAAACTAAACGCATAATCAACTTTTTTTCACTGTTAAATTGTGGGTTTGGGGTCAAAATTGAATTTTCTACTATTTCTGGGCCTTTTTAGGACATTTTTGTGATAACTCGCTCATTTTGGAGTTTTGTGTGCAAAAACCGCGACAGTTCTGCCATGATGGCCAAACACTGTCAGTGCATTTTCAGTACACGCTGACGCACATCGAGTTGACGCCACAACCAAATTTCCCAGGTGGGATATAAAAACTCCTCCCTTTGAACCACTGCTGTGGAAAGTTGTAAAGTGGGAATTAGCTGTGGAATGACCAGGGTTGCCAGATTTTCAGAGAGCAACAAGCGACCTGGCCTTTGAAAAAAAAAAGCCCAAAACAAGCGACTTCAGGCACTCAATAAAAAGTAGTTAATAATAAGCAATTAATTAAACATTATCTGTCACAGCAAAATGTTGGTTAATGATTTTGGCATATTTTAAATAGTATTTGATCATTAATAAAGTTTTTTTAAACATGAAAATATGCAAAAACTCCATATTTTTGTCATTAGTGGGTAATTTTTGTGAATTTTTGTGTTGAAAAAAACCCCGCAAAAAATCACCTTGTTTATGGCGCCAAAGTGTCGCAAACGAGCAAGCCCAAAAAAACGCAACCTGCGACCGTCAAATTCACAAGCGACTTTCCAAAATAAGAAGCCCAAAGTCACTTTAAAGAAGCGGACTTGGCAACTCTGGGAATGACATCATCCGTCATGTGACTTAGATGGATAGGCTGGTGGTTCGCGGTGCAAAGGTTCGCAAGTTTGAATATTGCGTCAGTGTTCCTTTTTTCTCATTTTTAATTTTAGAAAATACTAACGCCACAAAACTCACAACACTCGCCAAGCTCACTATCTAAATTTTGTGCCGTCAGTCAATATCTGTTCACAATGTCTGTCCCATAAAAAACCTGTGTTTATTCTCACTTTAATAAGGGTTGTCTCTAAATTACACAAATATTCAAGCTGCAGAGGGCTTCATGTACCACCAGAGGCAGCAAATTTAACCATAAAGTCTCCAATCTGTTGTTTTTAACTCTTAAATTGTCCCTATGACTGTTTTGTGTTGGTATTGTAAAGTAATAGGACAGAAAAATAAAACTGTTGAAAATTTACATTTAAAGGTGAGTTGGGGTGTTAGGTTTAAAGAAAAAATGAGAGCAACTTGAAAAGAAGCTGAATTTTATTTTTGAAAAGGCGTACAACCTTAAATGTGAACATGTTGTGTTTTTGTCTCAGTCTTGAAAGGCAAGAAGTTGAGCCTGCCCGCGTAAAAATCCATCTTTTGAGGATGTGACGGGACTCCCATCAGACTCAGGGCGAGCGGAGATGAAATCGTGGGATCTCGTGACCAGCAGCAGGAGCCTGAGACAGAGAGACAACTCACGGGGAAAAACACTAGTCTTTTGGATGATTTCAGATGAACTGGTAAATGTCAACCGACGCCAGAGCTGAGCAAATCTCGATCAGCCATTGGATTCATTTGTTCAGCGTCTTTGCCTTAACACTTCTTTCATTACTGTTGGAATAAGAGATGCATCCTTGTCTTCTCTTGAGAGGTGCTTTTTGTTTGCCTTTTCCCTTCTATTTTTTTATATTCTCATAAGAAAAATGTTCATTTCTCATTTGACTTGACAATGAAATGCACAAATGTACAGTTTTGGAGAAGTGACAGAGTTATGTGTCAGAGTGCCTGATAAAAGTTAAGTTGTTTCACAGTATTTTTTATTTTTTTTGCTTTTGCCATTTAAATTGTATGCCTAAATTTCATCTGTAAAGTTTTTAGAAACCAAAAACAAGGTAATCAATAGAAATAAAAATTCATGAAGTATTGTTTTATTTGCTTTACTCCTGATTTTTATACATACATTTTTGTGTGAAAGTTGTAATCAGTCACACTGTAATGCCATTTGTTTTTTTAATAACATAATTGTAATGTACTTGATTTAACAAATGTACCAGTGAGTCACATACTGCTTTCAAACCATTTTGAAATTGCCTGAAAAAGAAAAAGTTAAATCATTCTGCGATCAGTTGTCAGTCTCAGTGGGATTAGTGATACTTTACATGACTGTATTTGGAATAATGTTCATATTTGTACAGACTTGTCATGTACAGTAATGAGCAACCCTCTACACACAAGAAATCTCCAATATAGAAATATTAGGATTATTTGAATTTATTTTACAGTATTACCACTGTAAAGTTGTTTTTTTTTTTTTGCATGATATCACATTCATTAAAATGTTTTTTCAAACTTAGATTGTGGTCAGTTTTTTTAAGACTGCTTTACCACTTAAAACCTTTGAGGGGGAGAATATTATCAAAAGTTCAGTAAAGTAAAGTCAGTCACATAATTACAGTCATCAGTCATATAGACCTCATCTTATTCCACTGTTACACTGTTGTTTCACTGTAGACTCAAAATCTGACCAGTGTAGTTGGTGCTTTATCATAACTACAGTAAATATCTCCCTGTCCTAATTAGGCTCTAGACATTTTAGGTATAATAACTTTTGCAGTTTTAATACTGTATGTTGGCATCTTTGCTCTTAACGAAAAAGAAATTGAGGGAAAATTTCTCAGGTTCATCCCTCTAAATCCCAACATGTACAATTTTCTACAACATTATAGAATAAGTTAAAGTTAAAATAGGTGGGTAGACATGCCATTCATTCAAAAGTCACTTAAGCAATTAAAAAAATAGATTAATTATGATCTGTATTTAATTAATTGAATTAATCGATTTTTAATTTCACCTAAAAATTGCTCAGAAAAACACTCAACTTAAGTGTTTTGTTTTTATCCAATTTAATTAATTACATTACTGCTGCAGATGGGAAATATTCATATATTGCAAAAAATTAAGTTTTTGAACATAAAATTCCCGTTCATCAGTCCAATAACTCTCACCTGCTTCTTTATTTTTTGTCTCGTAGCTAATGTGATTAAAAAAATTAACTCAATATGTCTGTAATTAATTAATCTCAATGCACTAATTTGACAGCCCTATTTAACACATTACATAAATGTGTAAATAGACCTAGGACAGGGGTTAAAAGCAGTATACACACTAAAATTGAAGAAAACTTTATGACAAAGAAAGAAAAAGATTTTCAAATAGTTACTTTTATTTTCTGTAATAAATACATGTCTGTGAAATAATATAGTAGTAACATTTTTGTAAAAGCAGTGTGTCATATTTAAATACTAGTGCAATCAGCGACATCTCCATCCATCACATTCTCAACACTTTGGTCTCAGAAACGTCTCTTCTGTCGTGATACATTCATTAGACTCTCAAACATATTGCACCATAAAGAGAGTGTTTTAAAAACATGTACCAGGTAAAAGCTCATATTCCATAAAATGTATTCAAAAAGTAAAAATATAGTAATGATTCAGTTTCCTAAAAAAAACAGTTCAATCAGTTTTGAGAGTCCACGTTTTCGTCTTCAGCAGCTTTAGGTTGGCTTGGCTGAAACAAAGAAAATAAACGCATGAGAAAGAGCAGCGTTTGATGCAGAATCACAGTTAAAGTGCGTTACCGTGGCTCCTGTTGGTAGTAGCCTTTGTAAAGGTTGGTTATTGTCATATAAGAAGTGCCAAAGACAAGTGAGGCCACTACAGAGAAGAAGGCGAGTCCAGACAGAGTGAAAAGCAGCGTCAGTCCAGCCACGAACAACAGAACACTGCAACAGACCATCAGAGTCAGGACTAAAGGTGCACAGTCTTTTACTGGGAGTGTCCACCACCTGCTTGTCTCCATAGATGGGATTAATATCATAGTAAGGAAAATCCAACTTTGCAATATGAGGAAGTTGAAACCCGTGCATTGATCTCTATGGAGACAAGCAGGTATGCAGCATCCATTCTGTCTAAAGTATAAACGGTGTCAGTGTATATCAGCCTATCCCATCATTTGTCTAGCTCTATCCCACCCTTCCACCCCATGTCTCATTATTTTTTAAGACATCCTCATCTACTGTGAGAGGGGCTTCCTGAATTGCTGACTGACCACCTTACTGACACACAGCACTTTAAACACACATTTTTATCCGACTGTCTTTCCTACAAAATCGTGGAATCTATTTTTCATTAATTTGTTAATTCATTTCAACATTTGTTCGTATTAGGAGTTACTAGGAGTTACGCCCAACTTGTCGCACATTTATCTACAGTGATGATCATTAGGGCTGGGCCATAATGGATAACAACAACCTATTACTCTTAGTTTCAGAGTTGCCAAATCAAAGTCTTTACAGCGACTTGGGCTTCTTTTTAAGTCTCTTTTGAGCCTTTTAAGTCATAAAAGGAACAATCTTAGCAATTTTCATGTTTAAAAGTCGTATTAATGTACTTTTGCAGAAACACACTGTTCCAATTAATCAATTTTTTATTAACTTTTTATTGAAGGACTAGTTTGCTTGTTTCTCTCTGAAAATCTGGCAACATTGTCGGATTTTGACAGCTGGATTTAGCTGTTGATAGTGAATTGTGTTCACCTGGAAGACAGGAAAATAAACAGTCTACAAGGATTGAGATAAAATCGAAATCATGATCTGGTTCCAAGAAAATCATGATGTTATTTTTTTGCCATATTGCCCAGCCCTGTGCTCCATTAGCCTAAACTGCATTAAGCAACCAAAACACCCAGAGAGAACCCAGGGTAACATGGGGAGAACATGCAAACTCCATCCAAGCCAGGGAGTCAAACCCACGATCTCCTTATTGGGACGTCGGACCTCTAGTCACTCTGCTACTGTGCAACCTCTGTTTTCAGTTAAAGATTGGACAGAAACATGAGGATTACTTTTTCCATATGATACTAAATAAATTGCAATACTAATTAAAATTATACTTTTAGAGTGTCCGGGTTCCTATTCTTTCTGTATTGTGCTCAGACTTATGCTAAAGATCAAAAACAAGAAACACAATAGACCTGTGTTCTAAAACAACTTTAAGATGGAAAAATGTAAGTTTTTAAAGAATGGCCTGAGGGACAAGCACAAATATTTGATCCCCTAAACCCTTGAAATTCATTAGTTCCAACACTCTTACCCTCAATGAAAACGAAGCCCACAGCTGACATCACCAGAGTCACAAGGGCGAAAACGACAAAAAGTCCAACAGGCAGGATTGCCATGGAAGTGAAGAGTAGCACCGTGAGACCAAAGACGGGGTGCTGTCGGAGATACTGCCCCGCTCTGGTGTTCAGGAGCCAGGCCAGCTTAAAGCACAAAGCACAAACGTAATCAATACATTTCTTCATAACAAAAACAAAGTAAAAAAAAAAGATTATCTGGGTCCATCTTGTGGTGTTCAATTAAACGAATTTCAATTTCAATCACAATTATTGCTGTTATCATTTGCAAAAATTGTGTAATTGAGCAATCGTGAATATTAACTGTAACTTAAGTCTGTTCATAAGCGCTCATTTATTTCCTTAATTTGGAAAAATAGATGGTTTCTGTACAATTGTAGAATACATTTACAACAATTTATTCCTATGAGACCTTTCATTTAATCTTTTCATTCTCTACATTCATTAACACTGGCTCACTAAGCAAATAATCGTTCGTTTAAATAATCGTGTTTTTTTTTCATCATAATTGAGCAGCCCTAGGTCCATCATAGTATATTTATTTATTGAACAGGGACAGTGCAGTCCTGCTACAAGCAGTCAGGTGCACCATATGCAAAGTTTGCCAACTGTGCTAATTCTCAGCTTTTCCCTCCTTCCTTACACTGACTGTTCAAGAACATATTCATATAACAATCTTTAAACTAATAGGCCTATGTACAGATTATAAATGTATTCGTTATGGCCAATAGAATGAATGTAAACTCTTGAGGCTAAGGTGTAGTGGTGGTAACATTTTTCTGGCTACAGCAGTATTAATAAACTTCCACATCCACTAAGACATTATCTCTGCCACAACATTTGCATTGCTGTTGGATTATGGCTTTTCTGCATCAAAAAATTCACTTAGGAACCCAAAATGACAGAAGTAAGTCAATTTCAGACAGGGCACACTGACTGAAAAACAAGGGAGTGTATACATGATGAAACATGATGAAAAGATGACACATATACAATGTAATATCTGATTTGAAATTGTTGAAGATTGCTTGTACTGTTTAAGAAATGTGTTAAGATTTATTTAGTCCAACTCTGTAGACTAAAAGATTTTAAATTTCCATTTCCCTTTGTAAGTTTGGTTCAGAGTAAATGTTCTGTTGTTAAAAACAAAGACGTCTGTGGGTAAAAGTGGCGTGGCACTTTAACTATTAATGAGAAACAATATTATTTAAGCCATTTTGTAAACAAATCCAGGCACTTACCCTGGATCTTCACAAAGCTGGTTTAAAAGTGGACTCATGCTCTGACAAAGCGACGTGCTGCTGCTGCTGCTGCTGCTCTCCATCTTCACACTTCAGGACAATAAATCTGCTCAATGGGAAAAACAACACAGATGTATGAGCTGTTACACAAATGTAGTAAACTTACAGTCAAATGTCAATGACACGCACAAACACTGACAGGAGAGAGATGAGACTGCTGTTGAAGCAAAATCTGAAGAAATGACTTGTTCCTGTTTCCTCAACAGCTAAAAACACTCACAACTCCTCCTCGTGCGCCTCCTCCCCCCTTTTCCTCATTTTTAAGAAAGTGAATATTGCACAGTGTCCTCTACTGGTCACTTAGTGTATTAGAGCAGTGCTTCCCAACCTTTTTGGTATCAAGTAAACCTAATACAGTAGGCTATGTGTCTCACACAAGGACCCCGGCTTTCATGTTGAGTAAGAATAATCAATAAATAAAATAACTGAATTGGTATACTAACAGTTATTAGTCTTTTGTTTTAATTATAAGTCCAAAAGCTCAAAGTTATACTTAAAGGTGCCATACCCACTATTTTAAAGAGACCCATTATGTTTTTTTCCAACTATTTAGTAAGAAACTAGAACATATACAGATCATGTAATTTACCTTTGTTCATTGTAATACACAAAATTGATCTAAAACGACTTTAGGAACAGCTCTACTGGCTTCCTGTTCAAAACTGCAGAACTGATAAGCTCCGCCTCTTCATTTTAAAATGTAACTGTGAGAAGCAACAAATTTTAAATAACTATTTTTTTATTGTTGGAAAGTGAATATGGACCGTTTTGAACCATAAATACTTCACTTGAGTTTTAATCTTTTTAATTAGGCTAGTAGTAAATACAGACAAGTGGGAGGGGATAGTGGTAGGTGAGAACAGGGATTTCTGAGCACTTGAGCTCCAGCTGAAGAACAATGCAAGATTACTCAAACATGCATGAATCAATTAAAAAATAAAACTTTGGTAAACTAATGGTGAGAGAGGCCATTATAACAAGGTTAAAATCTTTAAATAATATGGCCCGCGGGCCACATAGTGACAAGTGGTGGAGGCTGGACTACAGTGACAAATTATCATTATTGCAGCACATTTTTGAAAATAGGGTTTTAATCTAGAATTTTGACAATTTTTTGGTGATAATATTAGGACAACAAGCAAAAATACATGTCCCATAGCCAAATCAATTTACTAAAAGAAATATAATGAGTAACACTTATTCTCAAAAATGTGCCCGGGGCCACAATGAAACAGTCCGAGGGCCGCATCTGGCTCCCGGGCCGCAATTTCCAAATTGCAAACAAAATTTCACTCAAGTAGATATTTTGACATCATCTGTGCTGGGGAAAACTAATCTTAAACACATTTTTAAGCAAAAATAGAATAAAATAAATAAATAAAATAAATATTCTTGTGCCTTTAAAGATGCATACTTTTGTACAAATTACAGTTTAATTCCAATGCTGTCCAAATTCACATTATTACAATGGCAAGACACACTTTTCTGATTCTGATTAAATGTGGGTTACATCTGATCTATAATTTAACTTTGTGCTAAATAAATAAATAACAAGCAAAGCACAAAATTTGATCACACCATGATCAATAACTATTTAGATGAACAAAAGATCAAAATTGTGTTCATCCGGTAAATATAAAGCTTTTGTCACTTGCAAATTTACTCACAGTAAAATGGACCACATAGACCTACATTTTTATAAAAATTCCTCAAGAGAAACTGTCTTGAAATGACCAGTAGATGGCGTTAAAATGTTGCCTCTGAATCTAATGATAAACGCCTCTACAAGTCTCTCTAACGTGCTTCTGTGGGCGCGAGTGCTACTGCAAGAGTAAGACATGAACTGCTTTATATTAAATGGTTGAACTGCAGCTCCAGCTTTGATTGCTTCTTCAATCACACACTGCCATTTCAGTCACGCACAAATGAAATGATCCCCTTGAGTTTTGTGCAAATGTACATTCACCTCTTAAATGTAAGAGAAATATTCTAGTCCGTATTAAGTATAGCCTTCAGACTCCTGTGGGACTCCTGATGACAACTTATTTGGCTCTTTGCTGCTGCTGGCCACATAATTTATCACACTGTTGTATTGAGTAAAGGATTTGGTTAGAGCAAAGGAGAGGCTGCCACCTCCTCTGCAGACTGCTAAACATAATGAACTCACTGAACCCAGTAAACTGCCGACTTGTTGTGGACGTGCAACAAGGAGTTTCCCAGATTGAATTCTCCAGTCCACACTTCAGCACCGTTTCTACTTTGTGAGAGCCCAGGCAACATGCTCTTCTGGGCCTCTACAGAAAGGCTGGGCCAAAGCAAAACTCAGAAGAAAAACTCAAAACCGCAGCATGCTTCTTCTAAATAATAAACATTTTATCCTTTGAAACAAGCTATGCTGATGTTTTGCCTCCAGAGTTCACCGGACCTGACTGTGATGTGTCTCCAGAGTTCCAACCTGATTGACTGCTCCCCCCCTGACTGTGACGTTCTCCAGAGTTCACCTGGACCTGACTGTGATTGTCTCCAGAGTTACTACTTGTGACTTCTGATTCTGGTACTGTATGTCTCAGAGTTCATCTGATGTGATGTCCCAGATTCACCTGGACCTGATGTCGGTCTCCAGAGTTACTGGACCTGACTGTGACGTGTCTAATCCTGGACCTGACTTGACGTTCTCTAGGACCTGACACCTGGACCTGATGTGACGTGTCTCCAGAGTTCACTGGACCTGACTGTGACGTGTCTCCAGAGTTCACCTGACCTGACTGTGACGTGTCTCCAGAGTTCACCTGGACCTGACTGTGACGTGTCTCAGAGTTCCGGACCTGACTGTAGTGTCTCCAGATTCACCTGGACCTGACTGTGACGTGTCTCCAGAGTTCCCTGGACCTGACTGTGACGTGTCTCCAGAGTTCACCTTATGACCCTGACTGTGATCGTGTCTCCAGAGTTCACTGGACCTGACTGTGACGTGTCTCCAGAGTTCACCTGACCTGACTGTGACGTGTCTCCAGAGTTCACCTGGACCTGACTGTGACGTGTCTCCAGAGTATACCACTGTCTGTGACCTGGACTCGTACGTGTCTCCAGAGTTCACCTGTGACTTGCGTGTCTCCAGAGTTAACTGACCTGACTGTGACGTGTCTCCAGACTGACCTGACGTGACGTGTCTCCAGAGTTCACCTGGACCTGACTGTGACGTGTCTCCAGAGTTCATGGACCTGACTGTGACGTGTCTCCAGAGTTCACCTGACCTGACTGTGACGTGTCTCATTTCACTGGACCTGACTGTGATGTGTCTCCAGAGTTCACCTGGACCTGACTGTGACGTGTCTCCAGAGTAAGTAAATGACAAAAGCGTGTACATGGACAATTTTGAATCCAACATGTTTAACTCTGAATCTGAATTTCTTCAGTAATTGCAAATAAACACAGACAAATGGTTGGCGATAGGTGTTACTCCCAGGTGGGGGCACATTCTCACATTTGGTATATTTAAAATAAACACTTGTTACAGAAGAATCCACACATTTTAAACTAGAGGATTTTGTATTTTATTGATCCTTGAACTTTCTGAATTACTATGTAACTTGGACTTCCTACAGTTAATTAAACAACACGTGTATTTTGTATTAATTATCAATAGCAAAAGTCATCATTGCAGCCCAGCAAATATTCTCTCAGAGGCTGATCATGAGGCCTCTTTTAGTGGTTTGCAGCCCTTATGTGCCTGCTTATGTCAGAAGAATATATTATCACAGGGCATAACTGGTGATTATATGTGCAGATTATGTTATGTATCTGTCTTGCAGTTTCTGATTAAACCATGTAACAGGTTATAGCACCAGAGCCTGATGGGATGTTAGAAGATTTCCATTTTCATGCCTTAATCACTGTGGGAGGAGCTGACAGAGGCGTGAAATGGTCGTTCTGCTGCTTATTGATGCCGCTTTTACATAATTGCATCTTTTATAAATTATATTAGCTATTTAAGCAAAGTAATATGCTTGTTTGTCACACTTTCCATTGTAAATTAACATTTGTGCGAGCTAGAATGTAATAGTTACAGATGCTCTGGGTGTCACTGCAACTGGGACATGAGCTTGTCCTTGTATTTAGAGTGCCTATGACACCTTCAATGACCAAAATGCAATTACAATCATAATCTTTTTTTTGTTTGTTTCCAGTGAAAGAGCACTTTTGACAACCATGTATTTAAGAATTAACTAAAATATATGTAGACCAGTAATTTACATTTTGTTTTTTGTAAAACACAAAAGATGTTTGATAAGCCCCGCCTCTTACTTTAAAATTTAACTGTAAAAAGCAACAGAGTTTAAATAACTAATTATTATTGTTGCAAAGTAGCTATGGGACAGTTTTGAACCATATATGCCTCACTTTGAGTTTTAATCTTTTGAATTCTAACAAGTAAATACAGACAAGTGGGAGGGATAGGTGATAGGTGAGAACAGGAATTTCTGAGCATTTGAGCTGCAGCTGAAGAACAATACAAGATTACTCCAACATGCATGAAACAATTCAAATATAACTTTGAGTAAACTAATGGCAAAGGAAGGCCGTCATAACAAGGTTAAAATCTTAGAAAAGTGAACTTGACATAATAGGACCTGTGTCAGTGGCCGGGGATAGGTGGTAGGCAAGGACATGGCTTTTCTGAGCACTCAAGCATCAGCTGCAGGACAACACAAAATCTTAGAACTTTATAACAAGTTATAGTAAGAAAGTAAGTAAGTAATCTTTATTTGTATAGCGCATTTCCCAGACACAGAGTCACAAAGTGCTTCACAGAGTGATAAACCCCCCTCCCCACTCAGTGACAGTAAACTGCCCTGGGGCAGCTCACTAGAGGCGAATCGCTTAAATACCAGGCACTTCAACCTCCGACTATCACCAAGTGTTCCCTAACATGCATGTTATTGGTTGGTGGGGAAACCGGAGTGCCCGGAGGAAACCACCCAGACACGGGGAGGAACATGCAAACTCCACACAGAAAGGTCCCGGGCCATGCGGGAATCGAACCCGCGACCTTCTTGCTGTGAGGCCAGAGTGCTAACCGCTCTGCCACCGTGCTGCAAGTTATAACAAGTTTAAAACTTAGAAAATCATATTTTACACAATATGTTTCCTTTAATTCTCACTGCTAGCTGTCAGGTACTGTATGTTCGAAATAGACTGTAGAAAACTTTTATAGAAGATGGACATACGGTCTGTTAAGTCTCCAAATGCAAACATAAAGGTGGCAGGAGGTCTAGATTATAAGGAGTTTGTGATTTTAAAAATATAACTAAATTTCCTCTGGTTGACAAGATTAACAAAAGTTATAGAAGACAAACAATTCAGCATGTTTTTTTTTTTTTACACATTATGACAACTAGTGAGAAATATAGCTAACGGAGTTGGTAGCCATTAGATGGTTCTAAACTCTGGCTTTCCTTGTACTTTGTATATGCAGTAGGCCACAGTATGCTCCCTGTAGTATTGACCCTTGTGAGTCTAAAGGCAAAGCCTTGATTTACTGGTCTATCTCAAAACCAATGGTCATGAGGTTTGGAAACATGCAACTGAATGAATCTAGTGTAAAGCAGTGTTTCAACCGGATGAGGATCTCTAGAAGTACATAAGCACTTATCGAGGGTATTTTAGTGGGTACTCAGAGGAAGAAAGTTTGGGAACTACTGCTCCACAGGGTTGCTGGTGCTCCTTTATAAAGATAGGTTCAGAAGCTCTGTTACATGGGAGGAACTTGGACTAGAGGTGCTGCTCCTCCATGTCTAAGAAGCCAGTTGCCTCCTGTTTGGACACCTCCAGGACCCTCCCTGGTGTGATTGGAACCTCCGGGACCTTTAGAAAAGTAACATGAGTTACATGAGTGCAATATAAATTAGGTTTATGATAGGCAGATATTTTTCACTAAATTAGTGGTACAACATTGCTATAACAACCAGCTTAAACAATCTATTAGTAATTTTTAATTAGTAAATCTTTACACAATGAAGTCAGTGAGTTTATTTCCAAAAACATTTCAGAAGTAAATAAAATCAAACAAATCCCATTGTTTCTTCTGTTCATTAATTTCTGTGGAGACTCTGTTTTGATGAATGCCTGCTGCTGTGTTTCGATGTTTGAGTTTTGATTTACGACGCAGAGGTGAGGCACAGCGAGTGACAGATCCTGAGCAAGTATGGAATAATCGAAAAGGAGTGATGGGCTGTCGAGGTCATTATTACAGAAAGGTGCTGGTGCAACACGGACATATCCATTATTTCAGGCTCTGTTTCTGAATCTTTGACTGTGGCGCGAGAAAAAGGAGAAAATGAGGAGTGGACCAGGGACCGGAGATGAATGTGGCCACATTGTGACAAGGGGGTTTCCTCTCGCTGTCAAAATGTGCCACGTGCTGCATTCATTGATTGAAGAAAATGAGCCTTTTTCCCTGGAGGTGAAACATGCTTGCAGTTGGGCACATTTGTCTTTATGTCAATTTTGGAATTAGTCTTAAAATTACAGATAGAAAATGTTGCAGCAAAAAATGAAATAAAGTCTACAATAATAGATTTTAAAAAGAAGATTCTGGTGAAAAACCAGACTGTGTTGCTGCAAAGTTGTAAGAAATCAGTAAAAGCTGAGAGCTAAAAGTCTGATTTGAATTTTGAATGATTTAGCTCAGGTGCTATATATGAACAAACAATGTGTGGATTTATTTAGAAATTGAACTGGCATTGCTTACTGTCTTGATCTCGTTCACACATTATATAAAATTAACTTGTACTAACATTTAACCATGTTATAACTGTTTTTTCCCTCATCTATGTAAATCGTAATCAAAGTAGGGGCCTGTTTGAAGTGATTCATGCATGTTTAAACAATTCAGAATTTTCTTGTAAGTGATGCTAATTCCATCCTTCAATGCCACTGGGGCATCTTCTCAGAGGAAGTAGGTGTCACAGAGCAGCTTTAGTTGTTCTGATCAGGACTAATCTACTTTTTGGGTTAAGTGTCAAAACCAGAAACACAGAGAGAAACATATAACTTTCACATTCAAAGGCCAGAGATGACAATATTGTACATTGCAAAGAAAATAATTTATCTATGTCAGTAGTAACTCCTTAAAGCCCAACACGTCAAGATCAAGCTGCAAATACTGTAATATCCCAATGAAAAGCACTTTTGCTCACTATATGGAAGAGCTGAGGACAATCAGCCATGAGGGAGGACAGATTGCACAATATCCTGTCCTCAAACAGTGATGTGGCAGCGTTGAAACAAATCTTTTATAATGCAAACACAACTGGTTTGTCAGGTGTGCACCGTGGACCCACAACCTCTCACCCACACAGACGGGACAAAGAGCGCATATGGAGACAAGGGTGCATCCCTCCTCCTTCATCCTCGTTTGAAGCTCTTTAACCACCTTGAATAGAGCGCTACTTGAGGCACATAAAAGCAGGGCCAGCGCGGCAGGTAGCACATCTAACAGGCAGGTAATCGCACAGAGAGGCCAGCCGGAGGTGCACACGAGGTCCACCCAAAGAGGGATTAGCATGGATTCATCAGCAGCCTGAGTCAACAGAAAAAAACAGCATCAAAAACACTTACTTTACACTGACAGAGAGGCTCAGCGGGTTCTGGGTTAAACCATCCTCAGTGTCAACAAGAAAAACACTAAAATAATTACTTTTTGACAGTTTCTTTTAGTCATTTTTAATAGACAGACCATGTATGTATGTATGTATGTATTTATGTACTGTAGGTATGTATGTATACTTGTTTTTCTATCTTAGTGAGGACCGTTTTGAGTTTTTAACCAACAGAGTGAGGACAATTTTGGGAAGTGAGGACATTTTGGCCGGTCCTCACTTTGCGAAAGGCCTGTTTGAGGGTCAAGATGTGGTTTTAGAGTTAGGGTTAGAATTGGGTTAAGGTTAGGATTAGGGCTAGGGGGTTAGTTTGGATGGTTAGGGTTAGGGTAAGGGACTGGGTAATACATTATGCCTATGAATGTCCTCACTTAGATAGAAAAACATGTATGTATGTATGTATGTATGTATGTATGTATGTATTGCTACAACAGGACAAGATCAGAATGTTTTTAAAGACACATTCAGTTCGTTCTGTTTCCAGGCTGAATATGTCACAAATATGTGACCTTGTGTTTGTTCTTTCTGTGCCTCGTCTGTAAATGTAAACGGATGTTTAGGTGATTTGTCTCTCGTTAATGGTGCATGTCATTTAGAGCACAGCTGTGTGAGTGTAGAGCATGAGGTCTTACCAATCTCACACAGGGTCGATCAGTCGTCTGTTGGGACAATCCTGGTAGAAAATCAATGGAACTGTTGCTTGTGTTGATAGAGTCACACAACAACACAGGGCTGAATGTTTGTGACTGAGTAGTCTTTATGTTGGCAGCACTTTTCATGGTCAGGATTTATCCAAAATCATCACAATAAAAATACGCACATCACACCCTCCCCCCGTGTCCTGTAAAAAGAAGATTATGACCAGTAGTCAGTGCGTTTACATGATCATTCAGGGCGTTTACATGGAGGCCAGGAAAACCAGATAACTCGCCTAATCTGATTTAAACCAGATTTCCAAAGCTCATGAAAACCCGGGCAGTGACAGCAGGACATGTCTCTCCAGGGTAATCGGTTTACTCTCACATGTAAACAAGAGCGAAACTGGTCCAACCGGTTTGAGGGGAAAACCAAGCAGAGTCCGGTTTTCTAGCCTAGTCTGATTTCCCTGATCATGTAAACGCACTGATTGAAATCAGACTAGGCTAGAAAACCGGACTCTATTTGGTTTTCCCCTCAAACCAGTCGTACCAGTGCTCTTGTTTACATGTGAGAGTAAACCGATTTACCTGGAGAGATTGGGTCCTGCTGTGTCAGATTCACTACTGCATGATTCAGACTGCATGATGTTGATTTACTGTTTTTTTTTTACTGGGACTGTTTTAAACAGTAGGAGTGAAGAATGTAGCTAATTATGCGACTGTGTGTAACCACTTTTGTAAAAGTTTTTTGTGTAAAAATGTCAACTTTATTGCTGGAATGTGGAGCAGGCAGGAGTTGTGAGCATGCTCAGTTACCTTTATTCAGCCGTAGACCAATTGTCTGTTTACATGACGTCTGAAATCAGATTACAATCGTTCAGGACCACGTGCGCCAATTGGTTTTCCGAAAAACGGTTTACAGCTCCTCAGTAGGTCTGTCTGGGTTTACATGAGCTTTGGAAAACTGGTTTAAATCGGACTAAGCTAGTTATCTGGTTTTCGTGGCCTCATGTAAACGCCCTACTTTTTTCACGGGCTTTGAACTTTGCGACTTATAAGGCAGTGCAGCAAAATTATAGATTCTCATAGACATACTGATAACAAGTGCGGCCTATATATGTACTATCATTTTTCTTATTTAAATCTAGTGGGTGCGGCTTATATTCAGGTGCGCTCAATAGGACAGAAATTACAGTACTTACTTTTTACTAACATTATATAAATGTAAAAATTAACCTTTCAGGTGATAAAAGTAATTTTGATTTCTGAGCAATACAAAGTAATGTTAATAAGCTAAAAGAACGGTTTAAACAGGGCTAAACAGCTAATAGTTTCAATACTGAGATACACGTAAATTAAGTGAATTTGATAAAAAGAATGCCATATTTGTTGTAAAATCTGTGAAAGCAGAGTGTTTTCTGTAAATTGATGGACTAAAATCATACTTGTAGTTGTAAAATATGTTGTTATTTATTTATTTGTTTAAACTTAAACTAAAATGTTCTTCATATGTGTACCTGCCCCTGAGACAGTTGAATGCTCAATATTACAGCAGCATATTGGCGGTGGCAGCGCCTCACTCTAGGTTTACAATATTAAGTGTCTTATCAGTTGCACCAGTCATTTGATGGTTTTCCTTTCAGCAATTCATGAGCTGCGACAGGACATTCATCACGCCGCCCTGTTTTACAAGCACAGTCTGCTCTGTTACAAAGTGTTATTAGTGATGAACCATATCTAACAAAGTTTCCTTCTGCACGTCAGGAGAAGGTAATTGGCTGATAGATCAAGACGCTTGGCTGTCACTGAAGCAGCTGCTTTTATATATTTTTGTAACTTTGAACCTAAGTATGAGGCTGTTCTTTTTCTGATATGTGAGGAGCCAAAAAACAGATGCATTCTGTGTATTTTTATGTATTGATGAGTCCATTGATCATCTTATTATTCATTCAAAACAACAACATCTGAGCTCAGTCTGTGATATATCTTTATTCAGTTTCTTCATCAAAAATATTAATATAAGCAAATACTCTTCTGTTTACCATTTCACGTCACGGCAATACATATGTGTTAAAACACTCATTACATTCATTATAAAATAAATATGCAAGCCAACACTACATGACTCCAATACAATCAAAATAAGCACCGCCAATGGGAAAGGTAAACAACTTGTTCAAAAGTGTAGAAAATCACAATCTAAAACATGTCAATGGCACGAGCGCATGTTTACATTCAGTAATAGTTATACTTTGATATGTCCATTCTGACTACATTTGCAAAGTCATATTTTACAGCTTCTATGGCACAAAGATTTGTCAAGCTTCCTTCTGATCCAACAGTGGCAAAAAAAACAAACAAACATTATTTTGTTAGAGTATGTCTTTTCATTCTTTGTATAAATCTGCGTTTAGAGACAGAAGATGTAACATTTTGTTAATAATACAATTCACACTTTTTGCAGATTTATCACGCTATATGCATACATTTTTAAATAAATGCAAATGTTAGTGCAAAATAGAAAACACATTTTAAAAATTGATCTAAGATTTAGGTCTTTCATTCTTTGTTGATACTTGTCTTTCAAGGCCACCATACAACAGCTAGAGGACTGTGAAGATAATTTCATCTGATTTGGCTACAGCTGGGTCCAATGAATTTCTCATTCAGAATGTTTTAATTGAATTTTGGAAAGGTTTTGCACAAAAACGTCAGATAAAGGAGACTATTATGTAAAATCTACTTTTCTGAGTTTTCAAAGGAGACCTACTGTGATTTTTCTACATATTAAGAAAGAAACTATGCCATATAAAGATCAATAATTCACATTTCGTTCATTGAAAAGCACAAAAATGATCTAAAACGACTCAGAAATAAAAACCAGTCCACTGACTTCCTATTCAAAACAGCAGAATTGATAAGCTCCGCCTCTTCCTTGTAAAATGTGATGGTATTAAGCCACAGATTTAAAAATGGCTATTTGTAGTTGCTAGAGAGAGTCTACATAATTTTGACTCTTACATGAACTACTCACCATTCTAATGTTTGAGTAATTGCAATTAAATATAGACAAGTGGGTGGGGATAGGTGAGAGGTGAAGACAGGGATTTTCTGAGCACTTTAGCATGACTGCAGAACAATACAAGATTACTCAAACATGCAGGAATCAATCCAAATACAACTTTGGGTAAACTACTGATGAGAAAACACTGTTGTAACATGCTTAAAAACTCAGAAAAGTGAATTTAACATAATAGGTCTCCTTTAACCATGTTACAGCCGTGTTCTCTCATCATTAGTTTCCCTAAAGTTTGATTCCTGCAAGATTGATTCCTGCATGTTTGAGTAATCTTGTATTGTCCTGCAGCTCATGTTCAAGTGCTCAGGAAATCCCTGTCTTCACCTACCACCTATCCCTGCCCACTTGTCTGTATTTACTTGCAATTACTCAAAAATTAGGATTGTGAGTGAAACATGTAAGGTTCAAAACTGTCATGAAGACACTCTCCAACGGCAAAAACCTGTGCCTATTAAAGTATATTTTACAATGAAGAGGCGGAGCTTATCAGTTCTGCAGTTTTGAACAGAAAGTCAATGGCCCTGTCTCTGTTTCCTAAGCCTTTTAAACTAATTTTTGTGTTTTGCAATGAACAAAATATGAACCATTGATCTAATTGTGCCATAGTTTCTTCCTAGATACACAGAAATGTCACAATAGGTCTCCTTTAAGTCTTTCTGTAAAATAGATATGCATGGTCAAATTATTTCTCTGATTATGATTCGAACATAACTAGCAAAAACAAACTATTTTATTTGGGAAAAGTTACCCTCGATGACAGTGTTTATATTCAGAGAGGAGGCTGCGCTGCTGAGATTGATTCATATCTTTTTAATATCAGACTCAGTGCAATATTGATCATAGAGATTTCCGTCTCCTGTACTGTACAGCGGAACAGTCCTGCTACAATCCCAGGCAGGGGGTTTTGGAGGTGTGGTGGTGGTGAGGGGGGTCTCACGTGGGAGAGGGGGGAGGGGCACCTGCATGTGACTGTGTGCTGCTGCTGGTGCTGTTTGGGTTTCTCTGCACACCTTGCGTTGCTCTCTGAAGGCCACTGAGACGAGACCGAGCCATTTGCCACCAATAGAAAAATCCACATAATCATGAGTTATTCAACACAAGAAATGAACTTCATGGCTTCATAATTGGAACCAACATGACTCTTTGCCCTTGACAACAGAACATATTCCAACCAGTTAGCGCTTACCATTAAAGATATGACTGATTGTGTTTAAAAGGTCATTTGTATTGTGGCAAAAGTGATTATTAGACTCTGTGGCAATATAATGAAGAAGGGTAAATAGTTGCACATGAGGTTCAAATGTTTTGTGTTGGTGGCTTACAAAACAGAGGTACTCAGAGGACACTCACTCAAGATTACCTTTGAGCAAGTGCGTTTGACATAAAGTGGAACGAAATGAGGCCAGTGGGAGGAGCTTGAAGAGAAGAGCAGGTGGCAACGTGTATTTCCCTATTTATTCAATAATGCAGAAGAAAATCAATTGTGCGATGCAAAGAACTAGGCATTGAGTGTGGAGGAGCCATCCAGACATGTTTATGAGTGCAGAGATGAATCCCCTACATACAGTTCATCATCTGTTTTCTTTTGCTTTATCCAAGGCTGATTCAAAGGGAACAACATTTCCTTCAACTCTTCTGCGGGGATGTCGAGGCCAGCTCAGATACTATACCGTAATTTCTGAACAAAAGCCGCTACTTGTTCATAAGCTTTGAACTCTGCGGCTTATACAACAATGGAGCAAAATTATAGATTCTCTTAGAATTACAATTAACAAGTGCGGCCTATATATGTACTTTTCCACTTTTCTTATTTAAGTTTAGTTGGTGCGGCTTATATTCAGGTGCGCTCATTAGTGCAAAAATTACGATAGTTTCTTCACAGACCCTCCCAGTGAGGTTAAGATATAGTCTATCTATCTATTGACTTCTATCAGTAGCAGGAAAGTTGAAGGATTTATTATATGGTGCATCTTTTGGTTCCAGAAAAACTTTGTCCAAGAGGCTCTGGAAACAGATGCTCGAGCCACCTCAGCTGGCTCTTCTAAAAGTGGAAGAACAGCGGCTCCACTCTAAGTTTTGTTGTTTAGAATGAGACTGTTGGTGAGAGTATAGTCATCATGTCACATCCTCACAATGTTTGAATTGGTGGCAATGTACATTGTCTGGACAATTATTTTATTTGACTCAGTTGTTAAAAAATAAAAGATGGCTGGATCACTACACATTTGCTTTAATAGCTGACTAAATACCTATTTGTTCTGTTGTAATTTATTTGTCTCCAAATAAAATTGTGTGTCTCGACTGGCTGTTTTTTCTATCAACATACAGTATGTTTAGCAGATGAACCAAAATTGACCAAAATAACTTTGAAGGTGTTGGCCACTATAAATGATGCATATCATTCCTTCCCCAGTCTCCTTAAAATGCTAAAGGATCAAAAAGTACTTTTTTTTTGTTATTATTATTTTTTATGTCATCACACACCATTACTAGCTAACAGAGGACTATCTACGGACAGCAGACATTTCCTCTACCTAAAATTGGAAATGTGATAACAACATTACACCAAGGAGACAAGGAACCTCAAATATATATAGTTTTTGTAACACTAACAGTCAAGTGTACCATCAATCAATAACAAACATCAAAATCTGATAGTTGTGTATTGATGAAGAACTAAGGCTTCTTCAGTTCCACTGTGGTGAAGTTTGCTGGGGCTGTTGGGAGTGGGGTTGTGGGTTGCTCTGCCTGAGTGATCACCCCAGAGTGGGTGACTGTCCTGCACCGTCTCCTCGTGCAAAAACACACATAGGTTCAGCACTCTTCATGTGGCTGCTCTGGTCCAAGCAGAGATGAAACCAGACTTGCCAAAGAAGTCACGGGTGCTTCAGCAATTAGCACCAATCAATTACAGCGTGATCACTGTTTATAGAGAACTGTATACTGGTGACTTCATCAACGTGGACTTAGAAGAAGTGCAAGCTAGGGCAACAGTCTTTTAAAGTAGTTGAATTTTTTGCACAACAGAAAAAAAATCTCTTAAGGACTGATGCTTATTAGGCCTATATATATTTTTGCCAAAGACAAAGACTTCTTCTCCACCTCAAGCTGTTGTTCGGCAAAAGCTGAAGTCTTGCCGCTGTGCTCTCTGGGCTGGCTGACATTTCCAAGCCTCAAAGAAGGATTGTGGGTAAAGCTGGTCGCCAAGGAGACAACCCCATTATTTTCTACCTGCGGTGAAAAGTGGGGTGAGCCTCACGAGGAAATGCAGATGGGTTTCCCTGTTTTATCATATTGGTACACTAACATTTTAATGCAATGAGAGTTGGCTGGAGAGATCCAGGGGCTGCTTGTGATGGAGAAGTTGTGACTGGCGTAAAAAGGAGGAGGTTGCTTTCGACAGTGGAGCATTGCCCGCAGCACATTGGCCGCCATGCCTCGAAAACGCTTACTGATGAAGCAGTAGAGAAAAAAGTTAACCCCAGTGTTGAGCAGTGCTAGCATGTTGGCCAGGTCAGTGAGCAGGTGAAGCAGTTGGCTGGCACCCTGAGAGCTGGGAGGAGGTGAGTAGAAGTGGTACAAGATCATAAGGGTGCGTGGCGCCCACAACACCGCAAAGATGGAGGTGATGGCAAGCAGGATGGCAGTGGTCTTTCCAGTAGAGTAACCACGCAAGCGGAAACAGTTGCGTCGCCGGCGGAGTTTGCGGACAATGACGGCATTGAGGGTGAAGAAGACGGTGCAGGGCAGAAGGTAAACAGTAGTGCAATGTGCCCAAACGAGAACATGCTGAGCTGCAGTTCTGTGAGTCACACCCCCTCCAACAACACCCGCTGTCCCGTACAGACTGTGCCACAGCTCTGGCCACCAGTAGTAAGGCGCAGCAGACAGCAAGCAACCAATGTACACCGCAAATATGACCCTCCGTGTGCGTGCGGGGTAGGACACTGTGTGGTATCGCAGAGGGTGGCACACAGCAATGTAACGGTCAATGGTGAGAGGGACAGTGATCCATATGGAGGTGTGGATGGAGGAGAACTCCAGCACTTGCACAGCACTGTTCAGTGATGGGGGCAGAGGCGTGGCCAAAATAAAATCTTCCAAAATAAAGTCCACAAAAACAATGAGAAGCAGCACCAGGATGTCAGCCGCTGCCAAGGCAAGGAGATAGTTGTAGGACGACTTCTGACGACGCAGCACCAGCTGGGACAAGATCACCACTGTCAGGATGTTGGCTGGAGAAGAAAAAGAGAGAAGGTGTTAGAGGACTGGCAAAGGAAATGTATTGAACAGTGCTACAGGAAAGATTTAACTTCAGGGCTCTCAAATCAATTCTAGACTAACAAAATGCAAGTTTGACCAGCTTAGTTTTAGCTTAGTGTTGGTTAAATCTGGCGATGTAGCAAGTTTATTGATACTGAGCACCAATCGTATTAAAATGAAGTCAAACATGTAAATGTAAATGTAAATGTAGACATAGGCCCAGATAAGCCTGCTATTGTGTCATTCAGCCTTATCTGGGTCAAACTGAGTAAAAATAGCCATCATGTGACTATTACATTCTTCATTAATCAAAAGAATAATTGCTAGACCAATTATTTAGCAAAATTAAGTTTAGTTACAGCTCTACAGTTAAGTCTTTATTTTGTCATTTTTTGGCTCATAGAGAATAGGTACTAAGTCATTATTTTTCTTTGGCCCAGTATTGTATTGAACAAATAACTGAACATTGCTTGAGCCGGCCCAGAAGGGGGTCTGCGATATAGACACGCATGACTCACTCCATCCTGACCTATATGCTTTAGTAAGAAGAGCAACGCGATCTCGCTCACGTGGACAATACAGCTCCACAGACCCATTATGTCTTTTTGGGACTGTTGAATTCGACTCTCTCTGCTGCTAAATGTTTTTGGGCAATTTACGCTCAAATTATTCCAACAAGGCCCCTTTTGTACACAGGTTTTTAGGAGCAGATGGAAGCGAGCGTGATTATACGGCTTCATGTTTTATGATTTAGTCAAGTAATCACCAGTAAAATGACTCAGGGTGTCTCCTAACGTGAGTGCAGAAAATCGGTGCAATTAAACAAACCCTAAATTTAACAAAATGATTGACTTGGCTTTGATTGTGAGCTATATTTACAACACACTTGCAGAATTACAGAAATGGCTTGTAACCTCAGCGTGGCCAAGATGACACGAAAAAGAAATCATGGGTCTGATTTAACAACCTCAGCACCACGGCAACAGCAGCACAGTAATGTTGTAAATATCTTGATTGACATGTGTGAATTCCACTAACAGCTTGGTTCACGTTTATATATTATTCAGCCTTATGTTTACAAGAACAATAGTGTGGGTGTGTGACTGAGGGACCTAACTCTGGTCTCACTGCAGAAAGGTCTTTCTACACTTGTCAGGATTAGGGCAGCAGTATTGATACATCGAGCAAGTATTCCTTTGATTAAATGATCAATCAATCAGTTCAGAACTTAAGTCACGTTAAGGAGAATTTGACTAAATCAGACAAAGATAATTATAACACTGAAGTGATGCCATTAGAGCAGGGGTTCTCTTAACTTTTCAGACCAGGACCCCCAAAACAACCCTTCCAGCGACTCGACTTGTAAAATACCCACTTTGGAAACCACTGGTCTAAATAATGCTGCAACTAACAGTTCTTTCAATTAACTGATTAAATGTTTCGGACGCAAATGTCACATAACTATGAGTTTTTATTTATTTATTTTTGTTCAAGTTTCAAACCAGACAGAGTATTGTCACTTGAGGAAGTTTTTGGAGCTGTAGTCTGTTTACTGACAAAAAAAAAGCTCTTAAATGAGATCATGAGTTCAATTATTTTCATTTGAGAAGTGTTTTATTGTCTTAAAATAAGATTTGCCAATGGAACGATCATAAAAAATGTATTGTTTAGCTCAGTGGTTCTCAACCTTTTTCAGTTGCAAGCCCCTGAATAACAACCGTAGCCTTTCGTGACCCTCAAACACAAAATGTAGGCTACCTGCAAAGTGATGAAGTAGTTTTATCCTCATTTTTATTTTAATTTGAAGTCATAAACATTGATAATGTTCATCTATATGTTTTTATTATTTATTTAGTGCAACAAAGAAATCTAAATGACAGAAACGTGTTTTTTTTTTCAATTCAGTTTTTGGTAACTTTAATCAAACTCGTTTTCTCAGCTCAGGGCATGTGCAGCTCAGTCGTGATGTGGTTATTTTACGTTTTGGTTTTTCGTAACATATTGACGTAAAAAAAAAAAAAAGGTGTGAAAACGTATTTATTGTACATTTGTGACATTTTGATGTATATCTACATTGTGTTGCGAGACATAGCATTTGTTTGATAACTTAAAAGTGCACTGTGTAGCTTTTAACCAAAAAGACTTGAATAAAAGCATGTTTTTGTTACTTAAATGTCTTAGTTACACTAAATAAATAATTAAAATGGGCATCTTTGCTTTGAATGGACTTGCAGTGCCACAAAACACAGTGTAAAAAAATGTTTCTTTAGCTGTATTTTTTTCACATTATAATATAAAATAAACAAACAAATAAAAAATCATGACTCCTCATTTAGAATGTCCAATATAATGGGTTTGGCTTTCATTTTCTACTGAGTTATGTAGTTGACTTTTCACTTCTAGAAAGTCACACAAAGTCACAATTATTTCAACAGTCGCTGATCTATCAGTTAACGTGTGACTGCCCAGCCTGGACGGATACAAGACCAAACCCAAACAAAGACCTTAAATGGGCCCCTGGCTGCTGCACTATGGTCCCTCTCTCCTCCAGCATCACACTGATCAATGGGTCAAATGAAAAAAGATTTCCCTACAACGACATCAGAAACAACTGGCTCAATTTCCTAAAGAGCTTGTTTTTGGGTCGAATCTCTGAGACCAGCCTTCATCTGATTTGTGTGCTCTGAGTGCGGCCTCCTTCTGGAGTAATAGATCTGAGATTGGATTAAATATGGCAGCTTGAAGTCTGGTCCATCACACTTCACAGCCTCGGCCCCTGTCAGCTGATTACAAATGACAAAACTGGCTCCAGTTAATGACTAAAGATGTCCTTGGCAGACAGCGCACATACAAGAGAACACAGTCACACAAGTATCACTTACAATGAAGACCATCAGGAATGCTGCCATTAATCAGCTGATAATTGATCAATATCCATAAAAATGTCAAACTAGAAGAAAAAAATGAAGGACTGCAGCTTTTAAAGCTACATGACCTAATTAGCTTCTTATTTTAACAACTATTATGTTTTTTCTTGTACAGTGAAATGTAGCAAACATTTTCAGAAGCTTATGTTAAACTCTGTCATCCATGTATGATTTTCTATATTATAAGACTAACAGCTGTTGTAAATGTGAGCGGTAGTTTTACCTGAATCAAGGACAAATTGGGAAGATAGAAAAATTGTTGAAAAGAACAGAAAGTACATCACACTATTTAATTTTCTCACAAGAAACACATCTTTGGCCCTGCAGAATTATTTTTAACAGAATAAGTGCACTAGTAGGCCTATACTAGCGGCACTTTCTGCTTTACTACGTGTGCTGCTTGGAAAAAGATATGCTTACACTTTAAATGTAGTAATGAAGTATCTCAGTAAAATCTGAAAAATATTGAAAAAATGCAAAGTAACAATGCTACTCTGTAACCAAGTCGGGGTTATTTGATAACAGAAAATAGAATCTGCCCTTGGGCTGAATGAGAAATGAATTGTATAATTGTCAATGCAAAGTATATCTTCAGCAGTAAACAATCAAATAAAAATGATATAATTTTGTTTTGTTGTTGTTGTCTTTGATCATTTTACATAAAAGGATAAGATTGTATTGTCTAGAAGCAAAGACAGGTGAAGTCTTATCAATCACAGAAACAAAACACTTAAGTAGGCTCATTTTTAAACCATTATGAGGTCACAATATGAGCTTTTGTCACAATCCCAAAAAAGACGATTGGCCACTTATGAGAAGAAGTGAGAACGCACACAGCCCTTCAATCTCATTTTGTTCATCTGAGCGTTAGTCATCAATCGTCTTTGTCCTTCAAGTGGATCATGTCACTGCGGGTGAGCGTTCAGAAGCAGTGGATAGTGGATAAAGTCATGTTGAGTCATATTTGTCAATAAATGTGCAGATTTTATAAATGTAATATGAGTCACAAATCTAAAAAAGACATACCCCGTTTTCTACCATTTATTTAGTAATTAACTATGACGTAGATGTCAGTGTAATCGCTAATGATCCATAGTAGAAAAGATTTTCATAACTGTAGAACAAACCAGAGGAAGAACTGGTCAGGACAAACCTTCTAATGGGCTGGATAAAACTTAGAAAAGTATTTAAATACAGTCTGTCAATTCACCTCGATCAGAGAGAAAATTACTTGGATGAAAGTCAACAATAACAACTCTGAAGCTTCAGTAATCTACATTCTGTTCTCTGTAAAACACAAAGTTGACCTAAAACATCTTTTGAAAAATAAACAGGTTCATTGACTTCCTATTCAAAACTAATGAACTTTTTAGATTTTGTAAAAGTCACAAATATGGCAAGAACTCATCTAGTAGATCCCCGTTAGGCCAGTGGATAGTTTTTTGGAAAACATAAGCCTTTGCTCCACAAATCTTTCATTTTAATCTCATGGTTTAAAGGACACATATTATGCAAAATCTCCCAAAAACACTGTTCTGAATGTCCCAGATCTGTGATGTTATAGATAGACCTCTCTCCAAGTCCACAAATCATCCTCGATTGAACATTTCTGCAGCATTAGCATATCAGGAAAGATTGGTTTGATTGCATAACCTCTGTAATTTTCTTTGGAGTGAGTAAATAGAGCTCTAACTCAATTTTTGATGTAGAAAACACACACAACCCATGTGTGACTTTACAAGACTTTTTATTAGTTCTGGTGCATGAGATTCCAAAGTGGAGGTGCTTCGGTGCAGGTTTGAAGGAAAAAAAATAAATGCAGTGTTCAGTGCGTCTTTGAAGAGTCTTTATTACAGCAGTTTATTTTCCACATTGTAGTTTTCTCATCAAAAACATACCTGCTTCATTTACAAATCCTGCTTATTTAGACGTCTTCTTCTCTCAAGCTGAAAACACCTGGCTCTATATTGTGATGTCATTAAGTGCCCGGTTTAGCTTGACTAAAATCACATGCATAGCACTTCACTGGATTTGGAAGAATCAGCTATTGCTTGAGCCTAATTTAAACTGTTGTTCTGGTGCAAAGATTTCTGTAGATCAAAAAGACAAAATGACATAGTCTTATCAGTTGGGTCTAAAACAGCCTTGAACTTTAAAACTGCCACCTAATGACATCACAAGGTAGAACACAGACTTAGAGCTTTACAGATGTACACAATCTAAAAAGCAGATGAATGACATGAAGCAACAACTCTGGGGATGCTTTTGATGAGGAAACAACATTCTGCTGTGGCAAAAGACTCACACATCAGTCCTTTAAAAGATATTATGAACATCTAAAATGGATTGTTTGTTGTTATTATAAAATGTTACTTATAAAGGAAAAACATGGCAGGACACATTGATATTTTCTTTCTTTTTACATCTATTCAAATACAGAAAGGTGAGCTGCTGATTTGGGCTTCCCTGGGAGAGAAGGGGCTTTCTACTGACAGACAAAAGGGATACAGCGAGCTTGACATTTCCATTTAGCTGCTGCCGTGCGGACTGTGCCACCCATTCGTTTCAATTGACTCCTTCTCTTTATGTGCTCTCAGGGGCTGACATATTGACAGATGCAAGGCAGGGGTTTGCTGTGGCTTCGAACCAGCGTGTGCGCGGGCATCCTGCATAGTTCTAAACAGGGTGGGCAAAAAGAAAAATGCCATTTACTTTTGACACGGTTTTGATAAAAAGTGAAAAGTTGTCTTACTTTGACAAACTTTATTGACCCATAAGAGAAAACTTGGACATAATAGCTCACAACACATAACTTGACTCATCTGAGCTCAAAAAAGGGGTTCATATTTGGGACTTAAAGTTGACCTGAACCTGCACTCATCAAAACGTCCATGACATTCAACATCAACATGGTTCTTGTTGGACCATCAGCAAAGATGTGTTTAAGACTGTTGTCCAGATGTCCAAACATTTTTCATCAAGGAACCATATAAAACAAATGTAAAGTTAAAAAAATGCTATTAGATAAAGATAAACTGAGCTACAAGACATAATTCTGTGTCTTGGGTTGTGTTGTTGGATTCCCTTGACAAAAGAAATCTCCAAATCTTAATGGGACTTTCCTGGTTAAATAAAGGTTAAATAAATAAAAATACAACCGGAAGTTTACTTATGGACCGGCTTCAGGACGTGCTTATTAATAACATTCAGAAATAACTTCATTTATTTCTGAACCATGGATCGTTAATGCTTATGAACAACTGTGGATCTTACCCTCACTGTGGTTATACTCCAGGTTTTCACTTATTTTCTATATATATATACAGTATATATAAAAAAATCTTTGCGAGATGAAAGGGAATGTTCTAGGACAATTATTACATTTGCTGTTTCATGGTTTGAATTTGTGAAGTCCTCAGAGATAACTGATTCTTTGGGCTCTACAAAAAATAAACTGAATTGAATTTTCCTTAATATGAGGTGAGTGATTTTGCTCTATATGAGAGACGACCAGTGAGCTTCTTTATAAACAATGGTGAGTTTTTTTAAGCTGTGTCACCAGACCCACAGAGAAAGCATTGCTGATGTGTAAGATTCATAGCATCCTGATTGTTACTTAGTTTATTGCTCCTCTCATGAAATCTCTACTACACTGGCATTATCATAAAGTCTCACTTTATATTAGTTACTTTAACAACATGCTGCTCGGTGCAAAGAATGTTTTTCCAAACCAACACAACTCCAGGTCAGGTGTGCACAGCCTTTACAATAAGATGGCTCTGATGATGGAATTACAAATAATCTGAATCTGTTAGACATCTTGACATCTGTAGCAAAGTCATAATATCCAAATCTCTAGTACTGTTTAATTATGAAGTTGTATAGCTTTTCTATATGAGGGGGTCACGGTTTTCTTCTGTAATGAATCCACAAGTTGAAGCCACAGGAAGTTGTAGTGGAGTGTTTTGGGAAAAATAATAATCTTTGACCACCTATGACAGAAAAAATATAAAACGTGTTGTCTGTTTAATGACCTCTACTCTCTGTTTGGCCTCATCACTGCTGCTTCTCTGATACAATGGGGGACATGAACAATGTTTGGCTGAGCACACGGCACACTGTTCCTCCCAAGGTGCAACAAGGCTGACTCATCTCACTTTTAGAGCGACAGAGCTTAACCCTTTGAACTGCAGGGTGTTAAACACCTCCTCACTCTTGTCTCTTGTCTGTAGAAGAAAGGCTAATGTGTGCACTGAAACTGATGAACAGATGAGTCACAGCAATCATTTAGAAAGACAACTGTTTAGAAATTAAAACTATAAATATACATACAAAAAAAAAAAACGGTAGAGTAACTGAAACACGCTGTAAAGCTTCAGTGAGTTTAATTAAGAAGGAACTCTTCTAATACTGCTACACTTGTTTAATCAGTCAGCACATTAACACAACCAAAGTAAAGGGGAAAAAAGCTATGCTTGACAAATTAGAAGGAATGTGGGGAAAAATATACATTTAAGCATATCAAGTTACATAGCAGCAGGCAGAGCCGAACTAAAAAATAGAAATCCCTCCATCTTCATTTTAATACAGAAATATTTAACACTATCAGAGTTTATACGTGACTATTACATTTATGTAAATATGATCTTGTTCACTATGTTTTAATGAGAAGTACAGTTTAACCTGTCAGATGCATTGGAAGACATTAGCACTGGGATTGGAGGATCTATCAATATTTATTTTGGAAAAACTTTCCAACACTACATCAGACCAATATTGTTTCTACAAATTTGTAGAGATAGAAGTGTAAAGAGTGGCACATGGCAGTGTGCTTTATTATAAAGGTCAAACAAATTAAACAGCTAAGCACTTATTAAAGATTCATTTACCCCTGAAAACACATCCATTTAATAGACTAGAATTAATTGTTTAAAACTATGCATGTTTCTAATGTATGAGTGTGAATAATACAAATATTAATACAAAATCAACTTTTGAAACCGTGTTTCTCATCGTTTGTAGTATTTTGATTGAGTGTTACTCAAGTATAAGTTGTCCAGTATCTTGAATTCAAAGCTTGAGTGCTCAGAAACTCAAACCATATATAACCACCTTGCGTTTGTTTTAACTGCCTTTTTGAAAAGGAAAGTCTATGGCCATTGTCTGATGTTTCTGCAGCAGTACCAAGCTTGGTCAGTACTTTGATGGGAGATGCTGGGAGGTGTCAATGTTTATTTTTATATATTAATGTAAATTGTTCTGCTTTAAATCAATGTTGTGGTTACACTGAACAAAATAATGTATTATAGTTTAATACTATCTAGTATACATTACTTTTTTGGGTGTGCTACCTTTCTCATACATGATTTGTGTTTGGGTATGAACTCAATTACTCTAGAAATAAGTAGAAGAAAAGTAGTATTTTCTCTGAAAGCTTTCCTAACATTTGATGTCTTCTAAAGAGATAATAAGCTAATGGGGAGAGGTTGGGAAGATGAAGGTCACCAACAAAATGAGGCTTCGGAGGAGTCGACAGGTGCAGGGAGAGAAAAAGAGAGAAGGAAAAAGAGGGGAGAGTGAGAAGGAGGAGAACGAGAGAGCAGAGAAAGAGAGAGAAGAGAGAGAGGGAGAGAGGAAAAAGAGAGAGAGAAGGGGGAGAGAGAAAGAGAGAGGGAGAAGAAAGAGAGAGAAAGAGAGAGAGGGAGAGAGGAAAAAGAGAGAAGAAAGAAGAGAGAAGGGGAGAGGAGAAAGAGAGAGGGAGAAGAAAGAGAGAGAAAAGAGAGAGAGAGAAAAAAGATAGCAGAAAAAAAGAGAGGGGAGAAAGAAAGAGAGAGAGAGAGGGGGGGGGGGGGGGGTGTTCAAAAGCAGGCTTCAAAGGTCACCAGCACTTTGTTCTTGATGATGACCATTTCCCTTTTGTCTTTTGTGATACTGAACATAAAGCAGTGCAATAATAACACCAGCCAGGAACACTTCTGCTGTCATTTAGTTTGGGCACAAACACACTGCAGGATACAAAAGTAAAGGTACAAAACAGTGATTTTACAAAGATACTAATAAGTCATCATCATCATCGTCGTCATCATCATCATCATCATCATCATCATCATCGTCATCATCATCATCATCATCATCATCGTCATCGTCATCGTCATCATCAACATCGTCATCGTCATCGTCATCGTCATCGTCAACGTCATCGTCATCGTCAACGTCATCGTCATCGTCATCGTCATCATCATCATCATCATCATCATCATCATCATCATCATCATCATCATCATCATCATCATCATCGTTTAAACTGTCAGGTGCATTTAAAGACATTAGGACTGGCATTGGAGGATCTATCAATATTTATATTGGAAAAACTTCCCAACACTACATCAGACCAATAATGTTTCTACAAATTTGCAGAAAAAGTAGTGCAAAGGAGTGGCACATGGCAGTACACTTTATTAAATAGGTCAAACAAATTAAACAGCCAATCACTTAAGATTTATTTACCCCAGCACAAGTTGCATAAGTACATTATATTGATTTTTTTAATTTTAAAATAATGTTGTCGGCAACTAATGGTTACCAGCCTAACAGCAGGTAAAATAATAGACAATGGTATTGACAAAAGAAAAAAAAATCTATATTGGACCATGCTTGGTTAGGACACACTTTTGGCTTTTCTGTTCGACTCAGTGCTAACCTCCCTGTGTCCCTTTCATTCATTCAGCTTACACCTTCCACTCATTTTCAGCCCGAGAGCATCTATTAACACGCCCCCATCCCAAACACATCCCTCTCGGGGCTGTAGATTGACCAATCAATAGTCCAACTGAAAAATCAATGGTTTGCATCTCTTCATTAGCTTTCTGCTGACATGCTGCTGGCTGCAGCGTGAGACAGGCGGCTGTTAGTGCTGCGACAAAGCCCACCTTTTCCCCTTGTAGCGCCTGTAAGTGGAACTCAGAAGAAAAACTTTTGGTAATAGATGTTTGTGTGCTAAACAGCCACACAGAACTGCACCTGTACCACTACACAGCAGCACTACACAAGTCGTTGGGGCAAACACGTGACGGGCCAGTGACAAGATGTAGGTCAGAGCAGGTTGAAAAGCAGATTTTTTTGTGGGTCAAGTGGAAAGCCTTGTTGACCTGAGGTTAGATGTACAATTTAGTGACAGATCTATTATGCTGAATCCTGTGGCCAGTCAATTACACAGAATAATGTTGACGTTTTTGTGAGGTATTCAAGTAACAGAGGTTATTAATAAAACTAAAATTTTATAATTTATTGTATCTTGCTTTGAATTCTCCTCCACACTCGGAGAGCTAACCACAGCTGCACTGTCTAACTTTTTAAAGTTAATGGCCAATCTACTGAAAATTCTTCAAGGTTAAAAATATGTTTTCTCCATTTCAGTTGCAAGCAGCTCTGTGCAGCATTTTTAAATACAGTTCTTTCTCTAGGAGTTACAACTTCAGAAAAAAAAAACTATAATAAAAGTTTTTTCTAAATTTTTCTTGTGAAGGACACCTGAGATGCAATAGAAAAATGTGAATGTTCCAAAGTATAAATGTTTCTAAAAAATATGGATTAGATATATTTTATTACCTGACTAGTTTCGACGGACACTTTCGTCTTCATCAGGCGCCTTGGTTATGTGTCTTATTAATAAAACTCATCATCACTGCAACATGTGATGCCTCTGACAAAGACGAAACTAGTCAGGTAATAAAAACATCTCTTACCGATATTGCCTATTATAACTGTCAATATGTAGAAGGAAGCATTTAAGAAGACATGATGAACATCTCTAGTGTGAAGGATGCCTCTCAATTGCCTGGGATTTAGAGCTTACACTTCTGCAAGACTTTTGCAATAAGAAAAGTGGACCTAGTCACCATGACCTCAGCTGGATCTCAAAATCAACTCGCTTATTTGTGTGACACAAAGGAGCTCATCACATGTCTGTCATTTCAAACTAAATCTAACAAACTAATTGTAATCTTTGTCTCTCTCTGTCTGTGTCTCTCTCTCTATAGCAGTTGTGCTTTTTTTCATTTAAGAGATGATGCTCCCGATTGGCTAATTCATCTGTTAATCAGGCCACTGAAACTTGAGAGATAAACATAGTGACCGAACAATATATACTTTTATATAAGTCTCTAAGGGCCACTGGGCATTCTTCTAATGAGTGGCTTCACCTTTCCACAGATCAGATCCGTAAGTGGTGCTTGACACACGGTGGTGGTACAGAGAAGCTACAATGAGTATAATTCACTTTTAATTATTGCTTCTGGTAAAAAGTGGTGTATGCAGTCACAGTTTTGAGATACTATTAGATGTGCATGACTGCAGGTGCAAAGGCAACAGTGAGCGAGAGAGAGAGAGAGAGAGAGAGAGAGAAGAAAGAGAGAGAGAGAGAGAGAGAGAGAAGAAAGAGAGAGAGAGGGAACAAGAGAAGAAAGAGAGAGAGGGGAAAATAAAGTTGGAGTCTAATTAAAATAGTGGAATTTGGACGTGTCTGCAAAGCTCCTCCACTCTAGAGGTGCCACTTCTATCTGTTATTAATCTCACTGTCTACTCACGACCTTGCCTCAGCCCCTTCTCATCCCAGCATAACAACCATCTTCACCGGCACATAATTCTAATTTGCGTCACCTTCTTGTACGTCTCCTGTCTACTGTGGCCCTTTTCTCGTCTGTAGTGATAAAGGTCAGATCTGAGAGCAAAGCCGACAGCGCAAAGTCCTGCAGCTAAAACACAGGCTCGGAATTCATATAATTTACCCGACGTTTATTACACCTACAGTTGACATTTTTAGATCATATTTATTATTGTTGTTAGTATCCCCAAAGAACCTCGTAATAATGTCGAGCACCTAGGAGAAATTATGGTGCCTTTCGAACAGGTTTCACAAGAATTTATCAGAAAATTGAACCAAAGCAAAATGTAAGCTAGGTGACATCAAGGATGAACTCACGGACAGATGTTTTCTCGGGTGAGAATAGAAAAAAGCCTGAATTTTTCATGTGTTATTGTGAATAGTTACATTTTTGTGCTAGACCCAATTCAAATACTTCAAGCAACAAATATATAGAAAAAAATATATATATATAGAAGACCCCCTTTTGGGGCTTCTGCCGCTTCTCCTCTGTGAGACAGATATAAGTGTGAAACAGGTGTGAAGAATAGGGTGAGACATTGGCAAGACGCCAGAGCTGTGACTGTATCTCACAGCAACAGCAGTTTCCAGCTATTTGTCCTGAGAACCCCTTAATCTTGTCTCACACTCTATGTACCCCTTACGTTTGTCTCATACTCCATGTGTCCCTTAATCTTGTCTCACACTCTATGTACCCCTTACGTTTGTCTCACACTCCATGTGTCCCTTAAACTTGTCTCACACTCTATGTGTCCCTTAAACCTGTCTCACACTCCATGTACCCCTTAAACCTGTCTCACACTCCATGTACCCCTTAAACCTGTCTCACTTTCCATGTGCCCCTTAAACCTGTCTCACACTCCGTGTACCCTTAAACCTGTCTCACTTTCTATGTACCCCTTAAGCTTGTCTCACACTCCATGTACCCCTTAAATCTGTCTCACACTCCATGTGCCCCTTAAGCTTGTCTCACACTCCATGTACCCCTTAAACCTGTCTCACACTCCATGTACCCCTTAAACCTGTTTCACACTCCATGTACCCCTTAAGCTTGTCTCACACTCTATGTACCCCTTAAACCTGTCTCATACTCCATGTGCCCCTTAAGCTTGTCTCACACTCCATGCGCCCCTTAATCTTGTCTCACACTCCATGTACCCCTTAAACCTGTCTCACACTCCATGTACCCCTTAAACTTGTCTCACACTCTATGTACCCCTTAAACCTGTCTCATACTCCATGTGCCCCTTAAGCTTGTCTCACGCTCCATGCGCCCCTTAATCTTGTCTCACACTCCATGTACCCCTTAAACCTGTCTCACACTCCATGTACCCCTTAAACTTGTCTCACACTCCCCCTTAAGCTTGTCTCACACTTCATGTGCCCCTTAAGCTTGTCTCACACTCCATGCGCCCTTAAACCTGTCTCACAACCATGTACCCCTTAAACCTGTCTCACACTCCATGTACCCCTTAAACCTGTCTCACACTCCATGTACCCCTTAAACCTGTCTCACACTCCATGTACCCTTAAACCTGTCTCACACTCCATGTGCCCCTTAGCTGTCTCACACTCCATGCGCCCTTAAACCTGTCTCACACTCCATGTACCCTTAAACCTGTCTCACACTCCATGTACCCCTTAAGCTTGTCTCACACTCCATGTGCCCCTTAAGCTTGTGGTTTTAGAAAAATACATGGGTTTCCTAGCTCTTACATATTTTTATTTATAAAATGTACACCCAAAATTATTTTAAAAACTTACAAATACTATATTTGAGCTGATATCATGGTTTTATTCAAACTTTAATGCAAATATATTTTCTTTTATTGTTCACTGTTAAATGTATTCTTGTTGTGAAGCACTTTGGTCAACTAGAGTTGTTTTAAAATGTGCTATATAAATAAAGTTGATTGATTGATTTAAATTAAAACAATTTTAAATTCAATCTTCATTTCAAGCCTAAAATTATTACAAGCTCCCCTTGGTAAGGGCTTGCGTATCCTCAGGGGTCCCCGTACCTCTTGTTTGGAAACATGAAAACAACATCTAAACGTTGTGCCATAATTCTATTATTCATGGATTTCAGCTTGAAATGCACAATATAACATTTTATTTAGAGCAGTAAATTGGTATGGCCACAGGGATAATTTGTTATCACCGTGAACCTCACAGATAATAGAAGTGTTCAACTTTTTTGCGGAGTGGTGGTCTACTTTTTTGAGATGAAAAATTGCAACGGTGCATTATCTTCAAAGGCATTATGAAAATGTGTTGTTAAACGAGGAATAAAGAGCTGTAAATAATGTCTGTTTTTATTGCAATAGTGGTTGTTTTGAGCCTTTTTTGGTTTCTGAAAACTCTCGAAACTCCATTATTACATTAAATAACTATGGAGATACAAACTAGACTTGTTCCAGGGCACTCACTAATATTCCCCAGGACACATGGCTAAAAAATACGGGCATAGTCGAACCAGCTGCTACAATAATGTGATAATATCCTTTTCAATGGTTAAGTAGTGTCCAGTAGCAGGGCCGTGTTGGATCCACGTGGCTGTTTAGGTCACGTCGATGTGATTGGCAAGTCTGAGCTCATGAAATATTCATGATCAGAGCTTGAGTCGAGCCACAATGATGGAACAAGTTGGTGTTGCAAACGTGTCACCCTGCAGTGCTCTCTCTCCAGTCGGCCATTAATCCACCGCTGCAAGATCACATTTGCTTTTTGTTACTTCATTAAAGAACCTAACGCATCTGCAGGATTAAATATAAAAAAGAGAAAACAAGTCAAGCCAGGAAATGGGAAAGTTAAAGGACAAGGAAGGGAATTGCTCGCTTGACTTGATTTGCTGTCCAGAGAAAATAATTAGGAGAGATTTGATAACTTTACAAGTCTGCAGAGGCACTGAAAAGCGTTTTGTTTGCAACGAAGGTTGTTGTTAACAGCTTCCAGGTGCAGAAGGACAAATCGATCATAAAAGACGCAGCTTTTGAACAATAATTGTGTACTAATATGACCGCTTCCAGCATTGGTGTCTATCACTGCGAGATAAAATGAACTCTATAATTTTTAATTAGGTTATGACCCGAGGTGTAGGTGTTTTGCAGTGACCTCACAAAGAAAGATTGCTCTGGACAGTTATATTTTTATATGGATGTGTTTAGAATGCAATAATCGATAAAAGAACAAGAAGACTTTGGCACAATCACAAGCCATGATAAACAGAAAAATGAGAATCAATAAGCAAATCCCTGAAGTAGATTTATTTGTCCTCCGAACACATCAGCTTCATCTCACCATATTACAAATGTGACTAATGATCTTAATGACGTCTATTTAATATTGCAAAGATTGTGTTTCCAGATTAACACTTGTTTTGGTCTAGCTCTGCGGAGTCTCTCAGGTTTTCCATATCTCTCAATCTAAATGTTTGCTGTCCTCTTTCAGCTGACCTCCAGCGCTTCAACCTGCCCACTGTCTTTGCCTCTCTCTCTCTTACAGTCAAATAAACGCTCACAGTATTTTGGCTTGTGTCGTATTGGGACAGGTCATCACTCACAGATCACACAGCGGGACAAGAACGGCAAATGGGTCTCCTGATGGCTGCAAGTCACCTAATCATCCCATTCAGACTGATTGGACCAAATGAGTGAACCTTCATTATTCAAGAGCGTATATAACACACACACTCTGTCTCAAAAAGGTCAAACTATGAGTCACTGCTTAAAACATATTACCAATACAGTGTAAAACCAGTGAAAAGGGGACATTTAAGAGAATAAAAATGATGATTGCCATTTTATCTGACAACTCAACATAAGTGGCAAAGTGAATTCTATTCAATACAAAGAGGTTAAAACGAAGTGTTAAGCTATTAATTATAGAAATATATTACAGTCTTCTCTGACAATTTGTCAGTGCACTCGTCAGTAACGTGCTTCAACTCAACATGCGCAAAAACTAAATCGTTAACATAGTGACATTAAAGGGATAAATTCTATAAATATATTTCTATAAATATAGAAACTAACAGCTATAAAACCTCCACAATCAAAATGGGATTAATAGTCAAGTGAGACCTCTGTCAAGTGAGGAGACATCCTCTTTTGGTTAAAAACTGTATTTCTTAATCTGTATAGGATGAAACTTGTCTTTTGTAACCGAAGATTGCCATGATCTCGAATCTAAATAGAAACAGTGCTCAATTCGGTAGTTTAGTGAGCAATAAAACATTTTTCACAATCTTGCGCACAAGGTCAGACAGACAATTTGCCAGAAAGTGACCATCTCAAGCAGCCGTCAGTAACATATGTGCTACAACTCAACTACTCACTTGTTCATCAGATGTGAAAAAACAAAAATATATGTATTATTAGCTGTTAAAAGTGATAATAAATGGATAAATTGTAAAGTTTTCTTACCAGGCAGGCCAAGACAGAGCAGGGCACTGTAGTAGATTACAGGCAGTGGTCCGAGAGGGCACCCCTGGATGACCTCCGGGGGATGCTGTCCCGGGGTCCAGCTGCCGTTTAGGGTCAAAACAGGAAAAATGTGACTGTGCTCCATGGCTGTCTTGCAACAGTATGTTTCGGGTCTCGATCCTCTTCCTTTAGCTGTGCTCAGTGTCAAGAAGCAAACTGCCCCGAAGCCGGTCTGACGAGGCGGCGAGGGTGCTCTGTCCTTGGGTGCCAATCAGCATGAGTGTGTGAAGGACTGTAAGTGAAATAATGGCACAGACAACAGACATGAGGAGGGCATGCAGGGGATGGTGATGTGTTGTAGGTGATGGAAGGAAGAGGAGAGGAGGTGAGTGAGGAGGGAAGTGAGGAGAGGATGGTGCCGGCGACAGTCCACAGCATCTCACAGAGGGGAGGGGTGAGGAGGAGGAGAGGCGGGCGGGCGAGCGAGCATCAGAGAGAGAGAGAGAAGCTTGGAGGATACGAGACCAAGATGTAGAAAGAGAATAAGATCAACAGATGTGAGAGAGAAGTGATTTCGTTTTTTAGTTGATTCATGCTCCTAAGAGACATATCCTAAATGTAAAAACACACAAAATGTTGCCCAAATATTAATTCTGTACCACTTTATTATAACTACGCCTTAATGAGCCTAAAAAGCACAAACAAATATGTAATTCAGCATGAACAGATGATGGATGAAAAAGGCCATTAAAGCCCATTTGACACATTATGATGTTTTTTTCTTATTTTGATGGGTTAGTCCTTGTTGTAAAGATGTATCAATTTATGAAGTTGACCAATACAAGTGGAAAATTACAGGACATAATTTGAGTTCTAAAACTAAACTTAAATAACTGTATCAAAAAGCAACATTACATAAAGCACTTTAGTATTTTCAAATTAATTAGTCACAACTTGGTATTTAAACATAACAAATAAAGATAATAATGTTACCCCGGTATCATAATCTGTTACTTTGCTTGGCAGTGCACTCCCTGTTCAGCTTCATTTAGCCAGTAGAATTCAGTCGCTGGGTTTAGTTCGACTGTTAGTTAGTTATTTGATTGTGTTCTGTGAGACAGACAAGCTAAAGTCCTGGCTACTTTAAAGGAGCTAAACAGAAGTTGTGCTGCCACAAAAAAGTGATCTAGAAATCGATAACGTCAGGGTCGGATGATGGAGGCAGTTTTTTTTCCATTAATGACATTGTACTTTAACGATAAAATATCTAATGAATTATTTCACAAATTACAATTTTCATTTTAGCTGCCCTCCTGCAGAATGCTGTGATGTCTCGTGAAAAAACCTGTTGTGTCATTTATGGATTTTTGCACTTTTGGTTGCCAGTGGAAGTGGTTTCTATTAGACAGTAGTAATATTCATCTGGAAAAGCTGAATTTTAGAATATTGTGATATGATCAATTTGCAACCGAGGCTAACAGAAATTGTGACTAATTCCCAGTGTTGCCAGATTTTCAGAGATTAATAACCGACAGCCCTTCAATAAAAGCCAAAACAAACCATCTTATCATTAATAAAGGCTTTAAAACACATTTTGTGGTTTGTATTTCAGTCATTAGTGGAGATAATTTCGTGGATCAAACTTGAAAAACAGCTAAAATTCACAACCCTTGACTGTCAAAATTCATAGGAAACTTTCGAAATAAAGAAGTCTAAAGTTCCTATAAAGATGCAGACTTGGCAACTCTTGGCAATTTTCATCTGATCGCAATAAACCCTTGAACCAAAGTAACCTATACCCAGACAGTGGAGCCTCTGCAGATGATGAAACACAAAGAATAAAAACATGACATTTGAAAGAGGAACTTGAACAGTAACTAAAAACACCAGGAAAAAAAACAAAATTATAACAATGATAAATGCAGTATGGTATATGTCAACTTTCGTTATCTCTAGGGCCGAACTCAATGTATCGATACAAGAAAATATGTGACAAACTCATTGGCAATACGCATATCGTTACTCGGTGGTGTATCGGGATACATATCAGGATATGTACCGGAATTTTTAAACCATAATTTACACTTTTGAACCTAGACTGCAGCTTTAAGGCTGAAACTATTGATCTGAACAATGACTTATTTGTAGGACACTTGTATCTAACATAAAGAGCCGTTTGAAAATACAATTCTTCTGCATTTTGTTATTCTATATAATCAAATTTACATTTTAGAGACGATTATACTCAAAAACATGTTTTTACAGCTAAGATACAATACTACATTGTTGGATAAAAATAAACATAATGTCCTGTATTTTTTCTGCATAATTAAAAATACCAGGGTGCACGGTAGCCAAGTGGTTAGAGCTCTGGCTTCCCAATAAGGAGGTCGTGGGTTCGACTTCCAGGTCGGACCATATCAACATCTCACGATCTCTCTGGGTGGAGTTTGCATGTTCTCCCCGTGTCACCGTGGGTTTTCTCCGGGCACTCCGGTTTCCTCCCACCGCCAAAAACACGCATGTTTAGGTTAATTGGGCATCACTGTAAATTTCCCTTAGAGAGTGAATGAGAGAGTGAATGGTTGTCTAACCCTGCGGCAAGTTGGCCACTGTCCAGGGTGTTCCCCGCCTAAGGCCCAAAGTCACTGGGATAGGCTCCAGTCACCCGCGACCCCTAACGGGATTAAGCGGTAGAAAATGAATGAATGAATGAATAAAAATACCTACTTAGCAGATTTTTATAATTTTTTTAATATCTTGAGACATGACATATTGAAGAAATTATATATTGGGATGTATGTGTATCGAGATACGTATCATATCGTGACCTCTGTATCGGGATATGTGTTGTATCGGAAGGCTCTTGGCAATACCCAGCCCTAGTTATCGCAAATGTTCTCTTTTACACCGTGAAAAAATTTCAGGCCATCTTGCCCTTAGACAGTTCATTACATTTACTGAAAAATGTTGTCTATTCTGCCATGCACTTTATGCCTTGGTACGGTAATTTATAAAAAGCTAAAGTGATGATTTAGGTATATGTGTTGAATTAAAAACAGAATTATTCTCATTTCTTTATACTGGTAACTTAGGGCCAATAAAGTGTAGTTACTTTTATGGTTATTGACCATTGCAGCTTTGTGAGTTCTTTCTGTCCTCAGTCACTCTTCCTATTTCATGCTACAGTTGTGGTGACAAACAAAGAAAAATCTAAAATCAAAACAAACATGGATGAACAAACTGCATTAAAAACATAATTTGTGTGATTAAATCTGTAGATAAAAAAAATATGACTTGTCTGTCATGACATCAATTTTAAACAATAGAATAAAAAGTAAAGTACATGATGAAAGTGCTAAAGTCAATCTACCCACACGAATCACATGTTATTAGCTAATTGACATACATGCTAATGTTTCTGTGACAAAATGCAAATGAAAAAGTTTCTCATCGCAGTCACATGTTTACTGTAAGTCGTTGACCCAAAGCATTCCTTACAAGGGTCTGTCCTATCGCAGTTAACTTTAGATGACAGAGGAGATTAAGAACCTCAACAAAACTGCCTCCAATGATAAATGAGTGCATAGGAAAGAGCAGGGACCAAACACATGAATAAATAATGAACTGCAAACAGGTTGGATGTGGAGTGAGGCTTGTTTTTGTCTATGTTGCATTTTACAGGTTTGTGACTGAAATGCAATTGGATTTTAAAAGTAAGGCCTGATTTACAATTATTGTATAGTAATCAATATTGTAAACCTAAACATAAACTAAGATACATTTTATTGCCAATAAATAAATAAAAGTCACTGCAAACTTCAAAAAACTAAACTTGGCTCCACTGTCTTATGGACGGCTGTAGTGCATTAAGGAATTTCCTGGTTAAATAAATCTAAGTTTAATGGCATACTGTGTGACTGTAGACTATAATATTTAAAAAAGAAAAGAAAAAACACTAAATGAGGAGTTATCTCTCATGGGTGAAATAGTCTAAGATCACTCTTTGTAACTGTTTACTAAGATTTGTATTTTAACAAGTGATTTCCAGGTAGACCAGTATCAAGAGTGAAATTTGCCTATATTTCACAACAGAACATGTGTCATAAATCATAAAGTTGTATTTGTTTTCATCTTTTAAACTAACTAAATCAGCTTTGCCTGTGCATGAGTAGGAGGGATAAGATTTATAAAATGTCTGCTCGCTCTCATTTGTCATGCAGTGCAAACTGTCTGAAGATCCAGCTCAAATGTGATAATTAGCTCACGCTGACACACTTATAAGTCATCTCACAAGGTGTCATGTCTATAAAAGTATCTTGTAAAGGTATCTGCAAGATTATGATCTCATGATTGAAAATTACGTTTGGTAAGACTTTGATGTGTGTGTTTGTTTTTTTTAAATTAGACACTTTAAATGTTAATGTTAATTCCAAACAGATGGGACAAAAATGACATTGCAACGAGAGAAAGAAGAGGAAGAATATTTACAAAAACATCTTTTTAAATATCATCATATGGTTTTGTTCCACAAAGCAGCTTTGTGCTCTTTATCTTGCATCACATGTGTTTAGTGATGCTTAAAAATCAGTAAATGAACATTTGGGGTGTTTATTAGTTACTGGTAGAAAATATGTTCTAACCCGTGTAAAAACTCCATTTTATCTCCACGGAGACAAGTACAAGTGAGATCTGTGGAAAAAAGCCCACTGGAACATTTCAGCCAAAACAATGACATCTTCATAGAGAAGATGGTGTAACTCTCTCCATCCAAAGTTACACACTGGATGTTTAAAGAAAGACATTCTTAGTGGATTTCAACCAAGCATCCACATGGAGAGACAGCGTTTTTTGCACTGCATTTCACAAAAGACCTTCCATGTGAATGAAAAGTGACCTTCAGACCTATATTTGTATTTGAAAGCAGTCCGATTAATTTCCACTGACTAAATTTGAATATTGAGTTCACTTCGCTTTCTGCTCAGAACTGAGAAATGCTGTTGCCACGTAGAATACCTCTCATACTCCTCTTCTTTTAAGTGCTCAAGTGTCACGTCCATTTAAAAAGCTGTCGCCTGCCTCTCTGCTTTACCTGCTGTCCATCACGAGGCCTGTGCTGGCGTTTAGCTTCAGCGATATCACTCAAAAGCTGTTGAATGTGGCCACAACGTGAAAGACCCGAGGCCATGCTAGATTAAAGAGTCTTACACAAAGGAACCGAGGGAGAGGGGAAATTGTGAAGAAGAAATAAAGTAGGCGAACAAAAAGTCATAAAATGGCTTCAGACAGGAGCTGCTTGGCGCTGTCATAACAGGAACCTTAACTGCTTCCACAAGTTTGAGTTCTTGAAAGAAATAATTAAGGGAAATGGAATGTGTCAAAAAATACCTGACCTGCAACGCTTGGATCTGTAAATGAGAAATTACTTTCTCGCAAATGTTAAGGAAAAATGAGCTAAGAGCCATGCAAAGCGGGGCGCACCACGATTAACTGTTAAATAAAATATGGCCATAGCGACGTGAATTGATCAAGGATATGTAGCCTGTGGGAGGAGAAGAAGGTGATTCTTCAAGAGGAAAAAGACCCCACAGGGCTCTTGAGTACTTAATACCACATCATCATTGGTCCTTGTCGCACAAACTCAGTTACCTGCTCTGCTTTTGATGCTGTTACTACATAATAGTCACAGGGTATTTTGGATGCATCTTTCCCTCTTAACCAAACCAGGCCATGTTGTTATTACATGGTGGGCTAACCTTATTACGGCAGTGATATGTGTGCTTTGAGGTCAGTAAGTCTGAGTGGACCATTAGAGCCGTTTAATGCCCTCTCCATGTTATTAAGCCATTACATCATCATCACACGCCATGGTAGAAAACCTCATCAATACACTGTAACATATAGGTTCCACATGCAGCCACAAATATGAGCCACGTGACAACAGAAAACGAGGCCGAGAAAGTAGCAGGGAGTCCAGGTTTGCATTTCCAGTTTTTCCGTCATAAAGTTGTCTAGTCTGAAGTAGCATCAATTATGAATGGTCAGGTAAGGCCTTGGCTGTGTGTTTAGTGCGGCTGTAAAATTGGAGCCCAGATGCAGGGAGGGTGGGTCAGGCAGGTCAATGTGTGCCCGCCGCTCTGCTTTCTCTATCGTCCCCTCATACCAAATTAGGTCAAACTCTCAGAAAATAATGAGTTGAGTGGGAAGAAAGGAGAGGGAGACTGAGCAATAGTGTTGAGACAATATCCGAGATGTTGAATAAAACATAGCGCGAGATGATGGATGAAAAAGAACTAGGGAGCTATACTAGAGTATTTCAGTTGTGCCCCTTTGAAGCGCAGGCGAGTTCTTTCCAGGATGTCAACAGGCTACACATTCATGTTCAATCATGTCAGATTCACAGTCTCTTATGACAGTCACTGGGGAAATCACAGCAATCTTGATTTACATAAATCTGTGGATGTGTGAAGGTGGATGGGACGGGGTATGCTCCACTTCCTCACCCCACACTTTAGGTCAGTCTCTCTGGACCAGGCCGGTCAGCTCCTGCCCAGCACTGGGGACCATCTGGTCCAAACAGGCCTTGTAATTCTTCAGTTATTAGGCTGGGGAAATGAAAACATTTAACATGGCTGCAGCTGAGACTAGCCCACAGCTCTGACTGTAAATTGCACTGCTCTCAAACAGAAGCACTGAAATAAACCGGTGGATTTCGGCTTTATTAAGGTGATTTCAAATAGTATTAGTAATGAGATATCATTATTAGCAATATATCTTCTCCTCTAAAGATAAGTTATCAGCAGCATCTGAAGCCTGTTTGCTGCTAACTTCACTCTCTTCACTCCCTCAGGTCCATGTTTGAGGTCACCTGCACTCAGACTGAGGACAGTTCATTTGCAGTGTATTGATTGAAAAGCATGTGGCGTATATTACACCTTTGGTCGTTCTGTAATGATGCTGGTTTAAACAATACTAGCACTGGTACCCCAAAGAGGAGAGGGAGGTGTTTTTGTGTTTACTACTACTACTACTAGGCTACTACTACTACTACTACTACTACTACTAACTACTACAACTACTACTACTACTACTACAACAACTACTACTACTAGGCTGCTACTACTACAACTTCTTCTAATAGGCTACTACTACTACTACTACTACAACTACAACTACTACTACTACAACTACTACTACTGCTACTACTACTACGCTACTATTACTACAACTACTACTACTACTACGCTACTACTACTACAACAACTACTACTACTAGGCTGCTACTACTACAACTTCTTCTAATAGGCTACTACTACTACTACTACTGCTACTACTACAACTACTACTACTACTACACAACAACTACTACTACTACTACTGCTACGCTACTATTACTACAACAACAACAACTACTACTACTACTACTACTACACTACTACACAACAACAACTACTACTACAACTACTACTACTACTACTACTACTACTACTACTACTACGCTACTATTACTACAACTACTACTACAACTACTACTACTACTACTGCTACTACTACTATGCTACTGTTACTTATAGCCTACTATTACTGATAACATCAACAACAAAATAATTTAAAAGAGTCACACTACGGTTTAGTCCAAAATCCAGTGAGAAAAATTATTCAGGATATTTATTTGCCCTGATCTGGTTGCCTGAGATCCAGAATGACATTTCTCTGTATTTTTACACAGAGCAGCGGTGAGGCTGGATTCTCCAGGCAACTGATCTGGTATCACAATGTGCTCTGCAAAATATAAAGACAACAGGCTATTCAAATTATTCAGCACAGAAATAAAGAAATAAAATAAAAATATGTGCTAATAAATTGCACAATCTGACTATTTAATTATAAATTATGACAAAGACAGATTAACATAGATATACACATAGGCAAGCATTTTATTTAGCCTGTCATGTCTATAATGTCTGAAGATTTAAATGACATGTAGACTAGAAAGAAAGGAATATAAATTAGAATTAAAAACAATTACAACTTTTTTTTTCTTTTTGTTTGCGTGATGAGTCCGCCGTGACAACCATAAACAACACGCTCGCTAGCTCGTCTTGTCATGAAGCGCTCTCTGTCGGCGGATAAACACTATTACACTTAAAACACATCCCACAGAAACAACAGCCAGCCAGCCATCATCCTTCTGCATGTTGTCATTTCATCCGGAGGCCATCGTTTAGTGAAGAAATAAGGGGCCTCTTTGACGAGGTCGAGGCATATTTCAAGCTGAACTGGGTTTAACTTCACGTCTTGTTTGCAGAGGTACGTCAGACACTTACGTCGCTTATGTTTTTATAAAGCTACTATGTCCAAGCATCGTTACTCAGCTGACTGTAACAGGGCCTTGTTGTTATTTTGATCACACCGACAGCACAACTTTCAACTAACGAAAGCAAACACACACACCCAAAGCTTAAATCCTTAATGGACCAGTGTTCATCTTTTTGTTTATAACCACGGACATGCTAATGCTACAGGGATGGAGGGATGAAAGCTACGCAGTTTTAAAGACCCGCTTTTTGTTCAATATCAGTGTTATTTTTATGTAAAGTCATCATCCGGTTATAACAGCATGATAAAGATGCTTAGTAATAGAAATAAAGAGTAACGTAGAGAGGACACGCCTAAACACCATTGAATTACATAATATTGATCTGCTCTGATGGAAGCTTCCACGCAACTTTGGTCAGCCTTACAAGCTCAGATTACAAGTTAATTTCTCCCATCTTATACCATTATCTTAGAATCAGGGGTAGAAAATAAATTTGTAGATTTTTATATGTGCTTTTTGTAATTTTACTACTGAACAGTTTTTGTATTTGTACTCCTTGTGATTAAACACTTCCTCATATAAATCCTCCAACACATAGTTAATATCGACATGTGTTCAATTTATTGTTCCAATTACAGCTTCAAAACCTTTTTACAAACAGCAAAATGAAACTGAGAAGACCACCCAAGCACAACCAATCAGACAAAAAAACAAAAAATATGCATTATTCAGTTCAGACAGTACACAGTGGTCTTGTTTTTTCCACAAAATTATGCATTTACCATATGCTTTTTAGTGGAAAACACAATTTACAACAAAAAAGTTAATTACCCAACTGTAACCAATTTGTATTTAGTTACACTTAAAAGGGGCTGGGCAATAATGAAAAAAATGTATATTCTTGATCATATTTTTTTTTGTAGATATCAAAATTTGGACGATATTCTGGGTTAAAATGTGTCTTAGAGTTTATTACTAGACTGGGAAATTTTGTCAAATCAATCACTGGAAAACAAGAGAAATTGTGCTTGAAATATGTATTAAGGATTGTTTTAGTGTCTTAAAATGAGATTCAAACTTAAAATACGAAAGAAAAAGGCCACTGCACTTAAAATGTGGTACAAAACAACAAAATATAAAGGCTGGAGCACTGTAAACGGTCAAAATTCACTTACAGGGGCAACACTAGTGTGACGGGAGGTAAAAATGAAACACTGCTTATATTTTATTTGCACTTTTTACTTTGAACTTTAGTGTAAATGAGTACATTTCTTACATCTATTCGCTTCAATTAAGGTTCAACATTTGTTGTGACCTGTGTGTATTCACCAATAAAAATCCATTCACTCATTTGCAGTACATTTTGTGAACTAGGTAACTTGGTTTGATTTGCCTTGACCCAAATGCAGGTCACCATGAGCCCCCTGACTGTCTCCTCCTCCCTCCTGTTCCTGCTGGTGGGGACCTGGGCAGCCAACCAGACCCCCAGAAAGGTGAGAATTTTGTCAGCAAGATCGCTTCGTCTGGCAGGTATTTGAAAAGAATATGGGTCAGTTTGTCATTTTAAAAGTTCTTGTGTAGACAAACTTCTCTTAATACAGATAAGAAGCTATAATGATGCTGTATGTACAGTAGTTTTATTTTCTCACCAACATTATTTACAGAATAGAACACGGTGATGATTATTTTTGTTTAATACAGTTTTATTAGCATCCACAAAACTGCCACACAATATTTCTTTAATTTGAGAACTTTAGTTTTATAATATAAATGTACTAAAAACCTTATCAAATATGCTAAATAAATGGCATTACAAGGCCCCATTTTCTACCAAAAAAAATAAACCTGCATTATAATGGCCAATATTTTTCTACAGAGTGCATAGCAAGTCAGTCCTGCTAAACCAATACATTTTGGAGAAACACTGTAATATGCATTCTGTGAAGAATCATCAAAATCTTTGACACATACAGTAAATTCTCAATTATTGACACCATCACCAAACAACTTCAACATTCCCATTTGATTTTCATTCCCATTGTCTGTGCTCAGCTTTATGAAGTCAAACTTTAATGTGTTAATTCGACAAAAAGAGAGAAAAAATACTTTACAAGTGTCACAAATATATTCCTAAAAATTATACAATCATACTATTATGATGATTACAGATTAACTGATACAGCTTGACATCCCGTTTACTGATACTTCTGATGATGATCTTTTAGTTTTCTTGGACAAAGATGAAGCCAGTGCTGTGATTTCTCGACAGAAGAGAAACCCGCCCTCCAACTTAGAGAAAGAGTGCATGGAAAAGTTATGCACTTACGACGAGGCATATCGGTTCTTCCAAGACACATATCGTACTGTAAGTCCTAAAAAGCCTAATACTTCCTCTGTGAAACCAATATAAATAACCCTTTCCTCTGTTTTCATGTAGGATATTTTTTGGTCAGTCTATGTTGGTAAGTAAAGCACACATACAGTAATTTTAAATGCTATTGAGCACATAAAACTGTTTTTATTCTGCTTAGATGGAGACCAGTGTCTCAGTAACCCTTGTCAAAATGGAGCTCTGTGTTCGGACAGTGCAGGAGGCTACGACTGTGTATGCAAGTCCGGTTTCTCAGGGGCTCACTGTGAAAAAGGTCTGTAAAAAAAGTGATTTTTTTTTTCTGTGTTAGTGTTTATATCTCACATTTGAGATTATTAATCTGTCTCTTTTTAGATGAGACTATATGCACCACAGAGAAAGACAAGGGCTGCTCTCAGTTCTGTAAGCCTGGATATAGTTCTTTTGAATGTTCCTGTGCTCAGGGCTGGAGAATCAGCCGAACTGACAAAACCAAGTGTGAACCTGCAGGTCTGTTTTACGTTTTCATGAAAATGTATTGAATATGTATGTATTTATTTATATATATCAAAATTAGTGCTGCCAAGCGACTGAAAATTAATTATGATCTGTAATTATTTAATCCAAATAATCTATTTTAATCTCACCTATAAATTGCTGAGAAAAACACTCAACTTTTGTTTTTATCCAATTTAATTAACTACATTATTGTTGTAGATGGAAAATATTAATATATTGCAAAAAATGAGACTTTAGTAAGTCTTTTGTTGCTAAGTTGTCAAGTTGAACAACCCTTATATCCACTTTGCAACTTGCATATGGAAACAATGAAGTTAAAGATTTCAAAATAGATTAATGCCATTAAAAACATTTAATCCATTAAAATGTCTGTAATTAATTTATTGCAAATAATGCACTAATTTGACACCCCTAATCAAAATGTTGATGGTTAGACATCTATAGTTCCTTAATGCAAATAATGTTTTTTTCCCTCTTAGTACCAATGCCCTGTGGTAAAGTGACCAGCCTGAGTCAGTGGGAAACTCGTCAGAAAAACAACAGGGACAACAACTTCAAGGGGCTGACTTGCACATCCTCCGAGTGCCCATGGCAGGTAATATAAATCTTACTGCAGCTTATTGCAGCTAAAGGGGACCTATTTTATAAAGTACACTAACCATATTTTTTAGTTTTTGTCCATGTTATAACAATGTTCTCTCACCATTAGTTTGCTCAGGGTTGTATTTGAATTGATTCACTCAGGTTTGAGTAATTTTGAATTGTCCTGCAGCTGAAGTTTAAGTGCACAAAAAATCTTTTTTTTTAAAAACATGTAGGCTTCAAAATGATCACACCGCCTCATTCAAACAAAAACAATTTGTTATTGAAAATGTTTTGATTGCTAATGGTACATTTTCCAATGAAGAAGTGGTGCACTATACACTATAACAAGGCTGATTACTGGAAAAATGAAAAAAAAAAAAAAAAAAATCACTGCATGTGTTTAACTTGAAAATACGTCTGGGTTACAGGCTTTGCTGAAAAGTGGAGAGTCTGCTGGTTACTGCAGTGGAGTCATCCTTAAATCAAACATTGTCCTAACCTCAGCTCAGTGTGCCAACAAACACAGAGATTTCCAAGTAGTGGTTGGTGAGTAGCAGAGTCTTTTATTTATTAAATAAAAGACAGTTGCTTTTTGTTGTTAATCATATTACCAGTTACACGTGCACCGCACATATTCAGATTTACTTGAGTAGCCTATTTGGACCTATAGTTCGTAAATAGGTTGATTACTAATTACTTTTTTTAACTGCAGCTTGGATCAGACTTTTATAGAAAACAATTTTAGCCGAAAGTTCTTTAATAAAATGCATATTCCTTTGACTCAGATCAGATCGGGTCAGTAAATCACTGGGTATGACTTAATGCTAGCTAATTATAATTAACAGTACATAGCTGATTTTAGTAGAGCTACACTGTGCACAAATATGCAGTATTTGACAACTTAATAGAATTTATACATTTTATCTTAGTTAGGATCTTCATGTCTGTACCCAAGGGTCTTTGTGGGGTCCTTCAGAAATATTATTTACCTTTTTTTTCATACAGATATCTCCTAAAAACTTAATTAAAATTGTCATAAAATGAATGATTGGTGATTATTTTAATAATATAATAATATAATCTAACAAAAGCAGTTCATCTACAGTACAAAATTGAAGAAGTTTACATATTTTCATTAAAATTTCATATACAATTTCAAACGTGACATGGTCTTGTTTTTTTGACAGGTACACGCAAGACCACTCCTGAAGATGGCGAGCAGACTTTGTATGTACACTTAGTCCACGTTCATCCTCGCTATATCGCAGGACGTCCTGAAAACGACTTGGCTGTGATCGAACTTCGTGACGCCATAAGGTTTAAGAGAGAAGTTGTGGCTGCGTGCCTGCCGGAGCGCGATTTTGCAGACCACATCCTGGTATCTGGAGATAACCCCGCTGTGGTCACCGGGTGGAAGGAAACCCCTGATCAAACCGCCTTCCAGGAGCCTCTCGCGCTCAACCACTTGGCCTATGACACGCTCTCACATTGCTTGGAGACCTACCCCATGATAATGACAAATAAAATGGGCTGTACGACTCAGCGGGCCAATGCAGACTGTAGCATGAGTTCAGGAAGCCCTCTGCTAACACTGTACAGGGATGTCTTCTTCCTCACTGGGATCATCACCAAGCCGGCCGATGCGGACTGCACCAAGGGCTACATCTTCCAGAAAGTGTCTCGTCATCTGGACTGGCTTCAACCCTTCATGGGCTCACGTTGAATGCATCAGGAAGTTATCTATATGTATTTATATCTTTACTATCTCATCCAACAGCTAACATTTATTTGAAATCATTGTAGTCATCCCTGATTGTTGCTTGTCTTTTCATCTGGATCTTCTAATATACACCACAAGAGGGCACTGTCATGTTATGTTAAATGTGATCCATAGTAGATAACAGCAAACAGCCATGAGTACTATATATCATTTTGTGTTCTGTGATGTGAATGTTTGTTTAAAGAACTTTATTCTACTTGACATGCACCTTGTAGCACATTAACACTGGTATTCACTGTTTTTAAAAGTAATAAATTCATGTTAAACCCCTGAGTGATTGCTGGTTTTCTGTCTATTTACAATTAAAATACATAATTATTTCTCAAATACAGCTGTGTTCGCTTTAATTTTTACACAGCAAATTTAGATCGGTCCTGCTACTTCTAAAGCTTTCACAAACTGTTCTACATCCACATGTATTCATTTTGGGCTTAAAATAACTTTTTACAGACAGCAAATTGAAACTGAAGTGGACCACCCATGTGCAGCCAATCAGAGTGTTGTTTTTAATTAAGAAATAAAATACTTTATTATTTGATATAGAAAGTGCACAGAAGTCTGATTTTGTCACAAAGTGCTGCTTTTACGATACATATAAAAAAAGGATTGTATTAATTTACAAACAAACAAAATGAAGTACCTGGCTTGATACTATAAGATGAGTTTCAATGAACTCTAAAACTCCAAATATAAAATATGGTACTGATCAAGATAAATATACAAGATAAAGTCATGATACTCTACTATCCATGTCTTGATTTTAAAGGGGAACTTTTGCATTTTTCTATGCATTTAGGAAGAAACTATAGTGTAGATTAGTAATTTATATTTAGTTTTTTGTAAAACACACAATTGATGTAAAACAGCTTAGAAATAGAAAGAGGTCCATTTACTTCCTGCAAAATTGCAGAACTGATAAGCCCCCCTTCAGTGTAAGATTTTAAAGGGGAGCTATTATGTCAAATTCACTTTTCTAGGTTTTTAACCTTATTATAATGGTCTTCCTTCATCATTAGTTTACTCAAAGTTATACTTGAATTGTTTCATGTATGTTGGAGTAATCTTATATTGTTCTTCAGCTGGAGCTCAAGTGCTCAGAAATCCCCGTTCTCACCTACCACCTATCCCCTCCCACTTGCCTGTATTTACTTGTTATATCTCAAAGATGAATACTCAAAGTGAAACAGATATGGTTCAAAACTGTCCCATATTCACTTTCCAACTATATATATATATATATATATATATATTATATATATATATATATATATATAATATATATATATATATATATATATATTATATATATATATATATATATATATATATATATATATATAAGTTGTTTTAGCTCAACTTTGTGTTTTACAATGAACAAAAGGTAACTTACTGATCTGACATTTCTAGTTTCTATATATATATATATATATATATATATATATATATATATATATATATAAAACACAATAGGACCCCTTTAATGTAAGGAGCAGCAGGTGTTTAATTTGTCATTTTTATTGTGGTAAAGTGGCTATGTGACTATTTAGAGCCAGATATGCTTAACACATAACCAGACAAGTGGGCGGGGTTAGGTGGTAGGTGAGCACAGGGCTTTTCTGAGCACTCAAGCATCAGCTGCGGGACAATACAAGGTTATCAAACACGCAGGAATCAATCTTAATAAAACTTTGAGTCAACTAATGCAGTTATAACAAGTTTAATAAAGTAGAAAAACAGATTTTACACAGTAGGTCTACTTTAAAGTTATTTATGTCATTGTGTGACAGTTAATTAGGGGTATTTCTATATTTTAGTTTGGGATTTAATATGGTTGAGGTTAGTGCAAAGTGTATTTCTGTACCAAACAGTTATAATTATATATTTTTTTCTCAGTGAATTTTGAATCAAGTCAGACTTAGTTTTTATTTATTTAATGTTCTCAAAAGTTGGATTTAATCCAATAACATACCATGCTTTTACCACAGTGTATTGCACCCTTACAGTGAAGCTCTGACGTCAGCTCTATGTCATTATAATACATCTCTTTTTGGTTCCAGACATTTGCTCCTCTGTTGTCTGGCACTGTTTTCCCACACTCATGGGCCCACCACTCTCTTCTCACAACCTCTTGGTGCACAAGGCCAGCACCGTGTCAGCGCGGGACAGAGGACTCGTAAGAATAAAGAATGGATGACAACAAAAACCTGGCCTGCCACTTTTGATTGGGCTCCTGAAAAGCATGTCTCTACGCGCTGGGGCCCGTGGTCACTGTTTCCATGGCACTCACCAAGGAGACAGCTCCTTGTTCCCAAAAATGGCTGTGCTCCTTCAGTGGGACATCCAGAGGAGATTTATGTGAGTGCAGCTCCTTCCTTCCACAGCCCACTTTTGGACTCTGGGCCTTTTTGGTCCATTTGTTTGCTCTGCATTATCTGTTAGTAATGGAAGAAATCCAGATTTAATGTGTATTATGAAGATATGAAAAATAATAGACAAGAGCAGGGCTGTAACGATTATTCGATTAATCAGGACTGGTTGGTTATATATTTAAAAAATCGTAATCGTTTTTATCATTATCATGATTAACAAGACTAAACAATACTCTAAAATACATATAAAGACACAGTTTTATATCCAAGACCACAGCATTAGAACAAAACATCAAAATACAATACACTGTTACTGTTTTTAATAAAAAAAAAAAAAAATACTTGTTTTGTTTATTCCATCAACTTTAACCCTTTTTTTTTGGCTAAAAATGTATTCATTCAAGTCTAACAATAAATATTGTTTGACAAGCTGATTAATTGAAAAAAATAATGGCCGACTAGTGACTACTAAACAAAATGGCTAATGACAACATTAGACAACAGTGGTAGCTTTAATTTGTGAAAAAAGAGGTATTCAATTGTTTATAGTCATGACACTAAAGTTTTAAACTTTTATAATGAAGTTATAATACTCAATACTGATTTCAATACCACAATTATTGCAAAGTTATAGACAATGGACTGAAATTTTTAGTACAAAAATAAATGTACTTTTTATTATTAAACCCTCAATCTCAGTTCTAGTATAAAACTGCTCAAGAAAATCCAGTTGTGTTAATTTGATTACCTTTAGTAGTATCAACACTTATTCAAATTACTATTTAATGTTGATGATGCCTGATTTGGACACTTTTAACGACTGTTTCTACCATACACAAAATGATAGCAACAATAATAGCAAAATATCCATTACTTATTTAATTAAAATGTACTGTACAGTGTGCAGTAATCTTAAATACTTCAAATGTTAATGTATTTTAGCTCATATATAAGCATCTAAAATCTATTAGGTGTGTCACAGGGAACACTCTTTACAAGAAGGCTCTTGATTTTGTTGGGAAGACAATTTGGGGATCGCGTGTTCATGAATGGAGGAAAGACAGGAGGCATATAAAGGGAAATAAATAAAACACTTAATCACAAATGGTAAACATGTTTCTTAATTGTTCTATTGTGTGCATCTGGCCAGTGTCCCATTAAATAAATAATCCTCCCAAACCCCAATATTACTGCATGCTGTGATGTCAAATCCCCTCTGTGTGGGCTCCTGATTGTAGATTTGCCACATAATAGTGCATCTCTCCTGGGCATAAAGGGTAGACCCAAAATGGCTGTCTTAGGGCCATGGATTATCTGTCTGTCTAGTCTGGTGCTGCACAGGGGGTAGAGAGTAGCACATAGCTAAATAAATGGTGTCCTTGTTTTTTTCTTTTTTCAAGAGCCTTGAAGAACTCTTTAAACTCCTGTGTTATGTGGGCATTGGACAGTGACTTCTACTTGGTTGGGTAATTGTGCACAGGGCCAGCAGTAACACATGGCCCCAAGAGGTAAAGTCAAAGAAGAGAGCGAGGAAGAATAAATGGTTGTTGGTTCTTTACACAAAATCATTGTTAAGAAGCGCTTCTACTGATAATGAAGCTCCATTTAATAGTGCTGTTTTCTGGAATAACCTCAGTAAATCTTAACTTTGTCATCATATAAAAAGATATATGGTCTTTTTCATACATTTAGTAACAAACTATGCTTCATTTCAGCTGTATCACTTTTTTAATCTAAAGCAATTACAAATATTTGAGATATTAACATTATTTTTAAACTATTTAATAACTAATGTTGCAGAGTCAAAAAGGTAAATCAGTTTATCCTTTTCCCATGACATGACCTTGATCGTCCAATGAATCCAGAGCAGTTCCGAGGAACTCTTCAGGGCTCAGTGAATGAAAACAAGAGTCTGGCAGCAACAGCTCACACATGTATGAAGAAGTGGACAGATCCAAATTGTGAGGTTAGACTTTTAAAAGTGTAAATAAAGGAGACATTATCAATTTTACTAGAACACTATGACAAGTGTAGAAGTTTATTCATTCATTCATTCATTTTCTACCGCTTAATCCCGTTAGGGGTCGCGGGTGACTGGAGCCTATCCCAGTGAATTTGGGCCTTAGGCGGGGAACACCCTGGACAGTGGCCAACTTGCCGCAGGGTTAGACAGACAAACATTCACTCTCTCATTCACTCACTTCATCCACTAAGGGAAATTTACAGTGATGCCCAATAACCTAAACATACATGTTTTTGGAGGTGGGTGGAAACCGAAGTACCCGGAGAAAACCCACGGTGACACGGGGAGAACATGCAAACTCCACCCAGAGAGATCGTGAGATGTTAATATGGTCCGACCTGGACCACGACCTCCTTATTGGGAAGCCAGAGCTCTAACCACTTGGCTACCGTGCACCCCGTGTTGAAGTTTAGTTGAAGTATAATCATTTATCCAGAATCAGTAAAAAAAAGTTTTTTTTTTTTGATACATTTCAACTTTCATCCAAAAGTCATTTTCAATCTGATGGTTCATCACTTGGTTTCCTATTTGAAAAATACAGTTGCTAAACACTTTTCCTGAATCTTAGCCTGTTTGACTAGGAGTCTAAGTTTGTCCTGACATGTGTGAACTTTTTGATGAGAAAATAATAAAACGTACAGTAGATTTTTAAATCACTGTATGTTTTACAAAATGATTAAATAATTTAAAAAAAAGCATGATAATACATGGTAAAAAGTACACTTATGAAAGTGCAGAACATCAGAAACATTGCCATTATTTGCAGAAGTTCCAAAGTCTTCATTTCCTTGTCACAACCAAATGAAGATTAAAATAATATTTGGAAGACACAAATTATATACAAACAAATGTAAATTGGTAGTGGTAATAATAATCCAATACCACAAAGTTTATGCTCAGACCAATAACTATGTTTTGAATGAGTTATGCTTTTCCAAATGAGCCTGTCTTCCTGGTGATGTTGCACACCTGTATCCTGCCATAGCTCCTGCATCCTGTGAGTTCAAAGGTCTTAATTGTGATGTGGAAACAGATGGAGGAGAGGTGGACTGCCCGGCTGGAGACCGAAAAGCTAATGTGAAGTCCAGGTAATATTGGGAGAAAAAAGGAAGGAAGGCTAAGAATACATTTATGACAAACAGCTCATGTGATGTTGTTAAGGACATAAGACAGTGTGTATTCCCGTCATAACAGTTGAGAAATTCTCACAGGGCTAAAGTTAGCATGCATCTGTCTGTGGAGCTATATTAGTCATGTTCTTTTAGCCCTAAGCTCCAACACAGGAATCCAAAGATCATTTGTAAATAACAATTCAACCAATTAAAGTTGATCGAGAATTTACCCATTTAAACTGTAGGTTGTATGTGCGAAACCAGCTGAACCATTAAAGGTGCATAAACAACTTTTTGGAAGTGATGATGGGGTGGAGGGTTTCCTTGTGGATATGCTTAACCTGCCTCTTTGTGCATTTATGCACTGAAAGCATTTGGTAATTTGTATGAAAGCCTTTATTGTTTGATTTGTTTGATTTTTTGTGATTTTCAAAAAATTTTTGAATCCACCAAAAAATCTCCTGCCATATGGTTACAGGAAACTAGAACATGCGCAGATCAGTAATTTACCTTTTGTTCATTGTAAAACATCAAGTTGATCTAAAACAGCAGTTTTGAACTTCCTGTTAAAAACTACAAAACTGATAAGCCCCGCCTCTTCATTTTAAAATGTAACTATAAAAACAAACATAACAAAATAACAAATAATGATTGTTTTTAAAGTGGCAATAGGCAGTTTTGAACTACATATATGTGTCACTTTGAGTATTAATCTTTTGAAATATATCAAGTAAATACAGACAAGTGGGAGGGGATAGGTGGTAGGTGAGAATGGGGATTTCTGAGCACTTGAGCTCCGCTGAAGCTTATTTAAACATGCAGGAATCAATTCAAATATAACTTTGAGTAAATTAATGATAAGGAAGGCAATTATAACAAGGTTAAAAACTAGAAATTGCATTTTGACATAATAGCTCCCCTTTAAGCCCGACCAATCACAGCGTGTACCATTGGCATGGTTTAGGGGGAACAAACATGTCGACAGATGAACTATTGTCTGCCCATTTGAGCAAAATGATGAACTTTTTTGACTAGAGCTTTCAGCGATACTCTATCCACATAGATAATCAATCAGAATTCAATTCAGAGCCACACACATATCAATCTGACATGAGGCAGCTATGGCACATTGTAACAATGATATCGTTATCTTGCCAATCTTGTTTGGAATTGTCTCAATTTTGTTTGAATAAATACGAAACAAGATTGACCAGAAAAAACAAACAAAAACATGGATTCTAAGTGGAAGCAGTTCTTCTCTCCACAGAACTGGAGTTGGTCTGGTGATGTCACTTGCTCTGTTTCTGACTAGCCATAAAAAGTTACACAGGGCACCTTTAAATACTAGCACATCATCTTTGTTTATTATCCACATTATTCACAGCTTAAATGATAAAGGATAGCCTGAAATCATGCGCATTAACTATCTCTTAAATAGTAACACGGTCATTGAGAATAACTGCGGCTTGTGCATTTTGTGTCTGTAACTAAGCTGAACAATTAGTATTAGCCATTTAGACACAAATACATGCTAGTTATGACAGAATGTCAGGCACAAAATGTATTATTTAATGTCACGACGCAAACTGTACAAATCTGAAGGGACACATGATGGTAAGACGCGTCGCAGGTACTGTAAAGATTTCACTCGCTTAGAAGGCTTATGAAGAGCAGCACCGTGGCCCCCTCCCCCTTCTTTTCCCATGCTGTCACTCGGCATGCACCTGTCAGATTAAACTCAGGTCCTCAGCTCAGCTGCCACCTCTCATGATACGGTTTCCCCCACTGGTCTGAGGCTACAGTGGGCAAATACTTCTGTTCAGAAGGTTGTAGCCTACAGAGAAGTATTCAGAAGATAATGTGGAGAAAGACGATTATTAAAACGTAAAAAAGTAGCCCATGATGTTGGTGGTGTAACATGGTGCGATTTGCCATTGTCCTACTACAGGCCGTGGAACACTGGGCACTCATGGTTGCTCTGCGTAAAACAGCAGTGGTTTGGGGAGTAAGAATGCACTTGGAAATTTAGGCTAGGCAACTGAAAAAGTAAACATAAAGGTTTTTTTATAATGGGGTAGAAAGAAGGGAGGAAACGTGGGGGTGGGGAAAGTGGTGGTAGAGGGGGTCCACGCTGAAAGAATCCCGCTGCTGGCAGGATGGACTAAAGCAGCTGAGGCGACAGGCATGTGACGAGGGGGAATATAAGCATAACAGCGGCTTGGAGGAGCGTCAGCGGGGAACAGCTAAACAGAGTAATGCCGGGAAAGCCCTTCACAATAATAACAACTTTTTATAAAGAAATTAAAGCACAAAGATTTAAAACTAGCCTAAGAGAAAACCAAACGGCAAGGTGTAAAAATATGAATGAAAACTCTTTGATCATTTAGTAGACATTTATGTAGTTGTAGGAAATACTGAGATACTGCGCACTTATTATGATGTGCCTCTGTGTAGAAAAATGTATCGTTTTTTACTCAAGAGGCACAGTATTGGCTTTTATTTTGACTGACTTAACCGGAAACGTAGCATATGTGCCTCGTGTTGTACTCGCATGTTCTATGATTTAGTGCAGTGAAAGAGGGAAAACTGTGGAGCTGGGAATAATCAGCTGCGACAAATAGAGCGTCCGTGACACTGACTTCTCGACACTGGGCTTGGATCTTATTGCGTTCTGGGAGGAGTAATCAGCGCAGTAGTTTCTATAGGTGGTTTTAGGGAGACCCCTCTGTCAGGACACAGCCTATTTCATTTAGCGGCCAGTTGAAGCGTTAACTAGACGGAGAGGTCAGTGATGGTTGTGGCTGCTCAGGGAGCTGACAGTTTTCTCCGTATTTCTGCGCAATTGTGATGTTTTGGGCGCGCGGAAGGGATTACTGTTACGCACGTCACACAGAGCGCAATTTTGGGTGATGCGTTCATGAGGACCACTGAAACACGCTGCGGAGTCTCAGCTGGATAAACCTACAATTTATGCGGGAGAAACTGTTAGAGGCGCATCTATTTTAGCTTCGTGGTTTCAGTGCACAGACAAATATTGACTGCTCCAGAAACGGTCTGCGACAAAGCTGGGAAGACCCTGAATCCAGCTGGGTGTCATGTCCATTTGCCTCAGAGGACACTGGCTAAGAGCTGAAGAAGTGTTTTGAGTCGTCAATGAGAAGAGATTACGCGACCAGTCGAGCTACGTTCGAAATGTGAAGCCAAAATTTTGCAACATCCCTGAGCCACGTTCTTCTACATCGGATTTGTTTACATCGATAAAGGTACGTGCATGTCATCGAAACGTGACAAAGAAAGACTGATGATAACGTGTTTTGACACAGATAAATAAAACGTTGCACCAATTTGATAGGTGTTGCCTGTGCACAGGGCACACTGGGTACCCACAAAGTGTTGAAGCCGCACATTGGACTTGACCTCGAGTTTGCTTGATCATTATATGCGTAAATCCTCTCATGGCTTAAAGATAATTTGGTGCGTATTTTCCCACGAGGATCTTATGGACCAAACAGTGAGTTTCCACGCCACAAAACGTTGGATGTTATTTTGGACTGTCAATCACAACGTGCACCCCACCCCCTTCTCATTTCACGGCCCTCCCCAGTCTTTTACTTTGGAGGTTAAATGTCATTCTTTATATTTGGGTCCCACGCGCATACGCACCACCAGTAACAATGGGCCGTGTCACAAACAAACACGGACTTCTGGAAGCCCTGAGACCCTCCCATGTGACCAGTATTGTTAGGGTCTTTGCTAAAAGGGTGAAGCATTCTCCAAATGTTTATGCATTAAGCTCCTTAGGTCAGCTAAAACCATGGGTGTCTGTCGACTCTCCCACGCAGGTCCCGTATGAGACCCTCATCACTTCAGAGAGAATCACTTAAATAGTCACTTGAGTCCCATTACATAAAGACGAAGAAATGAAGTAACCATGAATGTGATATATGATCAGGCACTGCTAGTGTAGTTTATTGATAGTCTTGGCGCTTCACGGTCTATTTCCGAGTGCACTGTTTTCCATCATTAATCAATATTCATGCTGTTTATTGTCAGCCTGCTCTTTCATGAGTGTAGCTCTCTCTCTGGAGAATAGTGGATGCTAAGTATCTCCTCTATAGCTAATGCCATATGCACCTTATTTGGAGCACTATGCCTGTGTGTGAGTAGCCTATACCTCCTCGCAAACATTACAATTACTCTTTACGCACACACCCTCTCCTCCCTCGCGCTCTTTCAAACACTGAGAGATGCTCCAGGCTCGCTGCTCGCTCCAATTCTTCTCCCAAACGCATCCGGCTGCTGTTTCTCTGCACAAGGCCGTCTGATCACAATCACAAAGTCCAAACAAATGTGATCTCCCTGAGCGCACAGTGATCAACCTTTATTCATGACAGCGTGCATCCCAGTAATTCATCCATAATAGAAGATGATTATTGATATTGTGCCATACAGATGACTAAAGAGGTCTCAGGTTTAAGTTTTTTACAACATGTATTTGGGTTTCACGAGATGCCTCCACAGTCGTAATGGAGGGGGTAGCTTTAGTTGAAACATGTACACGGTTAATTGCCAAGTTAATTAGCATATGGTCGCACTGTGAGTAGGGTCATATGCAATGAGGTCTAATTAAGTTGGCCAGGGAAGTCCAAAACGTCTACAGGGAGAAATGCTTCACTGTCAGTTCTGTACAGATACCCAAGAGAGACTGACATAGTACTGTCTGTCTGGAAATGTAGCCATATTTAAGACTGAAATACCCTCTTTTTACTCAGAATGTATTTAATATTTCAGCACATTAATAAGCACAAACCTTTTTCATGTCAGACTCAGATTTGTTCTAGTTTTCACCACTTTCTCTCCATTTTTCCATTGCCATGCTTAAAGACACAAAAAGGAACAAATCATTCTTTGCACTGTTGTTGCTATTATCCATCTTTCATAAAGGTGAAACACTATACATTTAACATTATGGCATGACTCATGTAAAATGTCATTTAACTTCACCTGAGTACTCAAATGATAATAGTTTTTTATGGGCAAGTAATCAAGTAATATGGGTTTTGCAAAATTGGCAGCTGACTACATGAAATCCAAACCTTGTTCATTTATTTACATGTAAATTTAGACTCACCATATCAGTCTTAGAGGTTTGCAGTTTATTTTCTCTATGGATAAAGCTACAGAATGAAACTTTATTTGCAGGGCTGCAAAAAGTCAAATGATAAATTGCAACTAATGGATTGTTGAAACAAGTGTTAACTTGTCTTTATATGACTTCGATTACATCTTAAGGACTAGGACTTTTTTATTGGATTGATTGAAAGAAAAATAGTCTAACTAATTGATTGCCAAAAGATTTGTTACTTTGCAGCCCTATTTTATTTGCTGTGAAAAGTCAGATGAGGTGCTAGGTGGCCCATTGTACTTCACAGAATCAATACAAAGGTTACAACGGTTAATGTAGCAGATTCTTCAAGTCACGACCTTTGTTTTAACGCTGAGTCAGAAAACATATAATTAGTGGAAGCAGTTTCAAGATGTAATTAGTACACAAATGTCAAGAAAAGACGGGCTACATACTGTGAGCATCTCCCTTCCACAGCTGGATCAATATGTTGTTACACAGGGATTGCAAATATGTGCACACATATTTATAGTCCCAGGAGGCTGAGGGGAGCTTGTGTGAACTGAAGTGAATCAAAATGTAATAATCTTCAAGTATAGTTAATAGTGAGACAGAATATGGTTGTTTTTTAATCAATGACTTGCTGCATTGTTTTACTAATAAGCATTATAGAAGTTTGTTTGGTACATTTAGCACATCAATGCCCTCATTTATTAATTCAGGTGCAAAACTGGGAGCATAAACGAAAAAAAAAAAAAAAAATGGATAAAACATATTTCAAAGTGATCTGGAGCACGTTAGATTTTGCTCCCCTTAAACTATTTTGCACATGATCAAATGCTTGATAAATGAGACCCTAGATATACTGGTATAATTCTGTAGTTTAATCTTGAGATTTTGATGCATGACAGTTATCAGGGCCAGAAACATGACCCCAAACCTACAACACATTACACATGATCTTCCTATAAAGCTTACTTTTACTTTTTGTAAGATGAAGCAAGCATCAAATGCATAAGCTCGTCATTATGGGCACATTAATTAGTCAGCAACAACTCTATGATGTGCTTGATATTTATAGACAACTTGTGTCTTGCTGCATCACTGCATGATAATCTGGAGAACTGCACCTGTATCCTTGATGCAGGTCAAAAGTGGGGCTTTAAGAAATGCATGGAGCCAGTATTTCCCAGGTTTGTGTGAGGATGTTGGTCTTTAATAATAGATGCCCAGAACACTATGTAATATTTACATGCAAATTAGCAAGGCAGAAAGGAACGGTGCTGTGAACGTGCAGCACACACATGTAACACTGCTGCTACATGCACAAAGCCAAGATGGAGCTTTTGGCAACGGAGGAAGATGAGTCCTACAAAACAGCAGCCACGCAGAACTGGCACAGTCTGGATCCTTCAGTTACATAAGATACACAGCAAGAATAAAGTCTAGAGGGAGGTGGGGGGAAGTAGGGGGCGCAGGCAACAAAAAAGGGGACCAGGGAGCAGCCAAATGGAAGCTGAAATAGAATGAGAATGTGTAGTGAGAGGAGGAGGGAGGCTTCACAGCACGGCTTTAAATGTAGCAAAGATATGAGACTCTAACTTACTATACTGTGCAGAGGATGAGAGTGGGAATCGGAAATGAAAGAGCTTTTACAGGCAATAAGACAAAAATGGCAGCATGGAGTGGTGAAGCGAAAAGATACGGAGGTGGAGATGGAATCTTCTGTGATTGTGTGGGGTGAAGTGACAAGCTGTAGGTGTATGCTTGTTACATGGCTCTGCATTTGCACAAAGTGGAAATACTCACAGACTATTTATATGCTATCAGAAAGGTTTTGCTACAGATACGTAAAGCAAATATCGCATATACTGTGTTTGTTCTTTATTATGTGACTTCTTTTTGTTTGTTTCCTGCTGGTCCTTAGGTATTACATTATAAAGAGTTGTAATATATCATATTGTATTTTGACCAATTTGATTAAGTTGTCATTAGTGTTTTCTGGCAGTGCCTGAGCAATAGCAGCCAGAGCATCCATCTGTGCACAAGAGGGTGTGAGGGCCAACATGTAAAAGTGCTCACTGGTGACGTTTGTGTCTTTTCTGTTTGGAGCATCTCCACAGCAGGTTTTAATAGACTGTCATTAAGAAGGGACAAAGGCAGAGGACGACCAGTTTGGGAATGAGCAAGCACCATCTATTGTTTTGTCCTGGCTGTTGCCTCCATATGGTTATCGGGGACACTGGTGGAATAGACCAGGTATAGCAATATCCAACATGAAGTGAATGACGATAAAATTAGTCGAATGGTTGTTGCGATATGTTTTTGCGAACATGAATGTACTTTAGCGAACCTAAAGATGTTAAATAAGCCATGTAACACTTATGAGTAGACGTTTTGGAAATCTCACCCAGCGTACTAACACAGCTGAAGGTACATTACAATCGTGGTAGAAAAACATAAATGTAAGGACAGAAAACCCTAAAGGATCAAAAGGTACATCTGCTGGATAGACTATCATAGATATGTCACCTATGAACATGAATATTGTAAAATGGAACACTATTAGTAGAGATAATTGGAGTTATGCTATAATGTGACTAAATATGGCTAAAGAACCATGTAGAAAAAACAGAAGGAGGCCCTCATCCAGGCAGAGTAATAGTCCATTTTGTGGCCATGCAAGCCCACTCAATGTAAAACAAGGATTTTTTTTTTTTTTTTTTTTGATGCATCAAAGAGATCTAAATGACAAAAACTTGCCTTTCTTAAAGTCTCTTTTTGGTAAAAAAAAAAAAAGACACTGTGCACCTTTAAGCTAAATGTCCTTCACATATTTTTTCCTTTGTACTTTTTTCGTGAGTTAGATGAATAAGAAAGAAAGAATATCGTAAATAAGATGCAAGATTTAAGTTAAATTTTACAGTGTGCGACCAACCGCTGTCCAATAATAACTTGCGGCAATGAGATGACATAAGATGCAAGAAAGACAGGTTGTGGAAGGAAAAGTTTCCTAATGAGGAGAAAATAGAGATGCAAACTCCCATAAGGCTACATCAAATCAACACATGAATATGCACAAGTTGAACGCACTCACAACTTTGACTGTTATTGAATAATTACCATATAAATAAAATGACTGCAGTAAAAACAAGAGGTTTTTCATCATATCAAGCTATACTGTAATGTGCAATAAGAATGTAATTTGGTGCTAAATTACTAGATTCATCATACACTTTTTCAAATTTGATTGAACATTTTGATATGCTAAATACTTTTTAATTATTATTATTTACAGTCTTTCCTCTCCTGGGTAACTCTTCTCTCATTAGTCTTCAAACACATAAATCAAGATGCTGAAAGTACCAGGCTTGTTGCTATTCTCTGGTCTGCCCTAGTTACAGTGCAGCTGGAGGCACTGTGTGTGACCCAGCAGCCTACCCAGTGTGTATTTAAACCAGGCTCTCTCAGTCACTCTCTTGGCATTCAGACCACATAAAACAGTAGCATTTATGTTATGTAAATATTATGGCTATTTTTATGTCAAAGCACATAAAGAAGTCTCTAGAATAAACAAAGACTTACTTGGAGTGGGAAGGGGGCAAAGAGAAATAGACATCTGCATTTTGTCTTGAAACACTTGCAAACTATAAGATAAATGTACTAAACCTGCACTGTAAAACAAACAAAACAAAACTATTTATGGTTGTTCATTGGTAATAATTGTGATACTTTAGAAGATTGACGAGCAGGAATCCACTCAGCAACTCAGCCATTGTTGTTACTCTGGGCTTTAGTTTAGTGAGGGGTATTTATGAGCCTGCACTAGCTGTTTATTTGAATGTGTTTACAACAAAAAGAAAGGTTTCAAGGCCTTCCTGGGTTAAAAGAGCAGCTGCCATTGTCTGTATTCACAAAATGTATGAACTACTGTCCTTTGTTACTGCTTGAAACACAGCAGCAGCCTTCTCTCTACAGAGAATAACATCAGCGGGAATGTTTGCTTACATATATTTATGGCTTTAATCAGTCACTTGCTTTGTTTATCCCTTCTTTCAGAAATGGCGATCCTGCCTGTCCTCCTGCTGACACTCTCCATTGCACTGCCTGTCTCCAGTCAAGAGCGGATGGACCCAGAGCAGGGGCTGTTCCCCGAGGATGCGGTTGGGGCATAGTGCGCCCTTACACTCTTCTGTGTGACCTAGACTCTATTTGGGGTGTGGCTGTGGAAGCAGTGGCCGCTGGAGGAGCTCTGGCTTCCATCTTACTCGCTCTGTTCTCCTGTGTCGCCTGCGCCACATCAGCGAGGGAGAAAAGCGAAGTGGCATAGGGCCCATACTTCTGCTGCTACTCGGTATCATAGGTCTGTTTGGCCTGAGCTTTGCATACCTTATTGAACAGGACGAGTCGCTCTGTCTCTTGAGGAGGGCGTTATGGGGTCTGTTGTTTGCACTCTGCTTCTCCTGTCTGCTGGTTCAGGGTGTGCGTCTGCGCAGGCTAGGGCGTGAGCGGCGTAGTCCAGGTGGGTGTGCGCTCACTGGGCTGGCCCTGGGGCTAAGTGCAGTGCAGGGGATCATTGCAGCAGAGTGGCTGCTCCTGACAGTGCTGAGAGAGGGACGTGCCGCCTGCCAGTACCTGCCCTGGACTTCTCTCTAGCCTGTAGCTATGTCCTGGCACTGCTCATCGCTGCTCTGACCGCTTCCTCTCTGGCTCTTTGTGGGAAAACACGCCACTGGCGCTGCAACGCCATCTGGCTGCTGGCGACATGTGTGCTGTCGCTGCTGCTGTGGGTAGCCTGGGTGGGTTTCTATCTATACGGAAACGACTGGCTCGGACGGTCCCCTGAGTGGAACGACCCAACACTGGCTATTGCTTTAGTGGCTCAAGGCTGGCTCCTGCTCATCTTCCACGCCATCCCTGAGTCTCACTTGTGCCTGAGACCCCCACGCAGCCTACCGCCCCAGACTACTTCGACACCTCCCAGAACTCCACCAGAATGAGGGAGACCAGCTTTGATGATGAAATCCCTCTGTCCCACAGGCAGTTTGTGGAGAACCAGGGCTATGGATACACTGATGAGAACGCAGCAGGTACAGTGCAATGCAATAGAAAATGAACTGCATTATTTCTAGGGTAATGCATGTCTGACTGACTACCAGGCAAGACAATCACAATAAATATTGAATAAAAGGAAGCTGAATATGATTCGAACATTACCATAAATTTTCCACAACATAACAATTCAAAACAATCCTTTATATTCTTACAAGTAAAAACAAAATTATAAAACATCTAATTGTAGTCCATCATGGAATGTCTTCTAATATTCTTACGTTCATCTTAGTGTTGCATAACTAGTTGTCCTACTTCTACCTTTTCCCTCTTCTCTCCAGGTCTGAGAAGTGGCAGCAGTGCGGGACAGCACAACAGCAGTGGTGGTGCCCGGCCCAGCGCTCCTTTCCGTAGTAATGTGTACCAGCCCACAGAGATGACCATGATTCTGAACGGGGGCGCGGTGAGTACAGCCTCCCAATCACAGGTACACCAATCTAACTCCATGTAAATGTGCCATCCCAGCCTTCACACTGGACTGCATGTTCAACCAGAGTTCAACAACTCATTTGGGATTGTGGGGAGGTGTAAGTGAGTGTGCACGGATGCATGGTCATGTGGCTTTAGTGTATCTGCAGAGACATGCATGAGTAATTTTGACATACTGCAGTGGTTCTCAGATTCATTGCCAAACCTCAGCAATGGTCATTGTATTATCTACATATAAAAACTACTTTCAAAATTAACTTTATGACCAAGATTAAGAGATGGAACGCTAACCTCTGCTAGATGCACTGGATAGGCTGTGAGCATTAAGGGTGTGTCAAATATATTGATAGATTGTGGTAGTTTATCACCATATTGTGCTAGTATTGTGTTATGAGCCCTATACTGCATCAAATTGAGAGGGACCTTGTGGTTTTAACATTAGTAGACATTTGTTCAAAAAGCTCTAAGCTGCTTTTAATAATTTTAACTTTGGATCTCTTATCAATTGGAAAACAAATAAATATTGCACAGCCATAGTTAAATCAGAAACTATGTAGTACTAAGAAGAAAAAAAGAAATACAGAAAACCACAATTTGAGAACCATTGTCACACAAGTTACTCATTTCACTCGGGTGTAGTCCCAAAGCTCCATCCATCGTGTGTCTGTGTTTTGTGTGATGCTTCTCTTTATGTACTGTGAATGGACACTGACATTGGCACGGTGCACTTGCCTCACAGTCATTATGAAATAGGCCTGTCAGCAGTGGCACAACACACTTCACAACACTGCAACCTAAACGCTGAATCAGCACTTCACCACAGAATAATGTATCGTCCCAATTTGTAGCTATCTTGGCCTACATACTCATTCACGCAGCAGCTCATATAGTTTTACGGTAACATTACATTACAGCCGTAATTGCCCTTTTTTATGGCCTTTCAAGTATTTAAATGGTATGGTGAGGGTACTAAATTTGTATCAGAATAGATGTACTGTGTTATGTCATGCTGTGGTGAAAATTGTGTTATTCATTTTTTGTGTCAGTCATTTTACGTTTTATAGAACTGAGTGCAAGAAATGAAAGTCATAGATACTACAGTCGCAACTCGATATTTGGGTTGGCTGCCGTCTGGATTTTATGGTTAAGATCTATAAGAATTTATTGGGATGCAATTCCTCGCTCTTTGAACTTTCTGATTTAGGTGCTTTTGGTCGTCTGTATTTTAAGTAGCTTAGTTGATTAATCGTCGGTTAGTTTGGTCAACCAAATGTTATGTAAAAAATTCTATTTATAAAGATTTTATTGAGCAGTAAGAAAAGGAGTGAATTAACTCAAGATTTGGCACAGAAATATAAGCCTAATCAGCTTTTTATAAACACACAGTTTGCTATTCTTTATCTGTATAAGTTGCTGTTTTTTTTTTCAGCATAGTTTGGGTCAGATAAACTGTCAAATTTAAAGATACTTTTTTAGTTTCAGAGCTTTAGTCACACCTTAGTCGATCAAGAATGTCTTTGGTCGAGACGAAGTCGAGTCACAACTACGTCTTATTTAATGTTGTTGAATCGGCGTTATATTAGAAAAGTAAACACATTTTTTCTGTAGATGTTAAATACGCCCGTGGCACTAGCATCTTGTTAGCATCTAGCTAGCATTTAGCTTGCAGCTACTAATATCATTGTGGGAGATACAGTATATACTGTATATTACAAACTTGGGTCATTGGGTTGCTTTATTCTTCTCCATGCCTGTATCTTTTGTATCTATAGTTAGCCTAATATATCTCTTTAAGTCCACATTTCCTGTTGTAGTTGTGAAGCAGTGAGTGACAAAACTGTTCTGATTCACTCTCAATTTTAAGTTTCCCCTCGGAGGTCCATTTGTGGGCGTGGCCTCTGATGCTGACTGTATTTATTGGAGAGAAAAGACATTTTCTCCTATAAGAGCTCAAAATCCAGCCAAAACAGGAAAAATACACTACAAACTCAACCCATAACAACTCTGCTGAGTACTGGGTTTGTAACTGACATGCAAAAAGAGAAAATCAGATAAACAATGGTAGCAAAACAGACAAACACCTAGACTTTCTTCTTAAAAAATATGTTTTTGAGTCTGTCCTAAATGATCAACTGTTGTTAGCAAACAAGCTTGTTGCAAACAAGCTGTTGCCACAACAACAAAGAAATACATTTTGCCTTTAGTTTTACTGCTCATTTTAAATGTTGAGGAGCATTTTTCAAATAAAATAATGTCTACGCAGAACCTCTGAGTCTGTCTGTGTGGTGGGTGGCACTGATAAGACACTTTCTAAATTTTGAGCTTATATGACAGCAAGACATATTTTATTGGGGGGAAATGCATTTTACAGAACAAACGGTCCTATACATAGATACCTTGACAATATACTATCTGTACTGGGAAAAAAATAATTTTATGTTTATGTCTTTAAAATTTAGACATAGTGGATATTAAACCTTGTGAACACGATACTGCTTCCCTAAAAATAATCCTGTTTTTTTTTGTTTCCTTTTGCAGGTGCCATCAGCCCCTCCCACCTACACAGGCCGGCAGCTGTGGTAAAGGATCATGTAATTGAGAAGACAATGTGGAGGGGAGGATGAAGACAATGAGGAGTACTGAGAGATGTGTAAAAAAAAATAAAAATAACAAAACTTTGCCACCAACTGGGCCATTTCAATCTGTACAGACTTGATAACTGTCTGTGTGCCAACCAAGTTGTATTTTTTAAGTGTGTATGAGACTCTGAGACAATGGACCATGGAGGGCCGAGCTATAACGTTTTAGAGGAAAGTCAAGCTAAAATTCTGAACAAAAATAAAAGAAAAAGTTGTGGAAATATGCTTGAAAGAGTAAAACACTAAAACAACAGAAAATTGTTCCAATTTCCTGGTCAATCAGACAGTTTTTTAAAATGGAAAACCTTTGGCTCTGTCCTCCATTTATCCACAGAGAAGAGCACATGGTCATCTGTACAGCATAAGTACCGCCCATTATACATAGAAAAATAGTGTATACATCATCTCAACTCCAGTCTCTACTATCCATCCGAACACTTGCATTTCTCACCCTTATTCACACGCATGGAACTCAAAACTGTGAAGTCCACCCGACCACAGCACAGAGCCGGTGCACAGAAGAATGCAAACGGACGCTGCTAACGAACTTGAATCAGAAGAACTCTGATTGGACAGTCAAAATGCCAATTATCGGCTAATCTAGGTCAGACTGCTGTGCTCTCCGGTGGGCAAATGTCACTTTAAATCAACAGGAAAAGACATGAGGAAACGCTTCCTTGGACTGTTTTTGTATGCTCGGACATTTAAAGACGTTCAGAAAACAGGGTTGCTAACTGGTGCTAAACACTCCATAGCATATTATAGCTTTGCACAACTTCCAAGTGAAAAAATTACAATAAACATAGATGAAGAGTGCAAGACGTTTAAGCTTGTACGAAAGATGGTCTATAGGCGAAACACACTTCAATCTTACTGTGACAAGATGGCGCCTGGTAGGTCTGTTTTGGGGGCGGCCGTGCTGTCATGTCTATCTGGTGGAGTGTCCAGGAAAAGTCAGCCTGCCAAGAAAAGGACTCACGTTTCCCGGAGTCTCCATTTCACACTTCTGTCACCACAAGCTCTGTACATAGTATGGTGTAAAGCTTGTTTACTTTGATTTAGCTTAGTCCTACTGAAGAACTGATGTCTTTTTTTTAAGATTTGCCTTGTGTTACAACTTTTAATTTTTGTTACATAAAGCCTTTTTTCTTTTCATTTTTAGCAATTTCATTGTCTTGCCAACACTAGACATGCTTTGATTATCTTTTGTTTTAATGCATGTATAAGTTGTAAATTACAGTCAGTGTTTTCTGAGGCAAGTTCTAGTATTTCTGTCAATATGTCTGCCACTTATTTGGTATAATGATGCTGTGTTCATTGGTACCTTGTTTTGAAAAGGGGTGAAAACAGTACTTAAAGTTGGTGGCACTGTTTGTAAAGCAGCTCAAAGCCTAAAGAGATAGGTTTACAGAGCTGGGGTCAGACCTTGACCACTGCTCTATGTACAGTTCACTGTTGGTTCAAAAATAGCACTGGTACCAACATACCACTTCTCAGCCAATCAAAGCCTGTCTACTGGTCCGAGAGGCGTTCAAGTACTGTGTGTGTTTTCACTTATTGTGGAGTACAAAAAAATAACACGTGACTTTGTAGATTTTGCACTTGTCAACTACCTATCTGTGCATGCTTCTCACCATTTCAACAAGTAAGAGCTTCTTGAAACGTACTTTTGAATACTAACTATAAGGGTCATGTGACAGCAATCATCTTTCAGTGTATATCCAATACTTCACTCTCAGTGTCTGTGCTTTCTCAAAGGTGTAAAAGAGAGCTAGGATGAGACAAAAGCATAAATGGACTAGAATACAAATGGATCATAAAATAAATGTATGTTATGGGACAAAATGAGAATCTTCAGACTGATATTGTCTTTGTGTTTCAAATTAAAACAAGCTGTGATGAAATTTGCACAAAACTTCTCTACGTGATTCAGTTGGTCATCCTTGGACCAAAAAAAGCACTCTCCCTCCCGGCTTGTTGTTGCCTGTCCTCATAATTTGTCTTGCCTTCAGACTGTTCCACAGGAGCAGCTGACAGGGTTGATATTCACAGCTGTGACGGTGCAGTGACGCAGCATGCCTATGTATAAAACCTGATTCCTCTGATTAGAAAATGAAAAAGTTCATTCAACTTCAATAAAAGTGTCATGTTTGTAGCTAACTTGTCACTGAGTGTGGTGTTTTGTATGTAGTTGTTTGCACAGATCCTTACTTGCACTCTTAATCCACACCTCAGGAATGTCACAGTTATGCTGTTGCAGCGTACCGTATTTAGTATACTTTAGTCTCTAGAAATGCACTGTTCCAGTTTTTTTTCGATACTTTGGCTTTATCTACCAATACCTGATATCAACCGATACTAGTGTAGGCACTGAAATAGATTTTTGTTTCTACTCAAACCATAAGAAAATACGTCATATGGTAATGTAACTGTTTATTATTGGAAAAAAATTAACTTCATGTTAAAATATTATGCGTAGTTTAGATGAACATCAGCCTGTAAACAAGTCTTTCTATGTCCAGTCAAAGGCACAACCAGGATATCGGCTAGACCAATAACCGATCCGGCAAAATATCTGATCCCTGCATTGGATCGTTGCATGGCTATTAGTGTCTTTCAATATTCTATCAAATAATATTGTTTAACACTAATGTTGAAAATATAATTTTTGAGCTAAATTTTGAGGTAAAACAAATCACAAATATAACTGTAATACAATCACAATTAAATTTGTTCTAGTAGAAAACAAATATATTAGGTCAATATATTCTTTGGGAACCCCTAACATAAAATATGTAGGTCAGTGGCTTGACATAAAGCCTCACAAGTACATAAAAACTGCCCAGACGCTCACAGTCATTATGTGGTGTTTCACTTCAGACTTGTCCCAGGAGCACCCTGTTATCTGACTTTGCAGTGACAGTCTGGTGCTGTGCTATGATTCAGTTACAGTGAAGCCCAGAGCTGGCAGACTCAGTGGAGCTGGATCAGATATCCCCGAAAAGAAATGCCCTCTTTTATCACCCAAGTCAGTAGCAGCTGTCTCTCACTCATCCACAAATCTGCCAATAGAGTTGCTTTACCTCAGGACGTTCGGTGTGTGGCAGTGACAGAGCAAATCCATTTCTCACATGACCACCAAGAGAGAAGGACGGAAGAAATGAAGCTCAAAAAGGAGTGAAAATCAGTCAAGAGCGCACTGTTCTCACCTGCTATCAATGACACACAGATGGTGATGACATGTTTTATGTTGGCACGCAACCATAGAAAGACAATGATATTTATCCTTGCTTACAAGAAGGGCATCTGGCTACAACAAATTTGTCAAATCAGAAAGAAAAAAAAACTTAAACAAAGCAATAATGAGGCTAAAGCTAGCAACTAAGAGAAGTAAAGCATAAAATAGTGTACTGGAGCTGGTTAATTACAGAGAATAATACTGTTGTCAGTATTATTGGATGTTGGTTAGGGATCATTGGACAATGGGAGGAAGTTATAGCTCTCATAATCTAAGTACCATACAGATAAGCTGTAGAGAATCTATGACCAAGCTTAGCAGAACACAATAAAAACAGGACATTTATTACCATTGTTTATTAAAATTCTTAATAGTCTCATTATTCATTAACAACCTGTTCATTAAAGCCTCCCTTTCTAACTGAAAGAAAATACAGCAGTACACATTCCACAGGAAAAAGGAAATGACAAGTCTGAAAATATGATTCCGTTATGACCTAGTCAGCACTTCGCTAAAGGTGCTCAGGAGCAGCTTACAAGCTTGTAAAATGTCCTACTTCCTACAATATAACATGGGACATCGGCTGTAGTGTTAATTTACAAGGCCAGTAAAAGGAAGTCATCTATCAAAACGGCAATGAAAGCAATCATCTAATTACATGTGCATCTCTCAGTCCATAAATCTCAGCCTAGCCATACCAACTTGGTTACAGTCATTTTTAACGGTCTGTTTGACAGATCACATTGGTCAACTTGACATCAGCTTAATAGCTATAAAACAATAAAAAACGTCTGGTTCAATAAAGCATGAAAGGTTATTACTTCCAAAACTGCAGGCAAATATGTAGGCCGAAGAGAACCATCCTAAATCAATGCTTTGTTGAGATGATGTCATCATGGCCTCAATATGTTTGGTTAAGCCATAGGTTATAACTTAAATCAATTGTATGACGCAATATCGGAAACAAACTTGGTTGATCTTGGAGAATGGGAGTGTTAAAGTTGTTGTACTTTTTAAATTCACAATTTGTATATTGTGTTTCCTTTCCAGTAAGTTTCTTTAGACAGTAGAACATTGTAATAACAGACCTCTACACACTGTCTTTATTTAATTAATAAACACTTATGTTCCAACTTGTAAGAAAATGCCTTGTAAGTCACTTACTTACAATTAGCTCTCACTTTTCACAAGAGAGCTAATTGACTGTGCAGTGGGTAAGCCTGCTTCACTTTTGTGTCCAAAAAGCTTGTTATAAGCAATGCTAGAAGCCAAAAATATCCATGCATGTGAATACGAGTTATTTGCCAAAACGTTTCATAGCGAGAAATTAGTAAATATGCTTCATTACATCACAGTTTGAAATTAGGTACAGCAGTTTTAATATAACTACAGACAAAATGGTAATAATGGACAAAGACAGTACACCTTCTTTTTATATTATATTTTAGTATATTTTATGCAAGATTTTAAAAACGATAAAAAAGTAATATGAGTTAAATTTAAAAATAAATTCCTTCAGTTGTTAATATGGGTTTCATTGAGATTGTGAGAGCCCAATAAAGATGGAGAAACTGTAGCCACCGATCCCTTATTGGATTCAGCTACAGCCGCGAACTTTGCCATCAGAGCGGCAGAGCCTATGTCGGCCAGCCCGCCCAAACTGGGAGTCAGCCACTCACCGGGAGCCATCTGGATGGGGGTGTTGACCACGGTGCTCTGTGGAGTCGGAGACACTACCTGGATGGAGAAGTCGGAGTTCTCCAGCTGAGGGCTTTCAGGAAGATCCGTCATGGATGAACCAACTGAAAGAACCAAAAAAGATATTTAGAAGCAATGAATTATGAAGTTTTGTAATCACAAACAAAAGGCAAATTTCTTTCTAATGGCATCAAACAATTTACAGCATAGGTCAACTTTCTACATGACAGTATTTTTACAGCAATTCTTTTGCTTGGTCTATTTTAGAACTCAATCTCTGTCGTATTTATATTAATAAATCAAAGGTATGACTCATGATGTGCCCTGTATTTGGAAACTGTCATTCTACCCCATGGTGCAATAAATATCCGCACGCCAGGCCAAGTCAAGGACAGTCTTGTTGTGATGCATGATCTGTTTTGAAAGCCGCACCTGTCCAACTGTCCGTGACCTGCTGACCTTTGACATATCTTTGTGTGGTGCCATAACGGTTCAGTTTGCCCTGTAATTTTCATTCCTCCAACTCCGACTAATTCTGATTTCTGGCTGTGAAACGGCAGAAGAGGTATCACGTGTTAGTCTCTTTGGGTCAGTTGAGATGAGAGCAGCTGTTGTCAGGTCAACTTAAAGCATAGGGGGAGGGGGCCCAGACTATGTTTAAGTAACGCAAATAATATAGTTAAAGATAAATGACAATTCTGATCCACATTTTAATACACTTTGTTAAGGATTTTATAAAAACTCAGACAAGGGCATAGTTTAAAGTGCATATGACAGATTAGACCATATTTCAGTAAATCACAGTGAACATGCTTTTATTTAAGATTTCACCATACATTTCGCTTGTTTTCACCTAGATTAGCTATTTTCATAAAGTTTGTTGTTGTATTTTGTTCAGTAAATATGACATATGTAGAGATAAACCCATAAGTGTTACCTTGCAACCACATTGTATATGTGGGCCAAAACTCGCATAAATGACACACATGTTATGATTTGACAAATGATGATGTTTTCTAGCACAGCATTTAAATTGTGTTAAATGATTATTTAAACTCCCAGGAAACTATGTCAGTTTTGTGTAAATTGTTTTTGCATTTTGGTTCTTTTTGTTGACACATGTGGAGAGATTCTGTTTTAGAATTTAGATTACTTCCTGTAATTTTCAACTTTCGATTGACAATTTCTTCATAATTTGAACCTTAACTGCTGCAAAACTATGATAAATATTTACCACAAGGACTATCAAATTAAACTATTTCAAAATTAGAAAAATGTGATAATCTGTCATATGGGCTTTAACTTCAGATGCACAACAACTAATGAGAAATAACTATTTGCTAATAACAGTTAGAATACTTTAACAATGTATTAAGGCAGCCGCCCTGTTCAAGTTAAAATACGTGGTAGATGAAAACCACATTCAAGCATCAGCTGCAGGACTATACAATTCAAATAATCACTGCAAATACAACATAGAGAAAACTAATAATGAGACATTAAAAAAATCATAAGTCCCCTTTTTAAAATATCAGTCTGTTCCCTTTAGTAACTGTCCCATTTGTTCTAATGTCCAACAAAATTTGGCTTTTTTTTCCAAGCACCACAGTCTGAAGAGGTTATGTATACCCCATGCCTCTGGTGGTCTATATACTGTGAAGTCAGCAGTAGTGGAGAACGAGCAGCTGTGGCAGAGCAGTGCAGAGGAGGTGAACACCACAGCCTTTGTTGTGAGGAATGTGTGATTATGATAGAGCTGTTGTTGTATGGCGCAAAAGAGAGGCAACATCACAAATATTTGTATTTATTTATCCTGCAACAATAAAAATACAACTGTGTCTAACTTTTTATTTTAGCCTATATATGATATTTGTTTGCAAAATGAAATAAGTTATTCTTTCCAACTTCACTTAGAAAAACACAAATCATTTCCATTCATAATTTCAGACATACTAAACTACAAACTTCTACATACAAAATGTACTTAAATGTATAATGTTTTAGTCCCACTATAACCTGAAAGAATTTGATGGAAGTAAGACTGTGCTGCCATAGATTGTAACTCTACAGAAATGTCATGTAATAACAATAAATGATCACGGAAACAGTGCTGCACATTGACAGACATAATTATAAAATCTATTGCAGCTCTTCCTGTTTGTTTCCCAGAACTGTTGGGCGGTAATAGACAGATTGCCCTTTGATTAGAATCTTGCACAAAAAATGTATGTGTAGAGATATATTAGTACATAAATGATTGAATGCAGACTGAATCCTGATTAAAGTGTCATACCCAAAACTCCAGCTAACCCCATGCTTTCTTTTGGCCCACAATTATGACATTTATGACTAGCAACTATATTACAAAGAAGGGTCAAAATTTATTAAATTACATTGGATATGCTTTGACAACTGATAATACCTGGTTAAAGTTTTATTTTGTTTAATAACTGGTTGGACTGTCAATTGTCATTTGTGTGCAAAATGTCTTTAAATGTTTTTTTTTAGTAATTTTTCTTTATGATGACACAATTGGGGGGATTTTGATTTAGAACACAAATTATCATACTGTATGGCTGAAACTTTAATTTATTAATGGGGTTATAATTAAAAATGTACCCCTACAACTAGGTAAAAAATGGTTGACTAATCCATGCTGTATTTTTCTTTCATTTACGCTCTGCTTTGTCAGCTGTTCATTGGTCACATTTCCTTCATAATATTCTAAGTCTTAAATCTTATGCTTCTAACACTGACTTTGTTATTGCATCTGTTTGTGGGCATGATGATAGTCAGAGACATAATCTGCACATAGAGTGTCTTTGGATTAGAGCCACTTAATTTGAATGAATCGGACATGTTGAATAATACATTATAATTTTTTTTAGGTGTAAATTGCTTGCACCTCTGCTCTCTTGTTGGGCCCAAAACTTCTCCACTGTTTTGACTATGTCCTGATTGTCCCTTAGTTCCCTCTGCCACTGTCGAAGCTCTTGGACATCCGGCTGCACCCTCACCTGAAAAAAAAAGTAACAATGTGTTTAAAATTAGTTCTGATTTATATGCTACTTGTTTACTTGTTTCCCTTCATGTGGTAAATGCTTTTTTAAATAATGTTTGTGATTTGGTTTTATAGCTACTTAATCATTTAGAATAACATTAGAAGAGAGGCATTTTGCTGAATGCTGTCTTAAGTAATTCTTTAGCTGCAGAAAACACCCTGGTGCAGTGTTTGTGTGGGTTCTCAGATTTCCTGTGAGATTATAACAAGCTAGCTGAAGACAATAGTCAAGCTTAACATTTGTTTAATTGTTTGTTATCTATCAAGACTCTTTCCTTCTCTGCATCCTCATCTTCATCTCGGATCCTCTGCACACAGGTTCTTGAGCTCGAGCATTCAGCATGTCTGAGAATAGGTCTGTTATATAAGACACAAGAATTTGGCCACAGCGAGAGTGCTCCAATGGCTAATTCACTCAATACAAATGTAAATCAGGGTTTGGGGTCAAAGAGGTTGTTTTCTACTGCCACTTTGATTCAATTTGACATGTTGCCACCGTGAATCTTCTTCACACAATATAAATGCACTAGAATGATTTATAATACATAATATTTAGTCTTGACGTGCCGCACATGAAGAGACAAAGAGGGTTCCTGGAAAGCTGCCATTGTAAGTGCATTGCTGACAGTTCTGTGCAACATTTAGTAAATGCCTGTGTATGTGCAGCAGCAAAGCTTGATAGAAGCATTATTTACCCCTGAGGTAAACAGTGACAAAAGAGAAAAGGAAGCTACAAAGTATTTCTTTGATATGATTTCTATGAACGTACGTAAAAAACACAACAACTTTTAACCATGTAATAACTGGCTTACTCAAAGTTGTATTAGATTTGATTCATGCGTGTTTAAGTAATGCTCAAGAGCTCAAAATAACCTTGTCTTTTAAAACTGTTTTTAAAATTTTATAATCATCTACTTGTTACAGATACATTTTACATGAAGAGGCGGGGTTTGTCAGTTCTGCAGTTTTGAATAGGAAATTAATAGATCCAATTTGTTTAATATTTAATATTGTATTTTATAATGAATAAAATGGAACTGATTTACATATGTCATAAATAAGAAATTTACAGGAAAACAATGATAAGAAATAAGTATGAGTGAATTTTTTTAATAATATAAAACTAGTGTCAAGGTCACATTGAAACTCCACTTTCTATATGCATTTGCATGTTCTCCCCGTGTCTATGTAGGTTTCCTCCAAGTGCTGCGATTTCCCTTACTTTTCCCAGGGCTATAGATGGAAATTAGCTTCAACAGCTGGAAACAGGCAACTTTGCCATTGTGCTAATAAACCATTAAAAAAAAATCCAAGTACAAACAGTGTCTAGATCACTGTGAGTAAAACTTAAAACAAAAGGTTTAGGGGAAAAAGTACAATATGACAGGGCAGTGAGCAGGCATATGAATTAAAAAACTCTAGAGTATTTGTGAACTCGAGGTTGGTAAGAGTAAGGTTTTTACCCACAGACAAATCAAACAATAAAATATCTTGACTCTACAGCATCTTAAGCAATAAAAAGAGCAAAAACAACAAATTGGTGTAAAGTGAATTCATTATCTTACACATGAGATCCACGAGTACAACCTGACATAGTTTGCCTAACAAGACAAACACAGGCAACACAGAAACGCCTGTTCTATTTTTAACATGCCTCCGTCTTTCAGCTTTTCTCTAAGACACAATTTGCTGATGCACAAAGACTTTATAATCACAGGCCTTGACTACAGTCCCATGCTGTGTGTTCTCTGCAGACCTATTATTTCTCTTGTCACCAAAACCCAATGCAAAACACAAAGCTTTGGTGCATCACATCTTGCCAAATTGAAACCTAGATAGGAACGATAAAGTGCCTGGATAAGTGCTTACTGAATCACAGGTATAGATTGCTAATTAGCCCGAGACCTTCTTTTGTGTAATGGTGTCAGTGATTGACAATGCACCAGACCTATTTTCCATCCATTTAGTTATCAGTGGCTGCAGACTGTTCATCCGGAATCACAGACCCACTTCTACTGTTGACTGTAAAGCTCATAGAATAGTGAGTGTGCAGTTCTCTTTCAACCAGCTCTATTAGTTTATGCCAAATACAATATCACTCAATACGCACCGTGCCCTACTTTCTAGACAATACTGCTATAGCTTTAAGGTTTTCCTGTGCATAGAGTAGAAATTCTGAAAGACGGCTGGTGTGTAAGACAAGGTCATATACCGCATTCTTTTTGTTTGAAAAAAGCCAAATCATTTTGAACTAAATCTCCAAGCAACACAACAGTGACGTGAATTACTTTATTACCATATAAATATGTTGAAGCTCAATATGTGACTCAAAAACCCTGTCTTCTATAATTACTTGATTTTAAAGTGTAAAACTGCACATGGATTACTGCGATTTAGGGTTTACAATAAAAATTAAATAATAAAATGCAAACTTTAGTACACATGCTTCTTACATTAGCTATAAAAGTTGCAACAATGTTCAAAGAATTGGAAATGTTTTCTCTTGAAGGACTTTATGATTTATGACGCATTTGTAGATTCATCTACTTTTCTGCTTGAATGTTTAATAAAATTCTTCATTCATTTTCTACCGCTTGTTCCCATTAGGGGTCACTGGTGACTGGAGCCTTTCCCAGTGACTTTGGGCCTTAGGTGGGGAACACCCTGGACAGTGGCCAACTCATCAGACAATCATTCACTCTCTCCATCATTCAATTACTAGGGAAAATTTACAGTGATGCCAAATGAACCTAAAACATGCATGTTTGTGGAAGAGGGAGGAAACCGGAGTACCTGAAGAAAACCCACAGTGACACAGGAAGAACATGCAAACTCCTCCCAGCGATATCTGAGATGTTGACTTGGCATAACTCGGGAGTCACCATGTAGGCTGCAACAACTTATTTTGATAATCGATTAATCTGTCGATTATTGGATCGATTAATCGATAAAATACAAAATAATAAATATAAGGTTGCATTTTATAATGTATTTATGCAAAAGACAACTTGTGTGCACTTAATGAACACACTGGGCTTTTCTTGAACAAAAAGAAAATACAAAAATAAGAAGAATAACCAGATTTTGCTATCTAGCTACTTCTTTTAATGTGGTTATTATAGGTCTGGGCAATGTGGCCAAAAATAAAATCTCAATTTTTTGGACCTTTGGCTGCTGCTTTTTATTATGAGCTCATAATATTTTAAAGCATCTACAAAGAATGAGCCAATGAGATTAACTTGTTTTAAGCCATATTAAAACTAATAATAAGTGTTTGCTGCTGCATCTAATGCATAGGCCTGTTATTACTACTGGCCCTACTGTTATTAGCATTTGCATCTATTAGGCCCTGTTAAGATCATCATTATGATTGTTTTGTTTCATATCTAAAAGTTTTAAGTTTGCGAGTGTTCGTCTCTCACTCCTGTCACTCAAATGCGTCGTCATGGTTACTAACACGGAGGGAAAGGGCGGGCCTGCTGGTGCTGCTTTTTTTGGTGAGAGGAGAGAGACGCTGTGGACGGCTTTTAACTTTATCAGAGAAAACCTTACAAAAAGCACGCAGCAGCTCGTGTAACAGCAAAGACAAATCAAAAAGACGCAATTTGCCGGATTCTAGAATACGCGATCTAAAGCGCTGAAAGCCGCTAACCCGTAAAATAACTAAACCGAATTATGCGTTATATAAAAGGAAACACGCAATCGTTTATAAAAAGATAAAAACACCAAACCGATACAGCGACATAAAATTTTAGAATAATCGACCAATCGTGACACTTCATTTCGTGTACACCCATGATTTAATAGTTGGAAAGCCAGAGCTCTAACCACTCTGCTACCAGGCCCCCTGTTATAAATAATAAAGTACATATTGGAAAACTAAGCTACTCAAGATTCAAAAAGTTTAACATGAATCCAATCTGACCTTCTGTGACCTCCTGTTTACATGACTCGAGGCTGCTTGTTTCACACATTAGATTAGAGAAGGCAGTCTGTTCCGGGTTGCGGCTGTATAGACTTGAGAATAATTAATAAATCTTCACATGAGGAGATAGAGGAAATGGTTGTTATAAAAGCTTCTCTCCTTGGCCACAAAGCCCTGATACAGATATCCTAATATGAAAGCCTATTTATTACCACCACCGCCTTTGACAATCCATCTGAGCAGATTTGAGGAAGCATGAGACATCTTACCCTTCACACTGTTTATATGCAAGCCATACATATGTGTACATTATGGCATCAGACATGGATGAATGGATTAGTTGGAGCTTGGTGCTCTGTGCAAAGAAGATTATGTAATGTAAGTGCTTACGTTTCAGCTCTTTCCATTGCTGCAATGTCTTCTGTGATTGGATGAGAAAAACGAATAATGGAAATTAATGGGGAAATGATGAAACGAGGCAGTGGAGATAGCCTCTTGTGTGTCCAGAGGCTGGGCCTGTCTGATACACAGGCGCTCTGCAGTCAGCGCTGCGTCAGGGAGCTTATATAACAGCAGCGAATGTGAGAGTGAGGATGCAGTGTGTGGGGCCTGGACATAGATCTATGCAGAGTCCCCCTTTTATTCAGAAGATGGTCAAAATGTAATACCTTAATGTGTAAATGTTCCTTCTAAAATTCTCTATACAATATTAAATAATAAACTTAAGTGTCAAAGCCATTAAAAATTGTTGGGCAGAACTTCCACTGATAAGCTAAATGATTAATAGTTTTATTAAGATCCAAACAGCTATTTGCCGTTCCTATTAAAGGTTCCCCTCTTCGTTGCACACATTTGTAACAAGAGTTTGATTTATTTGAATATAAACTACGTTTTTTTTTGTCTCCCTAACAGCTCTGTTAAAACTGTTGCCCGTCATCACAACAATGTCCTTCACCCAAAATATCTCTGATGCATACTGAATAAGTTATGAAACACAAGTCAGACCTTATTCTTAACATGAGCTCACTGGACTCAACACAACAACTAACTTGAAAAGCATGTATTTTTTTATTTATTTATATTTTTCTTTATATTGTAATTAACTCCAGTTACTTAACAAACTCTTTATATGTTTTTGATTGCACTTAAGTTAATGACAGAATTTTCTTTTTCATCCATGTTTTGTTTGTATGTTCTTGTTAAGCTATGATAGGGTATTACCAATAACTACATTTACTACATTAAATCAGCAAAGATTCTATAAAAACTGTTTTAACTCCTGGTGCACTACTGCCTCCTTACCCAGAATCATCCATGTGATAGTGCTGCCCTCTAGTGGTGAGACACATTTGTTTTGTTTTTTTCCACAAGTGACAATTTTTGTGTCTATAACGCATGAACAGTGACCCTCAAACAAAAGAATTTAAAACATCCTTACAAACTGGGGCTGTGAAAGAGTGCCTTAAATATATGTGTTCATGGTATGTATTACACGCTCTAGATCAGGTACTCCCAAATCTTGCAGTGACCCTAAAAGTAACTGTGATGTATGACCCGTATGAGTGGACAATAACTAACCTTGTATCCTCTCCAAAATGATTGAATAATAAGAGCTGCCTCTGTTTCACTTAATCTTAAAAATAGGGGTATGGGTGGCCTGGGACTGAAAAAGAAAAGAGCATAAGGTTAATATCTTCACGCAAGTAAGTATTAATTCCATAAAGGCTATGAACATTTCACCATGCCAATAAGGAAAACACACTTAAATGCAATGTAATGTACATAGTTCCTGTTAGCCCTCTAGGGTTAATTTGAAGATCAACTGTTCTATGTATTGTATGAACTTGATTCAGGTCAGACATAACTTGTGAAAGTATTTTTGAACCACAGAAATACATAGTACTTATGTAATAGTAACTTACTGCAGGCTAAGCCACTGCTTCACAAATGGGATATCACACCACAGCACTGGCTCCTGTCCTTTCCGTCGTGGGTTTTGGCTGTGCAAAGTGACAGACACTAAAATTACACATTTGACTCAAAGAATTTATTGCATGTATTCAGTGCCAGAAGAAGAATTCTTACTTATAAAGATACTCAGTCAGAAAGTCACATGGATTAAATGCTGTTACTTTCCGCTAAAACATTAAAATGTATTATTTACAAATATCAGTGGCATAAAATGAAAATTAATGTCAAACTATGTAATTATATAGCACTTTATTGGATAGAAATGTAGCCTACCTTCAAACATCCCTGTTTCACAGCTTGTTTCTGCAAAGCCTCAAGTCCAGGCAATAAAACAGGGAAAACACACTCCTCCAGCCATTTTGTGAGAGGATCTACAAGTATGCAGATAGAAATACATGCAGATAATATTAGCATTAACACAGTCACAAGTATTTTGAAGCATGGTTCAGACTTACGCCGTGATTGATAAGGTGGAGCATGGTCTGGCTGCTGGCCCAAAACACTAGACCTGCCCTGAACAGCTGGAGAGGGTAAAACTCTGGGAGAATATGAATCACCTTCATATGCCTGAAGTTGAGAATAAACATACAATTTGTGCTCACTTTTAAAATAAAGTTAACAACAAGAAATAAAACTAAATAAAAATGAGAGTGATAGACAGTTTGAAATAACAATAAAAAACAATGGCTCAAAAATATTACAGCTCACAAAATACAAATAAAATGTTTGTTGCTTGTAAGCTAGCTACGTTACCTTGACAGAGGTGTGAGTCCCGGGGCGGGTTTGAGAAGACACCTGAGCACTGGTTTGCATCGAGTCTGTCCACGAAGCACTGGAAGGACGAGAATGTCCCGATTCAAACACTAAAACAGATAATCGTTCAAACTAGTTTTACGCAACATTAAAAGTTACGTTGGGAAACAACACAATCAAACAGCACTTTGCTGAACTTACCTTCGGATATTTGTGATTGTCCGAGCCCGCCTGTTTGTGCGCTCATCTTGGCTAACCCTCTGGTTGCCTTGGAGGCGAACGTCGCCCAAATACGTCGCCAAGAACTGGCCTACCTGTACTTCCGGTGTGGCGTGAAAATAACATTACATGCTGATAGAGGAGTGCAGCTTATTACATATGCAGAGTTCAATGTGTACATTTGTTGGGACATAGCAATACAGCGTGTGTGACAGAAACTAGCCAACCACTGTCTAGACTCAAGACTCGATGGAGCTAACCGGCAGGAGCTAACTAAAGTTCTTCTGCAGTTCTCATTGTTGTCACTAGATGGCAAAAGAGTTTAGCAAACGTCAACAAAGCTAATGTAAAAATGTCTTTATTTAAAATCTTTATTGGAATATATTCCAAAGCGGTTAAGTCATCTCATGACTAAACAAAAATAGCCATTTTTTATCTTAAAAAAGTCCCAAGATGTTTTCAAAATGCACAAAACAGCGTTTATAACAAAATATACATCGCAGTAACTCATAATTTGTGGTCAAACTGCTTTGTTAATAAATAACATTGTGAACAAACTTTGTACATAACATTTCAGCCTATCATATTTGCAAAATTAACTACACCATGGTTTCTCGAACATCTCGTGGACTGGTGCCAAACATTTGTCTTTTTACAGTGCATTTCTTTACATCATAAACACAAAAAACATGATTAACTTCAATAAAAAGATAATGACAGATTTGACAGAAAATACTAAAAGTTATTAAACCTTAAACTAAAGGAAAGGGTCCCTCCTGTAAGAAAATAAACCGCATATAAGCAAACCCTTTATCTCACTGATAAGTTCATAAGTATTCAAAACATTTTTTAGTTTAAAATCCAGGCACTGGACTGTCAGATAGAGACTACTTTTAAAAATGTATGATGCAGGTAAAACCAAGCTTAGCAAGCCACATGCTAATACATTTTGGGAAATTGTGCAAAATCCTATAAATTGCTGCACATAATAAAGAATAAAGCATTATAGAAACACTATCATTAGAGCTCAGGTCAGTGGTTACGTTGTGTTTCTGTGGAAAGAGGAAGACTTTCAGTACGTCTCCACAAACATTCAAACCTGTCTAGTGTATATTGTTTTGAATCTACACGCAAGATATGATGAAACAAAAAGAATCGACAAATAATGTAGCAATGTAGCATCTCTCTTGTGTCAGGCAAGGATGTAGTGGCTTCAAAGCTAATACAAATGACAAAAAATGTGAGAAGTGATGAGCTCAGATACCCTCTTTGACGCATCCTTCTGGCTGAAAAACCAGAACAAGCTAAAAGGTGGGTTTTGTCCAGTTGGTGAGTCTCAAACGCTCAGTGCAAAGGCATTTTAAAAAAAGAAATGACTGCTAGCTTGTTATGTAGTTTCTGTTTAGGTTCTTCTTTTGTCCATATAGATTCTTCTTCCAGTGTAAAACACATGCATAAAGCAATTTAGATCCTTCTTCTCTGGCATACAAAATGTCCAAATATTTCAAAGCGTTTATCCATTCTTTAAAGTTGGCATATGTACAGATAATGATATGTCTTCTTAGATGCATTGATGTTGACGCCTGATTTATTGTGGCTGAGGTTCTCCGTGAACTCTGAAGCGGTAGAGGCAGGTGTATTCTGGATGACCCCAGTTAGACAGCACTCGCACCTCAATGATCTGAAATGCCTTTTCATTGGGTTCCTGCCACAAACAAGAAAAAGTCTGAAATTCAGCTCCCCAGACAAAAAATGCTAAAGATTTAAGAAATAATAACACTTTTATTGTGTTAAATAGTTTAAATTGCCTCTGCCTTTTTGAAAGATTCTAAATTGTTGATGACAGAGGGAAGTGATTTGATTTTACTATGTAATTTTTTTTTACTTTTAAGTTGTTTTTTTTTGCAAACTACAAAATCTGGTTTATGGTAACTATCCCATCAAATGAACTTTCTAATTTAAAATTTGGTATTTACCATGACAGGGAAGGTTTGCAGCGAGTCTCCATTTTCTTGATAGATGTAGTTTCCCAGTAGTTTTCCTTCTTCTTGATACTCATCATCCAGCCCCTTAAAATGAGAAAAAATAAAATAAAAATTAACTCTGGAGGCTTATGTTACTGGCTTCTCATTTAACAAGTAACATACAAAAACTGTGAAGTTGCGTGGAGCACTTGTGATGTTTCCAGTTGGAGAAAGCGTCTTGGGAATGTGTTCGACACAGAAAGACGTAGGCAGAATTCTCATAGACAAACGGATCACCAAGTAGCCTTGGGAACCTTTAAATGCCCAACAGTTCCCAGGGTAAACATCAGGCTGAGGACAGGAGAACATAACTGTAAAATACTACATATTCACAATGTAGTTAATTTAAGTTACATTAATGAATGGTTATTTAAAAACATGTCCAGTGTGCCTCCCCTCTCCCCTCCCCAGGACTACAGATGGAAATAAGCTGCAAGCTAGAATCTGGTATAAGCATTTCTACCATTGTGCTTAATGTAATTGTACATTGTCCTTAAAAAACATTACCTTATGGAGCACATTTACACAAACTGATGTCTTCCAAAGTGCTTCACACAGCAACCCCTCTCCCCACTCAGTGATGGCAAGCAGCCTTGGGGTATCTCAGCAGAGGCGATTTGCCTAAACACCTGGCGCCTCAGCCTCAGCCTCTGACCAGCACCAAGTGTTCCCTAATCTGCATGTTATTGGTTGGTGGAGAAACCAGAGGGCGGGGAGAACATGCAAACTCTACACAGAAAGCCTAGGCCGCTGGAAACGAACCCGCAACCTTCTTGCTGTGAGGCGAGAGCACTATCCGCTCTGCCATCGTGCTAGTTAAAGTGGTACATGCCCTTTTTATGTTGTAAATTCGTAAACTTTAGCACCAAAAAGTCACTTGTAAATGCTGCACTTTGCAAGATCAGGGCATTGTGAAAGTCTAAATAAAAAAAAAAAATTCTCATTGATAGTGACAAACTGCACACAGGCTGTGCTTAGGCGGTTCACTCCAATCTCACTCCAGATTAAAATGCCTACGTCCTATTTTGCAATGTTAAAATCAGACACCACAGCTGTAATGTTGATGTCTTACCTGGATGACTACACGAGGAGACTGGGAGAAGTACCAAAGGGCAGACCAAACAGCTCATGAGGCAGTCTTGGTCTCATAAGTCTCAGAGCAGCGGGTGCTGAGAATGCTGCCACCTGGAAAGTCATTCATAAATAATTTGGTTTACAAACTATACAATTACACCAGCAGTTGTAAAGCAAAAAGAATACAAAAAACAGTGAAAATGAAATCAATTATTACAGTATTGATTTGTAATCTGTATAAAAACGTTTAATGTGTGTTGTTATGTGGATTATAGAAAGAGTTTTTATTTCTGCATTTCAAATCAAAACGCAATCCAGAAAAAAATAATACATGCCTGTGTATGTGCTTATTTTTCTTACTTAAGTGTCCTGTATAGTTTTTGTCATTTACTGTGAAAAATATTCAATTCTCTTTAGTGTTTAAGAAGGAAATCAGTATGAAACCTATTAACTACAGCATCATCTGGATCAACGCGCTGCTTGTTGGAAGACTTCTAATACCCTGACATCCTCTAGTATGGCTAATGCTGAAATCCATGTTACGTAACAAGGACAGAGAAGTGAAGGAGGGTGACAAACCCCATGCTAAGAAACAACAAGCTACTCTCATCTAGTACAGTATCTCTGTGTGTGACTTGCTTAAATTCACAACTCTGACCTCCAGATTCCAGGGCAAAGTCCACCAGGCCTGTTCGGTCTTGAGAAAAGAGCTTCAAAGCATTCTGGACAATCACTTTGACATGCTGCAAGACCAAAAGCAAACACCACGTTAATCTCAATTCGATCATTTACAATCTTCTGACACAAAGAGAAGTCGTACCTCCTCCGTGAGCCCGTCAGCAGAGGCAGCGTGCTGGACAGTCCCTGTAACTGTCTGAACGATGCTCTCGCTGTGAGACCGGACCTCTCCCATGGTCTGAGCTTTGTTGAGCTCCAGCTGCAGTGACACATTTCGGAGGATGTTGAGCTCAAGTTCAGCCAGAGCTGCCCTCAGATCTGGAGTTTTGGTGTAGTGTTGTGAAAGCCAAAGAAGCAAAGATTCTGGTATCTCTCCCTCATTACCGCTGCTATAGAACAGGGACTGTAGTTCTTTACGCACTTGGGCAGACACCTCAGAGGAGATCTGTGAGGATATCTGGGCAGAAATCTGAGAGAGAGAGAAAGAGCGAGAGCAAGAGGCAGAAAGAAAAATAAATATTATGTTCTTTAACACTTAATTGACTAAGCTTGTCACTATGAAATCAGCAAGCCATCAGATCTCAACTTTACATTAACCAGCTTAAACACTAAGGCCTCATTTATCAATCAAACCGAAAAAAGATGCAACCCTCAGAATTAGCATTTTTAGCATTTATGTGATACAAAAATGTAAGTAGTGACACGTTTTTGCTCTCCTTAACCTATTTTACACATGATCAAATTTCCTGTGGCCCTAGACTGTCTATATCTTTACAAAACTGTATGTTCTAAATATTTGTAAACACATTTGTCTCTATTGTGCATGTAAATGTAGTTTCTAAATGTTTTACTGGATCTGAATTAAAAATAGCAATAAATAGTTACAGCTGTAATAAGCCTTGTGGCTACATCTGGTGCACTTTACAAAATTGTGTATATTCATAATCATTTACACTGTCATTTTTAAATAAATGAACACGAAAGACTCATATCAAAAACCGCAATGCATTGTAATTTTAGTTTTCTTTTCAATCTCGCATTCAAGCTTCTGATAGCTCATTTGCATATTTGTCCACTTAAGCTAACCTTCACATTCATTATGCAACTCCAGTCACCAGTTAAATTTGAAAAACACAAACCATGTCCACATTATTGAATATAACTTCCTGTAGAACCTCCTATGCATACACAAAGACTCGGTGAGTGAGTTATCATTAAAGACATCCCTAATAGTAACTCACCAAAACTACCATTAATAACGTAAAGTCGTTTGTTTATCTAATTATCAAAGACAAACAAACCAAAACAGTGTTTGTTTATCTAATTATAGAGTAAACTGCCTGGAATAAAGAAATACAGTTGTTCTCATTACCTGATAATGTACACATGTTTTTCCAAATGAAATCCACAGCAATTAAATTAGGAAAAAACAAGCAGTTCACTTACATTCTCTTGTAGAGTGTCCAGCTGCTCACACTTCCCTTTGCATCCAATCACACCCTGCAGATCGGCTCGGATTCTGCCCAGCTCTGACTCCAGTCTCTTCACTTCAGCCAGGAGAGCGTCATGATCCTCCTGCTGCACGCCCACACTGACAGGAAAAGAGCGCAAAGGCTTAAAACACACAAACACAAACTCACACTACATGTTTACATATTTTTTCAAGATGTTCTACCTGACAAGAGCTGCATCTACAGCTTGTTTTTCACTTTCCTCCTTCCCAGACTCAAAGTGCTGTTGCTTTTGTTGCACCTCCTATAACACAAGAAACATACAAATGTGTAGGAGCTTCAAACAGACTACCTTGTCTAAATATTTATTCAGCAGTTCAGTTTAAAGTAAAACAAGACAACACACGCTTTGTTTGTGAGCCACATACAGTAGTTCAAGTTAGACAGTTAGGATGCAACTGTGGATTTCAAGTACAGATTAGCAGAGTTGAGGACAAACATAAACCCAAAACAATACCAAAAAAAGCAACATGATGTTGTCAACTAAAGACAATTTTGAGGTTTTTTTAAGTGGTGAGAGTGGTTTCCTACAAATTTCTTTGATCAATGATTTTGTTCTGCAGGCTAACGACCATCAGCAAACACTGCTTCTAACCATTTTGAAGACACAAAATAAACAACAATAACCCTATAAGAAACCAGACTTTTTTTTCCACTAAAATGCCTAGATTTTCTTTGGTAAATATAAACAAGAGTAAAGCTGGTGGCACTAGCTGTGGCCAGAATAACACTAGTTTGAGCAAAACGTGGGTTTTGACCATTCTTTCTTAAAGGTAATTTAACAAAAATTAGTTTTAGGGACTTAATATAGGCTTAAAATTTAACTAACTAACATCGACTAACTAACTCTTTCTTCTAAATACACAGAAGCTAGTTTATTATTTATGAGAAAACTAACAAAATTTAAAATATAGGAAAAAGGTTGGAGGTACGGGACATGTCCCCTTGGTGCCTTGCCTATTTAGCTTAGTTTACTTTTTAACACAATGAAAATAAATCTATTTGTTATTTAAAAGCACATTGTTATGCCTTACCTCAGTTCTGGCAGCCAAAACTTTGAGCAGAAGTTCCAACTCTGCCAGTCGCGCTCCCTGGTTCTCCTGCTGTTGTTTCTGCTGCTCTGCTGTCTGAAGGTACAAAATGATTCAAAATAAAGTATTAAAAATTCTATCTAAATATAGAGTTTATTCCTCTGACTTGTTGGGGGGCTGCCTACCTCTGCCCGCTGTGCCCCGTCCTTCTCCAGCTCTCCCTGCAGCACTCCGATCCTCTGCTCCAGGAGAGAGGACACCCACAGTCCCAGCGTCTCGCGATCAGTCTCTGTGTGGAGGTGATCCTTCAGGCTGTTGTACAAAACAAGAATGTCCTTGTGTCGCTGCTCCTGCTTCACATCTCCCTGCTTCACCCGCTCCCACAGAAGGGCCAGCTGCTGCTCCACTTGCTCCAAACGTGACAAGTCCACACCAGAGAGGACCACAGGAGGAAGGATTGACTAAAGAGGGACAACAGAGGAAGTAGGTTTTAATGAAGGCTGCCCAAAAACCGAAAGACCTAACTCTTGATCGGCGTCATTTTTATTGACAAGTCTATTAGCCAATTATGTAGCTGTAAAAACTCGAGGTTCAAAAGAGCAATAGCATATCAGCACTGCTCACTTGTTTAGAAGACAGTCAGAGTGAGAGTTTGTGTCTTCATTCTCCTCGCATGTCTTTGCATTTCACATTGATTTAAATATTTGAGTGGAAGTGCAGTTCCTGTGTGTGTATAATGTCTAGCCCTGCTCCCCTTCCTTTCTATATAAACACTGTTTAAAGCATAATTCAGAAAATCAAAAGGAGATCAATATGGCCAGAAAAAAATTGATGTAGATACATTTTTCCTAGATCACCCAGTTCTAGTTTTAGTACTCAATAGTTCTCACACAACACACTATTTATACTGAGAAGGAATGTAGCTGACTGAAGAAATTCTAGGTCAACTAAAGATATGTGCAGGACATGTGCTCCTGATGTAATTGTTGACTAAAAGCCACAATCTCTCAAAACTCGTTAAACTAGGCTATGCATACAAAGTATTAGTACTAGTGTTGTGTTAACGTGAACTCACAATTCACCCACTAGTAGGGATGGGACGATATACGATATTATCGCTAATCGCAATAATTAATGTCCGCAATTAAATAATCGTGGCATTTTTTCATAATCGTGATAATCATACATGACGATAATTGCAATTATAGCAGCAGGCGCGTCTGTGGCTTCATAAGAGCATCTAAAATCTGACTGCTGTGAACCCAGTAAAAGCCTTATTATGGTTAAACAAAGAAAAGGTTCATGTGTTAAAGTTAATTAATGACTCTGAGACAAAGTTAGTAGATTTTTGCTCAACATTGTAAACATTTGTTCACTTTGAATCATTATTGACTGTTCTTAGACCAAAATACAATAAGTAGTTGTTCAAACACATACATATTGTGCACTAATAAATATTTCAGTGATTTTGAATATGTGTACTTTTAGGTTTAGTAAATTATTGTGATAATATCATTAATCGCGATTATTTTGGTCACAATAATCGTGAGTGCAAATTTTATTATGGTCCCATGCCTACCCACTAGATTGCCAGCTAATGTAAAGATTCATGTTTTTGTTTTGTTTTTCTGTCTCCTTGTGAAGCAATTAAATCATGGCTGAAAATAATCAGTCATGTGATCATTAGTCATACCATGTTATTTACTTTTTAAAGTTTTCAAATGTTGTACTATTCTAATATTGTTCTGTTTTAATTGTTATCTGCCTTGGGACTGTGGATGTAAATTAGCGTTGTAGCTATAATCTGGCATATTTACATTTGTTCACAACAAAGTATCCCTAGTAAATAAATAAATAATAATAAGATTCAAGTAGGAGTCAGTAGCACAAAAAAGAACATACAAGACAAAATATAACATAGAACAAGAAAACACATATACAAATTACATTAATGATGTGGAGTCACTCAAACTCCCTACACTTGTTGTTGATAGAGACATAATCTTAATGGGTATCTTAATTCAATTCAATTCAATTTATTTGTATAGCCCAAAATCACAACAGCAGATATCCCAGAGGACAGATATCAACAGAATTGGAAAATCAGAAACAGTCATTAATATGAATAGAGGCAGATTGGCAGATGGATAATTGTCCCAGAACATCCCCTGTCCTTAGACCCGCCTTCTCGGCAAGGGAAAAACTTCTTAACTATCTTAACTGATCTAAATATCTGAGATTTCTGGTGTTTTAACTTTTTTGTTTTGTGTCAGTAAAAATCTTTCTTTTATCAATGCAATTCTGAAACTTTGCTACAAGCATCAAAAAAAACAAAATCTGGAGAAGATAGAGATTAAACAAAAATGCTAACATACGTAACTAAATCAAGTTGACATGGAGAAAGTGGCTGAGTTTAGGACCACATAATGATAACAGTTGAATTGTTAACGGACCCTAAGACATGACTTACCAAGTAAACGATTGATCAACTCCTCGCCCACAACACAACTATAATGTTTTGTGCATGAAAATCCCTGGCTTTTATGGTGGTACAGTTTTATAAATCAGATTGTCAACAAATACTCCAGCCCATAGTTAAGAGGTTGTTTTCCAAATGTTAATTTAGGTTTAGTTAGGGTTACTTACCGATGCCTGTGACACTGGAGTTGCTGGGGTGTATTCCACTGGGGCCTCCGGTACAGGTACTGGTGCAGGAACAGGAGCAGAGACCGAAACTGAATCCTGGGCCGGCATCAGGTTAGACAACAAAGTGATGGGAGACACTGGACGCCACTCTGTGAGGTTTAGGGCGGGGAGATAGGCGAACAGCATCGCAATGGACGGACCCCACCACCAGAGGGCTGAGGAAAACAAACAAACAAAATACACTCTAGCAAATGATTCTGCCAAGCTTTTCATGAATAGTCTTTACTAAATGGGAGCATAATGTCAACAAGAACTTAAGGGTTGACTTCTGCGTTACTTACCAAAAAGGAGTAAAAAGGGCAAAAGCAGGAGTAGATATTTCCAAAGCTTGGGAAGGCTAAAAGGTAATACAAAGAAGCTTTAGTCATTTTTATCAATACAAACTTGTTAGTCTTTTGAGAATTCATGTAAGTAATTTCAATAAGTGACCTGGTTAGAAAGAACACATTCAGGAGAGACATTAGAGACACCAGATGGTACCATCCACAAACAAGAAACCACAAGAGCCCTTTTCCAGCGTTTACTGTAAAAGAAAATAAAGAATTTTGAGATGCCAACATGTGATATTTCAAAGACGTCTTGAAGCAGATTTGACACGCACCTGGAGCAGCTAACAATAGCCAAAGCAGAGACGCAGACTTCTGTGTTACTGTTCCAAACCCTGAGGCCAAAGCTTTAGCTCCATTTACCACACAGTAGCCAGGCTGAAGGAGGCAGTAACCTACAAGAAATAATCATTTATGTAAAAAGATTGCAAAAAATGTAAAGTATTTATCTGCAGAAATAAATCTAGAGATGTTTGACCTGCAAAAGTGAATATGCTCCAGAGTGCCCCTGCCAGTCTTTTGCGCCTGGAGGAGTGTGTGAGCAGGACGGTCTGTGTGTCTGAATACTGCTTTCCTTTACAGTCATCACCTACGTCAAAGATGAGAAAGTATTAATTTTAAAACTTTGACACTAAAGATGGTAAAGTAAATGTTTATACCAGGTTTGGCAAATAATTTTTCTCTGGGGGCCATATACTGTATGAATCCAGACAAGTGACAAAGGGCCAGATCACAATTATTGAAAGAATTTGTCATTATTGCAAGTACATTTTGTATAAAAAAATCGGCCACTGATCTATTATTATTGAACTTATTAATCACAGGTGCAAACACATGGCCAAGTCAATCAAATAAATGAAATATACACTGCAAAAAATGTAGGCTTTTTGCTGTGTATGTAGATTTGCTAAAACGATTAAAACTATGTTAATTTTATTTTTGGGGTTAAGATGGTTTTAGTTGATGGACAGATTACTTAACTTGCTTTAAGGCGTTTTTTTTTTTTTTTTTTTAAAGATTTGCAAATTTAAATTAAGCTAAAATATTTTGGAAACAGTCAGAAATGTCTTCAAACAAGTGAAATATGCTACAAGATATTAACAATTTTATTCAAATCTGGCTAAAATAACTAAAATTAAGATGAATATTCTGAATTCTATTAGTTTTAATCTAGATTAGAGAATATAGATAAGACTTTGCAAAATAAGAGTAATGCTTATTCTCAAAAACATGCTGGGAGCCTGATTAAAACAAGTGGAGGGCCGCATCTGACCCCCAGGCTGCAGTTTGGAATGGCTACTGTAGACTGTATAAATATAGCTTTGTAAACAAAATAAACAAATTTCATATTTACATGCACATTTTAGGTAGCTATAGTTGTTTAAATAAGCATTTTGTCTATTTTGTGTAATGATTTTTAACAACCTTACACCTGAATCATCTGCATATTGTTCAGGGGCATTAAACACTCATGTGTCACAACGCTGCTCGTCACACCCCTGTGCTTTCCACAGCTGTCTGACGGCCACACCCTCAGAGTCCCCAACAGAATTCATTCATTACATTTCTCACAATGTATAAGGCAGAACTGGTTTGGCCGAGAAAAAAAGTCAGAGGGAAAAAAAATAATATAAGAGCAGTCAAAAAAGAAGGCTCTGAGAATGATCCATGCTCATTAAAAATCACTAGACTATAAAACATATTCCTTTGCCGCCAATCTTACAAATAAACCTAATAATGAGCATTGTAAATTCCACACTAAATAGAAAATATTGCTGTGGTCATTTGCTTACATAAGGAACCATTAAACTTGAGGTGTGATGCATCTTCAGTTGCCAGATCCTTCACATTCAAGCTGCCACAGAAGCTTGAGTGCGCTGCAACACACAGAACATGTCACATTACCACGGAGAAAACATGTTTTTGTGACTGAATAAGGAAAATGAGTGGGAGCTGATGTCCCTTTACACAGCCACATCAAAGAAGCACCATCCGATACCTTGTTCTTCATGACTAGATTTCCTGTAGTATCCCATCACTTTGTTGAGCGTGCATTGTTTTAACAACCGTAGTCGGGAGACACTTGAGGACAGAGCCTGCCCCACTGAACTTGAGAACGATGAAAAAACACCTGACAAAAAGGTCCCATATTAGCAAAAGCAATTGAAGAAAGATTAAGAAATACTGCATGAAAGAGAGGAGTGGCTAAAATGGAGCCAGTGATCAAGAAAAGTAAAAAAAAAAAAGTCAAGGAAAAAAGAGAGGAAGAGAGGTGTTTAATTTAAAGATAATGCATATGACAGAATTTGACTAAATATCATAACCAGTTTCTCTAGTTTGAACATTTTAATTTAGGTGAAGTTTACAGTTTTATCACTTTGCTGTGCAGACAACACCTTTTTTCATTAAAAGTATGTCTTAAAATGTTGAAAAAGGTGTTTGTTTTCTTTAAATTGCAACTGAATTTTGAGAAGACTGGTGTTTTCATAGACGCAAATTCCCTCTGAGAATTACGAGTTACTTTGTGTACTTTTCCCATTTTTCTTCAAAAGTTGCCACTTACTCTTTTTATTTATACCAAACTCTGTCTTGTCACTTTATGTCATTCAAAGTGACTAGAATGAAGAGTCAAAAAAGATAATGAAAAAAGAGCTAGATAGTAACTTGTGTACCTTTTCCAGACAGATTCTTTGCTTGTGAACCAACCCAGAGCATGCTGCTGTAGAATAGTGTAAATAAAGACACAACAGACGCCAAAGTTTGTCTGCTGTAACTCATACATGTGTTCGACACAGACCGCAGAACACCTACAGACACAGGCAATTACAATATTATAAAACACATAACATCAGGATCAAAAGTTCTTCAAAAATGTTCTTACCAGTTTTGGTTCTCCGACTTCTGTCTCTAGAGTATATACTGGTGAAAGGAGAAGATGAGGAGGAAAGCACATCCGTGGAGGCTTCTTGTACATGAGAGGAGGAGGAAGAGGACGAAGATGTTGTTTGTGCTGTGAGCACACCTGTTCTCTGTGAGGAGTGATGCGCACAGTCTTTACACAAGTAACCATTGACAACCGATGTTTGAGATTTTGATGAACTGGCACTGCAGCCGCCATTGACACTGTTGCTGTGGTCGGAGCCCCTTTCTGTAAAAAAGAAAAATTAATAATAATATTTGAATTCTAAAAGATGTTTGATAAACCTGAAAGCACTGTACAATATTTCCAGTGTCTGAAGTCTTAAACAAACAGAATTTACTGTTGATTTACAACTTTTTACAGCAGTTTTGACCTATGTCCCAACAGATTTATCTAAAATCATTTATTTGTCACAGTTTTATACAAGACATGTTTCAATTGTTTTTGCAATCAGTAAAGGGCAACTAGGTAATTTCTCTAAGCAAAATTGAGAAAACTACTCAAAAAATGCATAAAATGCAAAAAAAATGCATTGACAGAAGTCTTTCAGATTTTGTGAGTTATGTGAATGTGCCATAAAGTGGTAGCAATGTACTTATTTAACTGTCCTTGTATCAATTCCATCCCCAACCCAGATGTCCCAGTTTTTAATTTGGAATATCTGGTCACTTTAGATTAGAAGCAGTTTCAAACGATTGCTTCTAAGAAAGAAGGTAAAACTTTAATAAAAGAGAATAAATAGATCAAAGGGCAGAAAGTGACTCGTATCACATGCAAAATACAATATCTGTCTTTGTGCAGAACAAAAACAAAAAGTGCCTTTACGAGATTATTTAAACACTTACCTCTGTGTTCATGTAGTGTAGAGGTGGTAGTTATGATTGTGGAGATGTTGCGCTGTCTGAGTTGAGTTTCATCCAAAACAGAGGAGTGCAGAGAAGAGTGCAGCGACTCATCAAGAGCTGTGTTGGTCTCCTGAAGTTCACTGCTGTGTTTTATTGGAGTACTAACAGCCGAAAATGACAGGGCTACTCTTGGAGTAGAAACTTGGCTCAGAGATAATGAACGGGAAGTCGACTGTTGCTTCTTGCTCCGAGATGTTCTAAATAAAAAATTATCTTAAATGACATGCCTAATTATGCATTTCCAAATGTTTTTCATTTAAAAATAGAGAACAAACAAATGTAACACTCTTACCGCGCGTCTTTCCTGGCGCTGCTGCTGTAGCTGCTGCTGCTGCTGCTCTGGCTGTACGAGTAGTCCACCACACTGTTGTTGTCCAGCTGCCCAGCACTGTTCTTCAGACGCAAGCTCCTCCGGGACATCCTGGGAGACTCGTACACGGGAGCAATATGGTGCTCCTTCTCAAACTCTAGGGCTGTTGTCGAGTAGCTGGAGCTACAACAAACAAAATGTGTGGTCAAATAGTGTGACAGAAAGTGTAACGTCCACTAAACCAGCAACAGTGCAAAGGAAAGCCCATGAAGTGAACATAAATAGCCTGCAAAGCGCGTTTCCTCTAAATGACACTGGAACAGGACAGGAAGTGACTCACTCACAAGAGACATACTACACAAAAGAGCAGACTGTTCCTGGGGAAAACTATCCAGAAAAACACTCAAATATGCAAATTGTAAAATAATTCTCCTCCATAGCCTGTTGCGCGGTGAGCAGAAACACACTACACATGTTGCAAAGCAGTTTGCCATGTGCAGAGAGCGCTGATGACTCACGTCGCCACACCCACCTGGCAGAGCTGCATCAGAGAGGCCAGTAATCTGTCCTGACCAATAAGGAACAGGACAGTTAGGGACACAACAACTGCTCAAGTTAAAATGCTGCGCGCCAAGTAACAATATACTAGTCATAGAAATACAATGTAAACATTGAGCTAAAGACAACTCCACTGTTAACAGGATACACACAGGTCAAAGTAACACAGGGAAGAACACTGCTCTGCCATTGGACACAAGATGAACTTCCTGTCAGACATTTTGGAGTGGTGGGAAAATGTTTACTTTATGAAACTGCATGCAATGTGCTCCTACTCATCATGAATGCTCACAATTCCCCACAAAGAAATAAACCCTTCATTTGAAGACACTGCTGAGAGCATGGACACGGCCTTTCCACACCAACTCTAAATCCCAAGGATTACGTTGTCTCACTCAGATCTAATTATACACTGCTTCTCTTAACACTGCTTAGGCACAGACCAGAACTAATTTAAGCTAAAAACTTGAACTAATCAAATAATTTTCATCTAATCATTTATAGCAATATGTGCAAATATCTTTTAAATGTTAGGGGTTTTTTTACAGTTAAAAACCAAAACGAGCAAAAATACTCTCTTAATAACCAACAGTGTGCAGCCTTCTGCAAGACACCTTCCTGCTCGACCCATATCAGTAACATAAATAGATGCAGACACAGTGGACACATCAGTGCAGCATGAGGGTGCCACAGAGGTAGATGGAGCTACAGTGAACTTCTCTGCGTGCTGCTGATGCCATTGGGCTGCCGGTTACATAAGAACTTTTGGCAGTTTGTCTCTTCCCACACTGTGCAGAGAAAGTCCTGAGTACAATGAGAACAATGTGCATCAAAAAGGCTAATGCTTCATCATTAACTCCAAAGAAACATTTTTAGTGTTGCTGTAGTAGTTTCTCGACTGCTTAGTGTTAGCTGCAACTCCAGACAATCCAGACAATATATTTCTAATATATTGTCTGGCCCTGTTCATCTTTAAGTTTAACTGGGTGTGTTTGACAGATGAATTAGCCAATCAGGAATGTGCTTCATCTATTGTATGAAAACAAATATGGTTGCTTATGAGAAAAAAAAGAGATAAAAACATCACAGGTTTTGCAGAATCAATGAGCGAAGCAAAAACAAAACAGAGGGTCATTGCAAATCCTTGTCTACTTCAGTCACAGAAAGATTGTATTATTGTAAAAGGATATACGTCATGTGAAAAAAAAAATACTTTCAAATCAGTTCTCTGTGAGACTAAAGTCAAACAAGTGGTAAAACGAGATTGCTCTTCTTCATTTGTAGCCCTCATCACCCATGGTTCCATGAGGGGATTTGCATAGTAAGCAAAAAAGTGCTTTGAAAAAACGTACAACACACAAGTGCAAAGTACTGCAGTGTACAATATTTTCTTCAAGTGAGTCTCTTAAATAAATACAAATCTGCCCAGTTGTAGCAAAAACTTATAGAACTCTAAAGACAATTGTCAGAACTGTCTGTTTCTCACAGAAAACACAAAGAGAACAATGTGTTCTCTCACACTAAGGAAACTATTTAAAGAGTCAAAAACTTAAGCCACATTTCTCTGGGTTGGTAGAATTTGTTGCAGAGACTCAAATAGTCCATGCCAGTTTTTCCCCTTTCTCAAACAGAGCAGGGCCCGCCCCTTTTTCCATATTATAGTACCATTATACCAAACACTACACAACTGCTTCATGTCGTGGTAACTATAGAGAGGAGGGCTGTACTCCTTCCATTCTTTAGTTGATTAATTGATTAATGTTGTTTAACAAAGTTTTTTAAAATAAACATTTATATTCAACAGCAGGAAGAAGAGCACATAGAATAAAGTAGTGTAATGTTAATCATAAGTGTAATCTTTCATTTTTATACTTTATATGCTTTTTTCCCTGTATTTATATAACAGTTTTGAGCTAAATCTCCATGTAGTTGTGGTCTTGCAAGTGTGGTGTGACTCAGATACACAGAGATAAGAAATAGCTTTTTAGTACTTTGTTACATCTCTTTAAGTCATGTATTTGATCTAGAGTCAACAACATTTTTTCCTTTAGACAAATACAACCCTTGTGGAAATCATATACAATCCAAGTAGAAACACACACTTCTGTACCAAATGCTCCAGTCACTGCATCATGAATAAAAAATGTATCAATAAAAATGATAGAAGAAGAGGAAGAATAATACTCTCAAGTAAATGTAACTTACCAAAGTGAAACTCTAATGCAGTCTAATGCATTAACAACACTGCATGGGTATGTAGTACTAAGTCATATGAACAGAAACATCACATGAGAATAATATTTCAAACTAATAAAAATAGTATTTAGCTTAAAAGACTTTGACAAGCTTTCCAACCAAAGTATAAATAAAACAAGGTTGCAAACTTTACGCATGCCGATTACTGTTGGTTATTCGCTTTGACATCTTTCCAAAACAATTCACAGAACACACGTGGATACTCTCAAACAAAGGGTCCAACGGTTTTGTCACCTGCCTTGGGGCTCTGCGAGCGCCCTTGTTTTTTTTTTTTTTTTTTACACACACATTATACATATAATATATAGTTGTTTTGTTTTCTGTAATTCTGACAGATACACAGACCTAAAAGTGATCTAGAGGGTAAACCAGTACAGTAACCCTAACTCAGAGTTCAGAATTCTTCCTTCCAGAATTTCCTATGAAGTAAGAAACCTGCTCAACATACAGCAAGAAGCCAAACACACTCTGCTATGTTACCTTATGAGAAATTACAGGGAATCATAAACGTTGTCACCTTCACTAATCCATCAAGTCATTCCCCATTCTTTAGGTCAGCGTGGCCTGGTCAGACCCAGGGTGCCACACCTGTGCATCAATCAAAGCCAGAGAGACAGGCAACATCATAAAAAATATTCATGACTGACTTTTGTTGAGGCCTGTTAAAATTACTTCAATTCAACTGGATAGGAAAAGATAGTTTGCATTCCTCTAACAGCTATAGGCTTGTTAAAACATTTGAAAACAACTTTTACTACGAAAGGGGAGGTTTTAGTATCCATTGGGGAAACTACAAGTTGAAAAGCAGCAAAGTAAAACAGGGCAGAGGCTGGAGCGTGTGTGTCATTTAGCAGTCAAAGCCTTCCTAAGAAATGCCGATGTGACAGCAACACAAGACAGCATTCTTCCACGTGCACAAGCCTTTCTGATGAAGACAGTATTTATATTGCACAAGCAAAGGTTGATTTGTGTTTCTAGTCAAGTGTGGGAATTGAACTCCTTTATAATGCAGCAAAACCAAAAAAGAATTAATGATGGTTATAGTATAGTTGATCCTAGGAATGGGTGATGTTTACAAAATATCTCATAGCACAGTCAGACGATATAAGATAAACCAAACAGAAATATGAGAATTAATGATCAGACTTATACATGTCTGTAAACCTGTTGTTTTAGATGAAGCTTACAAAATAACTTTTAAAATGTTGACTTTTAATAACTTCTTTTGATAGCATTTATGATGATCAATAATAAAATGTTTCAAACAGCATTCAGGATATTATCTACCTTCTGATAAAGTGAATATATCCACCACCTCTTGTCGATTGGTTTTCAAAGCTATTCCCATAGTATCATACAATTTCTCAGTTGCTCCACTCATAAAAATAAACAAAAGACCATGAGGCTGAGTCATACAAACCACCAACACAGAAAAGGGAGGGAAAAAAAGGAATCCTCAAGTAAAAACAGCTTGGCCTGTGCAATACTCTGAAATGGTATTGTATAACCGTACAGTCAATTAACGCTGCAAACTGACAGGTCCTATTACATTATCGTTAATTGACAATGCTCAGAGACCAGGGACACCACTCATGCATGCCAGACAAAATGAAGAACCACTGCTCCACAATATAAAATACTGGATGGTGTAGTGAAAGTACTTGCTCTACAGTGCTTACCTGAGGGCGTAAGTATAGCCGGTGTTGTCCGGAGCACACAGCGGCGGCGTATATGTGTGCAATTGGGAAAAATCCATGTTCATTCTTCTTTGTTTAGACTGAAAGAGTAGGAATTCAATGGATAGCACTATATTAAAAATGGATGCAAATTTAGAAACAACCTTAAACATGTTGGCTCCATTGCTCCTGACCTTGATCACAAATAAATGAATATAGGTAGCAGGTTTTTAGTCTAACCGATGAGCTCAAGCGTCGTTTACATTAAAGCAACCAATAAAGTAATACAGATAAACCCTCTTGTTTCTTTAGCACAACCCATTCCAAGAAAGTTCTATCTCCAACTGCTAAACTAAAGAGGGTCTAGCATTCAACACCAGTGAAACAACTGCACATTCCTCTCCTACAGAAGGACAAAACTACTCCTGTAATCCCCACAAGACTTGCCGACCTCTTGCCGCATGTTGGCTCTAGTTTGCTGACGAACACACAACAGGAAAGCTGCGATGAATAAGCGGTTGTCCCAAGTAGTTGTCAACTGTCTCCAACAACTGGCACAGACGGTTCGAAGGCGCAACAATCGCCTCTGTTGAATCCAAAAGGCAGACTAGGAGTTGTCAGTGCCACCGCCTACTACTGCTCCTGCTGCTGCTGCTGGAGAGAGATCCACACATTGAGCAGAGTAGTGTTGTGAAACCAACTCAAGCCAGCGAGGGGTGGGGCAGAGTTTTTGGCAATAGGCGGGAAACCACTGGCCTGCCTCCAGTCAAACCTGCTTTAAGTAAATACACAACATGTGGATACAGCATGTAGGTTATTTTGATGTGTGCCACAGCTGACAGAGCAACTTTGCACCTTATCCTAAAGTGGGACAGACACAGGCAGGTTAAATTAAAACTTTGAAAGCTGCTACTGGATGAAAAGTACAACAGATGGCTATTTCCTCAGATCTATCTCTACAAACTCTGGTATAATCCTATCAAAATCCACAGAGTTAAAAGGGGATATATCTCAAAAACCAATGAGAGAACTTTAAAACCAGACAGGATTATTGGACATGGCTTGTAGCTATCACCAGACTGATAAGATTCCAGATTTTAGAAGAAAATGATTACAAAAAAATGTAACACAAAGTTTGAGCTCAGCGCCAGACATAAGAACAGTATTATAGTCCACAATGACAGCTTCCTACAGTAAATAACAATATGCACACTCGCGTGTGTCTTTTAAAGCAAGAGAGTTATTATTTTAATAAGAGGAATATAGTGTTGTCTGTATGTCACTGACCGCTCACACTGTCCAGCCAGGACTCTCTCATGTTGCCTAATCCTATATTTAGATGTTATGTATTCAGGCAACAGCGTCAATAGACAGTGACAGCAATGGGACGACGTAAGCTTTACCCCTACAACGTTTTAATCTTCACCTACTCATAGCAAAGGCAACAAAATACACATGCCAAATGTATCTATTATCGTTGTAAACACAGTAGACTGGTGTCAAAAAAGGCCTGCGTTAGTTAGGTTACAAACTGTTTTGAGCCAATAGGACATAAGGACTAAAATGTATAATCCTGCAGACTATAGCTCAACTAAGACGTCAACATACAGGTTATCAGTAATAAAAACACTTGCCCGCGTGGTTAAACTCCATGTAGGCTTTATGATTATTCTTTAGGACCGTAAATCCAGCGGACCGTCAACGCATCACGTCATATGCGCAAAGATCACAGCGACGCACCAAAACGCCGAGGTAAAACCCGCTAGTTAAAAAAAATAAATAAATAAACAATGAAATGCGGTTGTTGTAAAAGGCCACAAAGTTCGCAAGTTGTAACAGAGTGTAATGCTAGGTGCACAACACGCAAGATATCCAAAATGGCTTCCCGAGTGTAACAAAGCCAGAAGGATCGCTGTTGAGCTGTTCCTCCCACTCCCACCGCTCCCGAGCCCTGGATTGTAAAGGCCAGGGCGCACGCTTCAAATCTATTGGAGGAGAAACACTTCTGCAGCCACAACATGCGCTGCTGGTCCTCGACTGGCCCAGGCACCGGCAGGACGCAGACTTACGCACTACTGAGAAGAGTAAACCTGCAGATAATGGTCTGAAGGGAGAGTGAATGGCTCTGCATCTGTCACTGAAGACCAGCGTCAGATTACGACCCCAACAGGGATTTCCAACACTTCTTCTGTAACATTTCATAAGAAAGAACACCTGTAGAGCTGCACCGACGACTATGTAATAGTTGACTTGTTTGCACTTTGCCACTTGCTAAATATTTTTAAAACAAATAGGCCTACAAGTTTCAATATAGTGACTGAAGGCCTATAAAAGAAAATGTATATTATTCATGAAAATCTAAATTGGTTTACCTTTTTGACATTTTTATTTCAACAATGCTACTGTCAAAAAACAAACGAGTCTATACTCTAGACACAGGGAACCATCTACAGAGGTCTCAAATTTAAATGGAGCTGAGGCCGAAATCAACAGTACCAGGTTTGTTGAGGGCCACACTTTAAAATATAGATCATTCATATTCTCTATAAATGTCGCTATTATCCTATATTAAGACGAACAAACACATAACAATATGTCCACATTCATTAATGTATATTTCTTTACTTTATATTGTACAGTTACAGTATTAGGTCTGTTATGCAAAGCAGAGGGTCAGCCTGTCTTCCCAGAAAAATGTAGGCATTTACAGTGCATAGTGGCACCTGTAGCTATGTGCATTGTCATGGCGGGCCAGGCCACACTCAATAATAATCCAAAATCACGCTGGGGGCCTCATGAAATCGTCTCAGGGGCCGCATTTGGCCCCTGGGCTGGGAGTTTGAGACCCCTGATTTAAAATGATTTTATCATGTAGTTGACTAGTGACAAATGGGATGCCAGGTCTTTTCAATTAAAGTTGTGATAAAGTCACAGTAAAACTGGATCAAATGTATGATGAAAATTACATGATGTACTTTTTTCCATTCAGAAAGTTTAATTTCATAAAGCTGTGATATTTGTCACATCATCATCGGTAATGAAACATTTAAGGCCTCTCACTTTGACCCACTTTTTCATTGACTCTACATTATCTGTATAGGTTTATAAAAAACAGTGCGATTTACATAGACAAAGTTTTTTTCCCCGTTAAAGACTTTCATAGGTTTTTTATACCTTCAGATCCTTGAAGATCATCATAGACACACTTACTAAATTTTAGTGTTTTATTGCAGTTATTACACATCTTAAGTTTGTCTCTCCATGTCTCATTTCCATCACATTCGGCAACATGTTTTTCCACATTTTTTCATATAACACTTAAAGTTATTGTTTTTGTTATTATGTTATTATTATGCCAGCCGCCTTCTAAAGCAGACACACAAGTGACACAACATCTGTAAACTTGGCACATTTTGCCAGGGATCTTGGCCAATAAAACATTGTGCCTTGTGGGTATGAACATAGAAACCAGTTGCTTCTTGAAACAGAAGACTTACAAGCATCCAAGGTAATAACATTGTTATTAATATTACCTCAATTACCCACATGGTGCAAGCAGAACAATCATGCAACAAAGAGGAATCCTCCAAATACAGTGCTTATTGTACAGATACAGCATGATAATACAAATAACTTAAAGCCTTTTAAACTAAATAATGCAGTTACAAACTGGAAAATATAACAAAATAAAGACAATAAGCACAGAAAAACAAACTCTCAACTTTTACTGTAAGAGTTCTGGTGCCATCTACTGGACAAGTAGATTCAGTATGAACACCAGTAAAGTAGTAAACATGATCTTCTTTTATAGTATTTCACAAAAGAAATGCTCTTAGCTCTCAACACAACTTAAACACTTTAGTGAAAGCATTCGCGCCAAACCAACTTTGTAATGTTTGTATAAAATTTAATATCAAGATTCAGAACTAGCTTGTGAAGTTTTGTTAGCTTTCGAAAATCGATGATTATTCGACAAACGCACAAGTTTGCTGTGTGAGATAAAGCAAAAGCAGAGTTTAAGAAAGTTTGGAAAAGTGTAAAAATAAAAGTCAGACGAGAACTCACATGTTTAGGGAAAGAGAGCTAATTCTGTCCGTCTGCGATAGTGAGGTCAAACTCTGACGGGTCTCATCATAAATCCATCCACGTGAACAGCAGAGAGAGTCTGATGCTTATGTCTGTCGAGTCACAAACTAAACTTAATTATGATAATGTTATTTAGCCACGCTGAATGAAGGCTCATGCTAGCGTTTGCCTTTCCCGCACACAGTCACATTTTCCGTTGCAGCGCAAGCGTCATTTACGTCAGTCTATATATGGTCAAAATGACCAAATATGGGTTACGTTAAAATGTTGAATTCTCCAAGAGCGTCCTCTAGTGGCGCTTCAGAGAATTTGACTGCATTTATTTATTTATTTATTTATTTATTTATTTATTTATTTATTTATTTATTTATTTATTTATTTATTTATTTATTTATTTATTTTCGGCCTAATTATTATTAGATAAAAAAACTGGGGAAAAACACCCAACTATACTACAGTATAATTTAGTATTGAGTATAATTGAAAGGACAAACAAAATATTACAAACTAAATCATATTTGACAGCGCAAGAAGCAAATGTCATCTTGTTGACAAAAACTGTGTAGCCTGAGTACGCTAAATATATGTTTATAATGTATTATTGAATAACTAATTATACTAAGAGCACAAAGTACAAAGTATTGGCTGGCTACTTGACAGAAGCAAACCATGTGTTCCAGAGTCATAAAAATCATGATGCAATAGCATAATAAATAAATAAATAGGCTATACTTAAGGAAAGAAAAGTCAATAAAATAATGACCAATAGTTGAAACCAAGAACAAGGCAACCAAAAACAAAAGCATAAATGAAACAAAAGCTGCAGTCTGCAGATTTGAGTCTAATGGTTGATTGCAAAATTATTCAAAATGACTATATGCTTATAGTTAGATAGCACACTGGTCTGAGAACAGGATAAACCGGTCAGGGGCTGGGCTCCTTTGTCATCAGCGATTTTTTTCTTTTGTGTGGATGGCTTCAGTGCATTCTCATTTTACTTTTTGGACTTCTTGTATTCACTTGTACACGGTATGGAAATACTATTTGTATATGTGTTGTTGGTGAGTTACCTCACTTTGGTACAGTCTGAAGAAATAGATCGCAGTAAGTAGGCTAATATTTCTTGTCTTAAATTATTGAGATAAACATTTTGGTGAGCTGTGCTTTGTATGTGACACATTTTTGTCCACAGAATTACTTTGTGAAAGTTGTCTAACAGCAGCAAAGGGTAAGCTGTACATATATATATATCTAACATTATAAAATACTTTTGCTAGTGACTGATGTGAAAGACTTGATTATAAAATTTGTTTATTTCTTTTAGAAATTGAGAAAGCTTTGCAAGATGCTCCAATCAAAAACAGAAAAACTGTGATTAAAAAGCTTATGCAAGGTGCAGTGTGTTATAAACTCCCAGAAGACAAAAGATCCCCCTGTTTGCACTTGTTTGGTAAGATCTAAGATTTTGTTTTCAAATGTGCATCTTCTGGTGCAGTTTTTCTAACATTTATCCACACACATATTCACTGAGATGTTTGTCCGGAAGGTTCTACAGTATTAGTATTGATTAGAAAAATGTTTTGCTTTGATTTGTTAAAACAAATAAATAAAAATAAATTAACTAAATTGCAATCGCAAGCAGGTGGCCACTATTTTGTCAATTCATTCAAGCTTCTAATATGATTTTAAATGTTTTAAATCCAGGCTTGCATCAAGATGAATTCCGTCAAGCTTTATCAGGCAAAGATTCCAAGCAGCTGGATATTCTTCTTTGTTATGAGCATTCTACAGCGTGTGTCGGGGTAAAACTTCAGTCATTTAAGGTACAGTTCAAGTACTTCACATCACTTATTATATTCTATCATAATGTACAAAACACTTTCTGAATATGCAACAGGACCAGAGAAGCACAACATTGGAAAGTGACATTGAAGCCCTTCTTCGTGAAAATAAAGACAAGGTGCGATTTGTCAAGCCCATTCACTCTGCTGGTCAGCCAAAGGAAGAATTGTGAGAATAAACAATGAATAATATTGTGTTTGTATTAATGTGTTACACTGTATTGTCACAAAGACGTACAAGCAATATTGGACATTTGTTCAGTTTATTGTAATGTTTCCTAATAAATTAAACATATGCGTCAGGGTGAATGTTGATGTCATTGACATAAAAGAGGCCGAGGTATTTTCTTGCAAAAATAATGAAAATAAAAATAGTTCGTGTTGGTAGGTGTTAAACAGATATAACTTGACTACACAGAATTTGTTTCATAATTTGTAAGAAGAATTATGAGATGTGGCATGAAATTGCATTCCAAGTTGTTTCTCAGCTTATCAGGACCCATGAACCCTCAAGAAATTGATCAAGTCAAGTGCAGTCAACCCATCAACCAACCAACCAACCCACCAACCAACCAACCCACCAACCAACGAACCCACCAACCAATCCACCCACCCACCACCAACCAACCAACTAACCAACCAAAAAAACCAACCCACCAACCAACCAGTTAGTCATGTACATAGCACCTGTTGTGACCCTGAGGCTATCTGTTTAGTCACAACTGTTCTGAGCAGACTGGTGGAAATGAAGCTGGTCAACCATTCATTAACTTAACCAGAGTAATAAAATGTGAGTAAAACACCTGGCATATACCTTAATGTGCCAGCAGTCTTCCATGATAACTTCTGAGATCATGAAATCAGGCATTTATGAGATGATCATGAATAAATAAACATTCAAAATTCAGAATTCATTGCCCACTTATACAACTATAAGACATGTCCCCAAAGAAATGCACAGAGATTCAATACTTTGGGGTTTGAACAGAGCAAAAATTGGATATTTATCATTTAGAGTAAAAACTTATTAAAAAAAAAAGCTGATTACAAATACACCTTATAATGAAATAAAAAAACAGTCTCTTGTGAACTTCTAAACAAGCGTAGAAAGGTGATATTTTATCAAATATAAACTGTAACTAACTTGTATAAAAGCATTATGTCAATCCAGCATAATGTTACATGTAATCGAAAAATGGCAACAATTTACGAGACATAATTTTTGTCAATATTGCCCAGTCCTTCTTTTATCTGTTTTGAAGATCTGTTAGGACTTTTACCCAGAATATCTATACAGAATATGAACTGTTTTTTTTTTTTTTTTCTGTTTAAAGCTATCTCAACAATTAACTTTTGTTTGGTTGCACAGGCTAACCAAACTAAAATAGAACAAAAGGGCTGGAGCACATAACTGAGTCTCATTGTAATTAAATGCATAGGTAAAAAGGCTTTCATTTACTGAAGTATTCTGGGCAGGAGCACAAATAGTAATAGTCATAATAACTTTGCCTTGTGGTTGGAGGCATAGACATTTATCTGTCTATGGTGGCCCCTCCCCTTCTGAAAATGGGGGTTACTTTTGGAGCGAACCCTGGGAGACTGTTGCTAGGAGGCGCTGTTGTAGCCCGGAAGACCAGAAGAGGATGACCGACCCGTGCTATGAAAGGAAAATCTCTACATGCCTCTGCTGTTGCTCCCTCATTACTATTTAATTTGTATTCGGCCATGTAGGGAATAAAGAAAGCTCGTCAGACCACCGGGAAAGGTAAGGCAAATAGACACGTGCATATGTTATTTTACAAAGCGCGTATATTCCTTTCTTTCGTTCTTTAGGGCTAAAAATCAACCTTTTGTATGCAAAATTTTGGCTATACCGAATGTAATTGTCACTAAAATGATCTTTCTGATGATGACTGTTGTCCAAGTAGACCACCACACATCAGCAGACTATGTTTTTTAGCCTGAATAGCACTGAATTACTCTGTAGTTCGCTTAAATGCTATCTGATATACTGTAAATCCTATCTAATACCACCTTCCCATTGTCCGTATTGTCTTAGCAGGATGTCCGTTTTACTTGCATGTTTTTTTTCTGTGCAGTCCCATGTGCTGCTGACCATTCTCAAATTAGAAAGGATTGCCTATTGATTAGTGACAGGATTCCACGAGACAGTGAAATAGGAGTCATTCAACAACAAGGTCAGCTGGAAAGGCATGGCAGGAATGTGATGAGTGTGATAAAACATCTAAAGGCTGACAGACCAATAATAGACATTTGGTTCTCTACTTATGCTTTGTTGGGAGTCCAACTTGACAAGTCGTGTTAATTACACATTATGTAAATCTGTTGTTTGTCTGTGTACTTGACAGCTGCTTCGGTGGAGACTGGATACATGCTTCCAGTTCAGGACCTGGATGGGTTCACAAATGGAGGTTATGAGCAGTTTTGCCTTCAAACTCTGACTCTTCTGCAAAATGAGGGGAAATTTAAGAAGTTGACACATGAGCCACTGTGTTCCTGAAGGGTCAGTCTGTCATCCTTTTCCATGGAAAACCAATTCTTCCACCTCAGGTAAATCATAATTTAATACAGATTTTTCTGTATTTATTTAATACATTTCATTAGTTGTTGACTACTTTTCTCACTTGTTTGTGAGGGTATTTTTCAGAGGCATGTGACCAGGCTAGTCCAAATTAGATCAGCAGTTTCCCAGGAAAACACCATGCTTTTTATCTGGAGAATCTCTTTCTCAGCTATAGCACTGACTGCAGAGTTGCTATTAAGGCTGTGTAATATCATAGTATGTATCATATATTGTAGCATATATGTGGACAGTGGGTTATTTGAAATATTGTGAAACTTGAACATGCATTATAGCTGATTTCCTCTCAGTTTTGTGACAGATTGTGAATATTGGCTTCTCCAAATTTTAGATGACAGCAACCTGAACACTGACTGTGGAGGCCCTGCAGAGGCTAAAACATTAATAAAGACAGAAATAATGTTAGAAGTATAACTTAGCTATGACTTAAAAAGAAAAGCCTGAAACTATAAGAACAATTATCGCAAACCCTGTTGTTGTGTAGCCATGGACACATTGGCAGTGACAATAGTTATCACAACTTTTCCTTCCATGTTGCCCTGCCCTAGTCTCTCATTATTATATTATCAGTGATGAATGTCATGAGCACTCTGTAATGAGAGCGTACTACAAGAGTTGTGTGTCTGCTTTAGCTTACAGCTGAGCTACGCCAGACAATGTGTAACTACAGGGAACAAGCTGTGCAGCTGGAGGTGCAAAGGCAGAGCCAGCAGAGGAACCGGCTCATAGCTCGAGTCCAAGACCTACTGGACCAGACACAGGTTAGGGCTCAAGAGTATTATATGTTATGTTTTGATACTAGTTTATACGTACATAGTATCTTCATTTGACAATTTTATTTATGGCAAATCCAGTTATTAGTTGATTACAGTAAGAAGTAAATTGATTTAGACAGTGTTGGTAAATAACTAAATACTTGATCTTTTTAATGACCTATTATTTTCGAGGTATAGGTACTTTTTGATATCTGAGGAATACAAAATACTTTACAAAATACATTTAATGCAGATTTCTGTATTCTCTAACTAAATAGGTTTTTAAAGTATTCTATTCAGCATTGTAAAGATGAAATGAACCATATACACAAATAAAATATAAATACAGTATGTGTAGAAATCTCTTTTAACTATTTGGTGAAAACATTCTTTGAACTGTTCCTCCTGGAATGTGCTATTTTAAGACTAGATCAGGAATTTGAATGTGTGTCGACAATTTGCTTTGTGTTCATGCAAGTAATACACTTTTTTCTTCTTTTATATCTACCAAAGACAAAAACATGTGGGATCATCGAAAAGGCACAAAGTGGAAAATCTCCTGCAATCAGTGGATACACTTTAGTGACAGACTCGCCTGGACTTACCAAAGACTCTGGATGTGACTTTCTGACTGCATCCTTTTCCAACACCTCTACTGCTTCATTTAAAACGGAAGAGGAAGCAGAGAAGGCAAGGACACAGGAACAAAGTGAAGATGAGGAAGAGGATGAGGATGAAGACATTAGTTTAGACAGCCTCCTCAAAAAGTCCAGGGAGTATGTAAAACAGGAGCAGAAAGTTATGCACACGGCTCCATCTGACATTTCTCCTCTTGAAACTACAAATTCAAGTCCTGTCATAGGGTTTAGTTTACGCCACAGTCCAGTTGGCCACCTAAAAACCCAGAACCAACCTCTTCATGACCCCACTCACCAACACCCTGCCTCCCTTTCTCCAATATTACCTGACCAGCATATCCACATCCCACATAAAGACTTCTGCCCTAGTCGATGTGCTCAAAAAAGGCGCCCGCGTCCCATCTCAACAGGAAACATTCACTTTTCGTTTCCCATTGAGCTGGCAGATCTTATCCCTCGCAGTCCCGGAAGATCAGCGGAAGGATCGGCAGACAGGGACATATTTTTTGGTTCTGCTAAGTCCTCTCATCATAGAGCATCACTGGGGCAAGACTTTATAGACAATTTTCAGTTCAGTCAATGGAATACCAACACTGCGATAGAACCCTGCAGTCCAAACGATGTACTGTGTAGCCCAAATGGTCATCCAGGTGCGTCACAATTTCGGCGACGTTGCCACACTTTAGACAGCCAGCTCCAGAGTGGTCATTCGGCAGCTGAGTGTATAGACCGCAGCCAGGAAAGAGTGCCGCGTTTTATGGCAGGTGTAACATGGCTAGGCCCAAATCGACGTCTGCCCACAGTTCCTATAAACCAGTCCTATAATATCGAGAGCCCCTCAACTTCAAAGACTAATCTGACGCCTGACTCACCCAAGACTTTCAGAAATGCCCCAGAAGCACAAACCAGTAAGTATGAGTTGAGCTCTCAGTTATCTACTAGATCAGTGTTTCTCAAACTGTGGTACGTGTACCACTGATGGTACTGATGCTGCCTCTGGTGGTACTTGATGCTGTTTAAAAGAAAAATTATTGTGTTTTTCCAAAACTATTTAGTAAGAAACAAGAACATACGTTGATCAGTAATTTACCGTGTGTTCATTGTAAAACACAAAATGGATCTAAAACGGCTTGAAAATAGAAACAGCTCTACTGACTTCCTGTTCAAAACTGCAGAAGTGATAAGTCCCGCCTCTTCATTTTAAAATTTAACTTTAAGAAGTTAAATAACTAATTTTTATTGTTGGAAAGTGGCTGAGACAGTTTTGAACCATACATGCTTCACTTTGAGTAATAATCTTTTGAATTATAACAAGTAAATACAGACAAGTGGGAGGGGCTAGGTGGTAGGTGAGAACAGGAATTTTCTGAGCACTTGAGCTCCAGCTAAAGAACAATACAAGATTACTCAAACATGCATGAATCAATTTAAATATAACTTTGAGTAAACTTATGATGAAGGGAGGCCATTATAGCGAGGTTAAAATCTTTGAACAATACATTTTACTTTATACTACTATTTAGAGATCAATTTATTTATGTCATCTTTTGCTGTAATTATTGTTTATAATCTATTGTTTACTAATGATTTAGACTTGGCTCTGTTGGTACTTGGAAAGACAAATATTATATATAGTAGTAATTGGTGTGATTGAGAACCTATTGAATTAGAATCCATCTAATTCCCCCATACCTGAATCTTCTTTTAGTTAAAACTACTGAAACAATAATGTGTTAAAAAAAACTGTCATAGCCATAATTTAGACCTGAAATCATCCACTTTTCATTTAGTGATACTTTGACTTGTCTCTTTGGTGGTACTTGGTTCAGAAAGTTTGAGAATCACTGTAATGGATGACATGCATTTAAAATATCTGTTTTTACTCTTGTGTTTAGGAGCTGAGAACACCCAGAGACAAGCACAGGCTTTAGAGGACAGGCAAAGACACCTAGAGAATGAACATGCCCTTCACATGTCCAGCTGCTGGTTGAGCAAGAGAGAGAAAAACAGCGTCTCCTCCTGGTGATTAGATTACAAGTATATACAACATTGCATGCTATTGTATTGGTTTTATTGTATTTAACATAACATCACAACGGCAGAGCAATAATTTTCATCAGGTGGTAGGCAGCTAAAATGAGTATGATTTAAATTCATTTTATTTATGTAATGCAAATGGTTAATGGATCAAGTCACCTGGGATTTAACCAGATTTTGAAAGAGTGAAATAATACTTTAGATATTTCATGGCAAAGTACATTGCTATTACAGCAAAAACTCATGACTTCATCAAATTTCAGAATGTGAAACCTACTGATTCATTCGTCCCTAAAATCCTAAATTCTATAGTATATTGTCAGAATTTTTAAAATTTCAGAATGGAATCAACTGGAGGCAATTAAATATTCAGTATATCATGACTTTAATGATTAACCGACATATGTTTGGTTTACAATTTGGTCTAGCTATATTATAAACCTACAGTATATTAGAACATGACGTCATAAGTGTTTATAAGAGCGGGTATTCATCACATTGTGTGGACTAAAAGTTGTATACACAAACATTTTATGGGGATCTGCCTTCCTTAAAGGGACAAAGAGCAGGTTTCTATGATGTAAATTCTTCATTTGAGATCAGTAACATGATTTTAAGTTCAAATAAGTTAAACGTATGGATTAGGGTGAGGGTTAGGTTAAGTTTAGGCAGTAGTCACTAGTTAAGGTTATATAAGGGTCCATGAAATGAATGTAAGTCATGTAATGTTCCTATGAAATATGAAAACACAACATGCATGTTTTTTATAGGTTAAGCAAAGTTACCTCTCAAGTGTGGTACCTGACCAGTCAAGTACGATGTGTGTGTGTGTCCAGGAGCACGACCAAGCCGAGAGGAGACTGAAAGAGCAGTTGTCTAGGCGACCCCTCAGTGCAGATGCCAGTGGGTGGAGCCACAGATTGGTCAGTGAAACCTGTCCTATCATTAGCCCCTCCTGCCCTCGCCTCAGCCCCGCCCACACCCCATCGGAGCGTTCACACAGCTTAGGTATTATTTAACATGACCTCTCAAATTGAGTATGGGACTTGACCACCAAGTCATCTTATTGTATTGATACATTTTATGTGGAGCCATCGCTATGTTTGAAGTTAAACAAGTTAGACTTTATCTAGTTTTGTTTTAGTACAATGTGTCCATAAAGAACTGACTTTTTTTGGAATTACAGGTGAGCAAATATTCTCAAGCAACATTAAAGGAGACTTTATATTTTAGTCCTTTTCTAGAAACTATGACATAAGTACATCATTATTTTCTATTTTGTTTATTGTAAATTACAATATTGATCTAAAATGGCCTATGACTACCATCCAAAAGCACACACTTCTAATGCAATTCAAAGTTATCCATAGAGCCAGCGAGTTAATGAGCAATGGTATTCTGTATTTGTGGTTTTGTTTAAGGTTTTCCAAATCCTGCAATATCACCATCTGTCCTATCCCCAACTACCACATGGGGCCCCAACTGGACCAACAGCAAATCTCGGACAAGGCACAGTGAGGTGTGATTTCCAAAATACTATCAAGCAAATTAAACCTTTTACCTTCCTTTTGTACAATTACATTGGCATCTTAAATGTTTTTATGCTACTAGGTCATGACACAAGAACGAGAGAAAGCCTTTTGCCGCATTTGTGCAATAACACGTGGCTTTCTCACTCGACAACTTCTCAAAACTGAAAAGGTCAAGCAACTACGACAGACTGTTGTGGTAAGAATAATACTACTACACTTTGAGCTTGAGAAAACAAATACATGATTGAAGTTAAAAAAGTTTAAGATTTCATATTTTGTTTTTGTATCCTAAATTAATTAAAAATAATAATCATTAGTCTTTTAACAGTGCTAGTACTTCACAATTACACGTCAGTTTAACACGTCAGTTATTTTTTTGACAATCTGAAATCAAGCTCTTAAATTCAACATAAATGTTTACCAAATAAAGCTCAGAGATCAATATATTGATAATAAACTTTGGCCTTATTTCAAAGGATACAAAAGCATTTATTCATTCACTCCAAACCGAAGCCCCTCAAAAGAAGGTGTCCTATACAACACCAGACCTTTCTTTGCAGGAGAGAGTTGGAGCTCAGGTATGTGCAGTCACTGTGTATAACCACCAGAGGCCAGTCTTTCCTATATTATCTATGTTTCTTCATAGTTGCGTGCAGCACTTTATGACATCCACGACATCTTCTTTCAAATGCCTCTGTCACAAAGATTAGCTCTCCTACAGCAGGATCGGGAGCTCCGTTTGGAAAGAAAGCTGAGAGACATGGTAATAACATCTGAGATATTGTGCTGATGTTACTGTATAACATGTACTATAGCTACTTTATTATTTAACAAAATATTTTATTTATTTATTTATTTTTCCTTTTTGCAAGGAAAAGACTAAGTCTTCTAAAGATAAAGTTCTCTCCACTGCTACACAGAGGTCGATAGACCGCAAGAAAAGGTACACATTGCATAAATGTTACAAATGATTTGTTTGTCCATAGACATAGCTGAACTTTATGTTTTCTTTAGGGTGGGTGGATCTCCGGCTCAGACCAGGAAGGTGCAACAGAAACCGAAAAGCCCCACCACGAACCGGTTAGCCTTCTTTTGTTTTTAATATATTTTGTTTTGCACTTTCAAGTTTTCAAACTTTGTGCAATGTCCAATCTGATGAGATTCTGGAAGTTAGGCAGGACAGGCTCCAGTTTGTACTTGTATGAGAGACTGCTGGAGGAACACCAGGTCATACAGTGAGGCGGCAAGAAGGAACTGTTGGTGTGTCTTTAGGCAAAACACCTCACCTACATTTCCTAGTCTGAGATTTATGAAGAAGCTGAGAGCTCAGATTGGCAATCTGCCTCAGGGCAGCTGTGACTATACATATGCATAAAATGAAGGAATTATTACTACAGTGCCTGTAAAGTGCTTTACATGTGTAAGGAATCATAATCGTAATTGCTTTTTCAGAGTTCTGAAGCCAAGCCAGGGCCAAAATTCATCTACGATGGGACAATTGAACCGCCAAGGGTAAATCGCACTTTGAATAACTAATTATTCAAAAAACCTAAACTGTATTCTTTGAAGTAATGCTTCTGTCAACATTTATAGAAGTTGGTACAAGAAGACCCCAGAGGAGAGGGTGAAACGTGTCGACAGTCTGAAAAAGCAGCACTCTCTGGGGTGATCGACTCTGACTGAATCGTCTAACCCATCACTGAAATTTTTTTTTAAACTTGAATTTATTTATTAGCTGCTGAGCCTAAGTTATTATAGAAATGTGAAAAATGTTGTCATAGCAAAAACATGTTTAAATGACTAACAGAAATATAAATGCCTATTTATTATTTATTTACACATTCTGCTGTGCCTAAGAACTTGTCTTTGTTTGCATGCAGTTAGTGTAACAATCAGCCTTACAGTCTTCACATGATGCCATGAACTATTGAAGTGTTGGATTTTAGTTGAAGGGCTCTATTAACCAAATTGTGCTTTGTTTACTTAACGGTGCTAAGCTTAAAAAAAACAATGTTAAAACTATGGTATCCAAAAATAAAAGTTTCAAAGGAGAAAAAAAACGAGATAAATTTATTGTTTACCAACACATTTTCAATCTTTTGCTACAAACAAACAAGCTCACTGCAAATCAGTCCACTGTGTACTGCCTGACTTAGTGACTATTAAAGTCATTCTTTTAGATTAGTCAAAGCTCTGTGCTTTGGTGGTACACTCAAGTTTCTGTAAAAAGATATCCTTGAACTGTAATTGCAGCCAAAAATAAAGGTATAATTGTCATTAACATTTGACCGTAACTTTAAATCAATACCTTTAACCTTGCCAGCTTTTATCAGAGCTGCATTTAGGGTTGTGATGCAGATTTTAATCAAGTAGTCAGTATAGTCTGTACAGTGAAGATTACTTTGCTTTGAAAATGCATTTTGTTATAGAATAGGCAATACCTGCGTTAAAATGTAGACAGACACACACATAACCTATCAAGGGCTGGGCAGAGGCACTCATCTTGGTTGCACCTTGAGCAGAGCATGTCTCAATTCGCCAAATGAATGTGTCTGGCATGCACTGTATAAATTTGTTGTTGACTTCACTTAAAGTTGAGGTGACTAACTTTTTAGATTAAAATGTGTAATTTTTGTGTTTTCCACTAAAAATTATATGGTAAATTTAACATCTTGTAAAAAAAATTTAAACCACTGAGTACTGTCTGAATTAGTTATCACGAAGAGCCGAATGCTGCGCTCTTATTGGTTGAGCTTAGGTGGTCCTCCCCAGTTTCAATTTACTGTTTGGAAGTGTTTTTTAAGCCATAATTGCAACCAAACATAATTACATGTTGATATTAACCCATTTGTCAAAAGATTTAGGAAGGAAAGTTGTCAGATTTAAAACCTAATTCATGGTTGTAGAGTGAAAACCAGCTACCCCACCTTTAATGTTAACAAAATAGAAAGGTTTGATAAAATTTAAATCATTAAAAGTACAAACTTAAAACTTTATATATTTTGTTTAAGACTTTTTTGCAGGAGAAGACTTGGAGCTGAATTGCTTCTTCATGACTTCAGAGAGGCGCTGCCCGAGTCGCCTTTTATAATATTACTGACTCAAAAATGTAACCGAGTTACACTACACACATTTGTGTACAACACTAATCCTGTTACATTTGCACTTGATTTTTGATTAATTAATAGAAATGTGATGTCACAACACATTTTCTTTTTAATATCTTATTCATCTTTAAATTAACAGACTCCACAGAAACTCTTCTACACCAGTTTTAGTGATGTTTTGGTCATTTTCATCAGAATACCATTGAAGTTAATTTATATGAAAGTAACTTTAACCCTAACCCTTACTTTTGTAATGAGTTACTCCCAACACTGGTGACATCAGCGTGCATTGTGTACACAAAACTGATGCTGATCACAAACACCAGCTGTCAACCAATCACACTGCTGCTCTTCCCCCAAAGCCCCTCCTTTTATAACAGTGGGACAAACAGTTGTTGTAAATGCCCTCATGGCTTGGCTTGCACTTTTTAAAGATACATTTTATGTATTTTAATTTTCTAGTGTGCAACGGGCTTAAATGTGCATAATCAATAAAGAGCATTCTTATTTATATTAGGCCTATCAATTGAGCCACCACCAATAGATGAAGTGAGACAAAAGGTCAGTGGCATAGTTACAAAATTAAATGAGATCAAAACAATACTCATTGTAAAAGATTGTAAAGGAAGTCACAAAACATTCTTAACTCATTAAAATGGTTTAATCACATTCCAGTCAATATGTTTATTCAGATATATAGTGCACAGTGTACGTTAAAAAACACAGTAGACCAAAATGAATAGAAAATAATAAAAACAAGATAGATTTTATGTATAACATAAGAGCGGCATTATTTTTAACAAGTTCAAATAAAACATTTGTTTTGCCACAGTCTGTGTGGCTTATTATGTGTTTCTCTATTGCACGTGTGTCAAACACAAGGCCCGGGGCAGTAGTGGCCCTTAATATAATTTTATGCATCCCTTAAGGCAGGGGGCCAAAACCGGTCTGCGGGCCATCTGCTACCGGGCCTCAGAGGATTCTTCAATATTTATTTTATTTTTATTTTATAGTCTATCACTACTTCCTTGTACTTTACTATGACAATATGGTGCAACCAACTTAATCCAATAAACAGCAAATTCAAGCAACAAGCAAGCTAAAAATATGCACAATAAATAGTTGTTTGCATTTTACATTGTTGTTGTGGGCGCTACCCAACCTCGACCGGTCCCAGGAAATGAAACTTGTGACTGTATCGGTCCTTACAAGAAAAAAGGTTGGGGACCACTGCCTTAAGGTCTTAAGGTTTACTTAAATCTTATATTTGTGTCGGGAGTAATCTGGGTGTCTTACCCTTTAAGCTTCAGACAAACCATTTAATCAGATTAAATCATTTAGACTAATGTGGATGTATATTCTGTAATTGTCACTTCATTAAATATACAGAAATCAAATACAGAGACTATTATTTGTAGTATGTCAAAGATTAGTAAGGTTGTCTTTAGTTACAACCGGTCCTACAAGAATAACCAATCCAAACTCAATACTTTGAGACAAGGAAGTAAACTGACCTCTACTTCTACTTCTTTCTCAGGTCACCAAATGAGACTAATATATTTCATTTGTATTTGGAAGGTCCACGATCCACCCGTTTATATACACACATTCACTTATTTCATGTATGAAAAAAGCTCTAAGCTGTTCAGTCAAACTCCCTCTGACAAAAGGGAGGTCTGCTGAATGCTCCATGGGAAGGGTCTCAAAAACAGGACTGATGTCAAACATTTTGGCCACAAAGACTGGAGTGATAGGGCACTGACAGTCAGAAGTGCACGTATATTGGCATTTAACCCCAAGACAGAAGTGTATTTCTCCATAACACCCGTTTTTGTTTTTTTTTTGTTTTATTGTGCACTTGGTTTGGTCTGCAGCTTTACTGTTGACACAATGGTAAACTCTGTCACCATGTGTAAAGCATTCATATGCACTTATTTTGGCAGGCGTGTATTTTAGGAGTTCTTGCACTGCCAACTTGATGGAGTCACTGATATCAAGATGCACAGACTTTCCAAGAGGAGCGAAGGTGGCTTTACTATTACTTAACAATGAGTTTAGGTTTAATAAATCACTGAAGTCTGACTTGCCAAAAACTGAAGATCTGAAGTGAGTTGGGATTTGCTGCCAGATACTAAACTTCTTGACAATATCCTCAGAATTGTTAATTACATCACAAAGCAAAGCCTGTAGATCCTTATTGTTTCTTTCAAACCCCAGGGCAGATGTAGCCCAAAGGGGTCCCCAGTTCTCAACACTGTCACACAAATGGATAAGCTGGTGGCAGTTGAATGTGACATGTTCCTCACCATAAAGAACAGCCATGTCTCGAACAAAACCCTTCAGATAAACACATACACGATTCAGACTCTTTTGGGTTATGCTGTCTTGGAGGAGCATATGCATGCTACATGAAAGTCGGCAAAAATGATTGAGATACCGGAGTGTTAGGTAAGGTTGAAGAACATATAAACCATAGAACAACAGAAACGCTTGCCAGTCTACTGCTTTCCATGTGTCCCTACACTTGAGAGAAATTGGAGATTGTGTTATCTTTATTTCTGGCCTGAGACTAAGCAGACATGTATCCAATTCTTCTATTTTGTCCCCTAGGTACCAAGGTTCTGTTGAATTACGCTGGTCTAGCCATAAAGAGACCAGCTGTTTGGTCACACCAAAAAGAACTGCATGAGAATACTCTGGGACAAATCCCTGCACAATGTCAAAGACTGGAAGATCCAGCAGATTACTGACTCCTTTCACTCCATTGACTGTTTTTTCTGAAGTTTCAGCTTTGATGGCATCATCTCGATACATTTTCTCACGCCTTGTCTCTATTGGTTTCTGTTCATTGTATGCATACGACCTGACTTTGCCAGAGCCTTTGTCGACCATTGAGCCCGGGTGTAAACACCAGTCACACCCATATTCACCATTAAATTGAACACTATTTCGAAGTAATGGTCTTGCCACAGCATCAGAGGAGCAAACCAAAACAAAAACTCTTGAGAAATGAGTGACACCACAACTGTCTACCCACCTGAATGGAGTTCTCTCTAACTCACAACATTCATCAACAAAAGGTCTTAAAAATTTTGCCATATCAGGTGCTACAGTGCCACACCAAAGTGCTTGTACCAGCACATGCTTTCTGATTTGGTAAGGAAGCTCATTGATGGTAAACTGAAGAGGCCAAATGGAGTTCTGCCCAATCGGAGCACCGTCACAATTCCACAACAAAGTGATATCATCATCTGTCAGTCTTTTGTTTTTTATCAATTCCTGATATATTTTGCCCTCCATAATATCACAGATTTTTTGTTCACGATTGATAACTTTTGGAATGAGTTTCATTCCATAACTCTCAAGGGTTTCTTTAAGAAGTTCTCTCAAAGAGCTATACATGAAAAATCCTGTTCTACATTCTCTTTTGTAAACTTTTATCCTGCCAGTGTTGAAGGCAAGGGAATCAACTGTAAAGTTAGGAATAATAGATTTGAAGAGACTCATTAGGTCATCCTGTGCAGGGACAGATAAGTGATGGCGCAACACAAACAGCTGGGTGGCCAAGATGCCTTGTTCAGTTACAAGTGATTGTGAAGGTAAAGACATGTTACTCTGCAATGACACAATACAAAAACATTTATTTTAAATACAGACAACCACAGAATTACAACAAAAACAGATATGTGCTAACGCATTCTTTGATCACAATTTTTTGAGCAACTTCAACAAATAGCATGACCATGTCTAAGAGCCCATAACAAAAAGATTTATGAACACTGAACAGCATACCGAAACAAGTGTCTGCACCTGAAGTATAGTCTATTGTGCTCGATGTTATATTTTAAAAAGCCAGCGTATCATTTTCTTTGAACTATTTATCAGCACTAACCTTGCATCATGCTTGTACTTTAAATGTTACTGTCAAAACTCAGCTTACCATGTGATGAATGCTCTCTTGTCCTGAGTCCATGTTTGTTTCCATCAATTCCTCATCACGCCTTCTATTGAGTGACTTCAAAGACACATTCATTAAGTAAATTTAAGTCAAATAGTTCTAATGTAGTTTCAGCCAAGGCATAAACTGATTTCAAGACTTTCTGTTACCTTTTTGTATTCCTTCAATCTTTTTTGAAATTTAGCCCTGGGTCCAATTTTCGGGATCAAAATTTCCAGACGATCTGAAGTGTCAAGACTTAAGAAAATGTCATAGTTGATCTGGTTATCTGTAAAATAAACAATTAAATAATAGTCACAAGTTATTTTTAGATGTAGTGTCTTTACATTTAAAAAATCCATTTAGAAGTTAGGTTGCATAAATAAAACTAATTTCATACCTTCAAAAGGTTTAATTAACTCTTTGAGGTTCCACTCTCGTAATTTGTCCTGAATTAAAGATTCCATTTAATCTGCAAAAACAAACAATGAGCAAGTTTGCAAGACTACTTCAGAATTTTCAACAACACGCCATCAAAAAAATAACAATATAACGTGAGGGTCCGTGGTGACATACTAATGACTTTCTATAGTTAAAAACAGCAAGATGGGGCCAGAGAAGCAGCGATCGTTTATTTTTCGTACTTTCTTACATTGACCTACTTCCTGTTCCTCTCAAGTCACGTCTACTCTCCGCCAATCACATCACAGAGTTACAGAGGATAACATGTGTTAATAACAAAAACAACCGAAGTACTTTTGTTACATTGTGATGATGTCATTAATGTAATTGATTGACTTTATTTTTCGTCTTTGTTTTTCAGACATTTCCAGGGACACTACACCTCTCCTTGGAAGACAAGCAACTGTCTGTGTCTCCCATAAGCCACAGTCTACAGTGATGTAAAAAAGTGTGACAATTACAATATCCGGCACTGACGGCAATGCAAAATGTATCAACAACAGCTTTGTGCTCTATTTGTCAGTAAACAAAAAGTTAACACACATTTCAAAAGAAGTGAACAACAGATTTACCTCTTGACCTAGAAGTTTTCAGTTGAGCCAACGTGATCGAGTTGATAATGTTGACAATTCCTAAATTGCTCTGTTTTGCCTGCACGTCAAAGCCTGCAGGACTATTACTATTGCGACATTGCACTTTATGCCACTCCCAATCAACAAACGCACACACAGGGAAATACAGCTTAAGCCAACTTCCACTCGGGAAAAATCTGACTAAGCTTGTTTGCCAAACAAAGTGGTTTCACTTTCACTGATCCTCTCTTTGGAAAGCTGCAAGGTGCTTCACGAATAATACAAAAGGTAAACAAATGTACTAATGTGAAAGCATTTTTGATTGTAGTGGGCAAAATTATATTTCTGTTTTAATATGTAACATAGTATATTCTTAAAAAAGGTTCTCATATAAGCATGGCATGTCAAAAAGCATTGCTATATGACAAAGTACAGTGAGATTTACAAAATAATACAATCTATTGTGAAAAGCAACAGGCACAATATGATGAACTGATTTTCCAAACAACTGCATTGTCAAACAAGGATAAAAAAGTTTTTTGTTTTAGCTTGAAATAGGGCTAGGCGATAAAATTGATATACAGTATACTGTATGTAGTATATCAAGATATTCATGGACAAGATATGAGCCATATCGAGCCATATAAAATTTGGCCATATCGTATAGATCAAGATTATGCAATCCTGGGTAAAAAGAGCTCATAAAACAGATGAAAACCATTCACAGTTACAATGAAATGTTACAAAGACAATGAGAAAATCAAATTGAATTTCTATTTGTTGTAATAGACAAATTATATAAACTGTGGTATGAATAGAATTTTGTTTTACTCTGCATAGGTATCACCAAAATTCTCTGTAAATTTACAATTCAACTTTCCTTAAAAATTTAATTTTAATATATTTTTTTATACATCGTCGATATATGAAAAATATATCAAGGTATACATTTTTGTACATAACGCCCAGCCTTAGCTCACAAACTATTAAGATTCAGATTAAGATAAAACAATATATAATATAAACAGAACAAACTAGGTGTATTGTGCCACAAAAAAGATGACACTTAAAGTATGTCCATGTCAGAGTCTGACCTGAAACAAAAACAGGTTTTATGTAATAACGTACAGTAGCTTAGTTTAAATACATAAATTATAGTTAAACTAGTGCTTAGTTCTTACAAAAGTAGATCATCTTCTCCCTCAGTGCTGGTCAGTTCATTGTAGAGTTTTGTAACTTCTTCAAACTCAATTGAAATATCTGGAAAATCAAAATATTTTCTGTGTATGTCAATAAGAATATGAAAGTGTGTATTTACCTGGGACAGACGTGTCCTCTCGCAGTGACAGCTGGATAGAGTTGTGCAGACTCTCACTCAGTGTGTCCAGAACAAGGTTCTGTGTTTGTAGAAAAACAACACAGTTCATGACTTTCTTATACAGTATAAGTAGTTTATCAGAACAGGAAAAAAAACAAACCATTAAGTTTTGGAGCTGGCTCAACATATTACTTTTGGCGTGGTCAAACACTGTATCCATCAGTCTTTGTAGACTGATTTTTGCTGTCGCTGCTTCTGGAAAATACATTGTGTTATTAAAATAGTTCATAGCGGGCCTCATTCATCAGTTAGTCTAGCCAAGCAAATGGTAAAAGATTCACACCTAAAAATCTTACAACAACCATCAAAACCTTGTAATTCGACAGGTTACCAAGCATAGTTCAAACACTGGTATATAATCTGTAGTTGCCTTACTTGTGTAACTTTCTTGCAGAATTTCTTCCACAGTCAATGTTAGACTATTGTAAATCATTTTCTTGCGATTTCGGATTACTTTAATCAGTTTTGTCTTGATTTTTTCTTCCTGAACAAATCAGTGTTAAAATATTTTATAGGTTTAACAGAAAATTTACATCAATATTTTTACCTGTGATTTGATAAAAATAAGTTGTAGTTTGAGCCCTTCGTATTTTTGCATCAGTATTATTGTGCCCAGTGAGAAGTCATGGAGGACTCCATAAAAGGGTCCAGATTTTCCATCATTTCTGAAAATAAAAACAAATACTTGTTTGTATTAAATATTTTGGCAGTGAAAAAGATAAATAACATAATCAGAAAACTCTGGACAAATCTGACTTAAACGAATGCGTCTGTTGAGTCTGAAAAGATAAGATATCCTCCCACAATGGGGAAATTCCAGTGTTGCAACGCACATTTTAAGAACAGCATGGAAAATAGAAACATGCAATCAAATAAGATCATTTTAAAATCGACTTAAAATATATATAAAGTTAAAATAGTAAAAAAAATAAAATTATATATATATATATATATATATATATATATATATAATATATACGTGTGTATATATATATATATATATATATATATATATATATATATTTATTATTTTTTATATATATATATATATATATATATATATATGAAGGATAGATAAAGTGGCATCAGTATATAGTATTACAGTATTACAATCATCATCATCATCCTGTTCCATCCTGTACAGGGTTGGATGCCACAATTCGCCAGTCGTCTCGATTCACAGCTCTTCTGATCGCGGCACCATAATTCAGTCCCGTCCATTGTCTGATGTTATCTGTCCACATTAACGTGGTCTTCGTCTGCCCCTCTTTGCTGCTATCCTTTCTTCTAAAAGGATTCTTTGCAAGCCATTGTAACGAATAATGTGGCCAAAAAAGCTTAGTTTTCTTTTCTGAATATTCTTGAAAAGATCTTCAGATTCAATTCGTCTTCTGACTTCCTTGTTGGTAACTTTGTCCAGTATTACAATATATGACGATAATTATGAACAACTGCTGAATATGAACAGAAAAAAAGAAAATAACCAGTGAATAAATATGAGGTGATTCTGCTGCTCCAGCAGACCACACCGTACAGGATGGTTTATGCCACCACAGAGTCATAAAAGGTCCTCAGGAGTGGCACCCTCACTCCAAAAGACCTGAGTCTTCTCAGGAGGTAGAGCCTGCTCTGACCCTTCCTGTACAGAGCATCAGTGTTGTGAGTCCAGTCCAGTTTATTGTTCAGATGAACACCCAGGTACTTGTATGAGTCCACTCTCTCAATGTCCCTCCCTGGATGTTCACTGGTGGCGGGGGAATGGAAGTCCACCACCATCTCCTTGGTCTTCCCAGCGTTAATGAGAAGGTGGTTCTGCTGACACCAGTCCACAAAGTTCTGCATTAGCCCTCTGTACTCTGCCTCGTCATCGTTAGTGATGAGTTTGATGATAGCAGAGTCGTTAGAGAACTTCTGCAGGACGCAGCTGTCCGTGTTGTGTCTGAAGTCCGCAGTGTAGAGGGTGAAGAGAAAGGGTGAAGAGAAAGGGTGAAGAGAAAGGGCGCGAGGACGGTGCTCTGCGGCGCCCCCACACTACAAGTCAGAAGGTCAGACGCAGTGTCAGAATTTTAGGCACAGGTTCCACTCAAGAGGGTTCCTGAGTTGTGGTACCACCCTCAGCTTTAGACTCATGTTGAAGACATGCTCCATAACTCCACACAGTTCATCTGCGCAGGACTTCAGGAGCCTGGGGCTTATGCAGTCTGGTCCAGCTGCCTCCCTGTTCTTAATCTTCTTCAGCTCTCTCTTCACCTGCTCTGCCATTCGACCAGCGACCTGCTTGAAAAGCCAACAGACTTAGGCACTCAATAAAAGTAATTAAAATAAGCAATTAATTAAACATATGTGTCACAGAAAGGGTTAATGATTTTGCATAAAATAGTATTGATAAAAAAAAAAACATAAAAAATAAAAAAAAAATAAGTCATTAGAAACATGAATAAATGAAAAAAAAAAACTGATGAGTAAAAGCTCAGGAAAAAAAAAAAGAGTCAAAAAAAGCGACTAAAGTAAGAAAATCGCTTAAAGAAGCGGACTTGGCACTGCTGGCTGCGTGACAGACAGAGCTGGGCAGGGGGTGGTGTGCCGGGGGTATGGGTGAGTCCATGTGTAGTGGTTAGCAGGGCTGAGCAGAGGTGTGAAGAGGAGTTGGTGTAGGCCTTTGTCGGGCGTGGAGGTGAGGGCATGCAGCTGTGTGGGGGAGGGGTGGGTCTTTGATCAAACCTGCTGGTCCCCCTCCGTCTGGACAGGGGAGCTTAAAGCCAGAGATGTGTTTTAGGTTCCTCCACACCTCTCTGGCTTGGTTCTGCAGCAGCTGCTCCATTCTCCTCTGATACGCGGCCTTGGCCCGCCTGATCTTCCTCCTCAGCTGATGTCACATGTCCAAGTGTTATATAGAAATAGTAAAAGTAGGGGACAAAAACAAATTTCTAAAAATACCTACCTGGATTTAATGCCTGCCTGACTTTTGTTGTAAATTATCCATATTTTTTCCACTAAAAAGTATATTGTAAATGGAGCACTTTGTGGTGGAATCAGACTGCTGTGTACTGTCAGAATCACATAAGAGTGTTTTATTTCTCATAAATAGCCCAAGCAGGGCTCTGATTGACTGTTCTTGGGGAGTCATGTTGGTTTCACTTTGCTGCCTGTTAAAGATGCTTTTAAGCTGGTGGATATGAACCATACACATAAAGATTTATGAAAGATAACAAGTATTTGTTCAGATTATAACAATCAGTTTTGCAATGTGTAAATCAGGTAGTCCATCTTTAACTGAATCATTTTGTATAGAAAGTTTAAAACCGTTGGGTAATGGCAATTGGCCATTATAATTACTTTGCTAACCTTATCACTGTTTCTCACATAAACCAAAATGGTATTATTTTGATTTTTGTTGCCCTTCAATGTAGACAAAAAACTCACGGGAAGACCTTTCGGAAATCTTCTGTAATGCCTCTAGTCAGAACTGTGGACAGTGCTGAGATGAGATCAATCACTTCACTTTGGCCTAATCTGTGGACTCCATTGTTTTCAGAAGCACAATTTAAGGTTGTGTGGGAATCACCGCTTGATACCTGAAAATAGAAATGCTTAAATAAAAGGGATATTTGTTACCCAACTTTAGTTTTCCTCATAGGCTCACTTGGAAAATATATTTGGAGTTTTCTGCAACTTTAGACAAACATTTTTCAAGAATCATATAAGCATTATGCATGTTTGTCTTAACTTTGAAAAGATTGTCTTCTAAGAGTTTGTTTAGATCTACAACCAGTTGTGCTGTTGTTTAATCTGCCAGAAAAAAAATATGTGGATTAGGTTTTACATTTGTTGTAAAGGAGGCTTTAGGCCACTCACCGTATTTGCGCTAGCTTCGTTCATGAAAAAAAGAATGCGATGAGCACCGCTAACATAATTTAGTGTTTGTCCATGAAGCTCATTTAGACAATGAAGGAACTCTCGGAGTTTGGGTATTTCTGTAAGTGCACGTAATTTGATTAAAGTAAAGCTAAAAAATACAATAAGCTACTGTACATACCAGTTTCATTTGGTTGTAAATATTTTGGCTTGAAAAATTCTTTTGAACTAACAGTGAATACTTCAAGACAGTCTGCCTTCAAATGTTTCTGAAAATCGTGACATATTGTGATGTTTTTATGTTATAACAATCAAATTTGACGAGAAATCACTTCTTGTTTTTACAGACCTTCAGTGTGACAAGTTTCTGAACTTCTTTCTTCACCAGAAGTTTGGCAGACATATTTTCTTTAAGTATGTAACTATGAACATCAGGTCTGGCAAAGAAAGACATTACTGTTCAGTTGTATTGAACCTCACTCAATCCCCTTAACTATGATTTCTGAACAGAGCTGAAAATGAGAGCCATTCAAGACACTAAATGGCTACAGAAGTATAAGATCTGTGCTATACGTTCATGAACACTAACGTGGTACATTCACTCTATTACCAAAAGTATTCGCGCACCCATTGGCCTGGCCACAGGTGTATAAAGTCAAGCACTCAGGCTGCAGACTGTGAAACAAGACATTTGTGAAAGAATGGGCCGCTCTCAGGAGTTCAGTGAATTCCAGCGTGGAACTGTCACAGGATGCCACCTGTGCAACAAATCCAGTCATGAAACTTCCTCGCTCCTAAATATTCCACAGTCAACTGTCAGCTCTATTAGAACAAAATGGAAGCGTTTGGGAACAACAGCAACTCAGCCACGAAGTGGGAGGCCACGTAAAGTGGTATGAGTAAAGGCAGATGAGCGAACACTTTTGGTAATATAGTGTATGTAGAGCATAGCAAAAGACAACTGAACACACACATACTATACACACTCATAAATTCACTTGAATAAATTGATTCACTACCTACTTTTCATCAGCATGTATGTCAGTTTTGGTGCAGATGAAGTGAATATTCTGACAAATGCCACCATTTTCTATGAGACCACAGGCACTTGTCAGGATGTTCCAGGCATCTCTGTCAGTTGCAGCGCGATTCATATTTGTCACAATCCACACAGCTGAACAATTATCTACAATCTTAAAAGAAGCGTGAAATCAGTATAACACATAAGATATGAAAAACAGGCTTAAGATTACCTTTCTCCACATCTGGTCTCTACTTTTGTTTCGGTCACCACTTCCAGGAAGATCCACTAAAGTGACATGTTTGGGGAGGTCATTGTTTGGCACTCTCACAGTCACACACTTCACCAGGGGCCAGAACGACCTCTTATTCAAGTCAAAAAAGTCACTTCTCGTGTATTTAGCAATTTTATTCATCAGTTCTTTGGCCTGGAATGACAAAAACTTATTGACAAGAGCTACACTAATCAAAAAGTATTGTAAGCATACTCACTGTTCTACAATGAAATATCTTTTTGACAGAATGGAGAAATTCTGGTATTTCTCTGAAATATTCCGGGTCCAAAAGATTTTCAATTGATATGTTTTCCAAATATTTCCATAAAAAGCTGTTAACTTCTCTGTAAGATCAGTATCCTCATCATCGTTTTCATCATTGTCTGTGTTCCCTAAAAGATTTTTTGCAGACCACAACTCATCTTCCCACTCCTAAACATAAGATTATGTACAGTATTTGTTATAATTCAAAATAATGTATTGCTTTGTTGGTGACTTACTGTTTCTGCAATGAACTCAATCTCTGCTTCATATTGTTCACGCTTTGCGGCCTCTACTTTAATCATGACTGTTGTGCACGCAGCCAGACTTCCAGTAGGCAGAAGTTCATTCTCTCCAATGACTGCGTTTATCAAAGAGCTCTTTCCAGCTCCAGTTTGGCCAAAGACCCCAACAAGTTCTCTCTTTTCTATCTTCAAATTGTTGATTTCAATCCTTAATTTCAACAGACAATAGAGGAATATATTTCAGTGTGATTATAATTTATAATTATAAATGAGCTTTACTCTAAGCAGAATTTACCAAAAACTAAATAATTTATTTATTTTTTGCTGTTAGGGGTTGCGGATGACTGAAGCATATCTCAGTGACTGGGGGGAACACCCTGGACATCCGCAAGGTTACAGATAGACAACCATTTACTGTCTCATTCATTCACAAAGAGAAATTTGCAATGATGCCCAATTTACCTATACACACGTGGAAACCGGAGAAAGCTCATGGTGACAAGGAGAGAACATTTAAACTTCACTCAGAGATTGTGATATGTTGACTTAAGCTCGTGCTGTTCCTCCCACTGGTTGATAAACCCAATGATTAAAATGTGCTAGTTGATTATAAAGATTGACCCAAGTTAAAATTGCGATCTAAAATTTTTTCAATTCTTGGCACAGCCCAGATTGAAAGTTACTTATCTAGCCACAGATGCAGACTCACGGCGAGAGGCTGCCAGTGTGCACCATCAGCCCTTCGACCACCACCAATCACTCACTCACTCATGTACACGCACTCATGTTACTGTCACACTATGTAAGGGAGATGAAATGTGTCTTGCTTAAGAACGCAGCTCCCTCTTGGTTTCTCACCGCGTGACACTTTCTTATCCAAGCACTGATCAGGTCCAACTTGCTTAGCTACGAAAATGTAATGGAGCTGGCGTAAATTCAGCCTGGAAGACTGTCTGCTCCCTCACCCAACGAGCTCACCTGTTCCCTATTCCTCATCAGCAGCCACACCTCCTCCTCCAGCTGCAGCTCTGCTCCCAATCAGCCCCTGACTACAACATATAAGGCCACATGCAGACTATTCATTCTTGTTCATTCATCGATCAACCGTGCTGCGCCCCACCTCCTCCCCGTCTCCTCCCGTAAAGGCTGTTGTCATCCTGCCAGATGAGTTTTTCCTCTGCTGATGGACTCTGGGTCTACACTCGAACACTAACCAGCTATGGAGGCATGTCAGTCCAGTCACATCTACAGCCTGTCCGGGTCACATCTACAGCTGTCCGGGTCACATCTACAGCCTGTCCGTCCATAGGAGTGGATCTCTCCTTCACTGTGGTTCTCCTCGAGGTTTCTCATTTTCCCTACTGGGTTTGGAGTTTTTCCTTGCCGAGAAGGAGGGTCTAAGGACAGGGGATGTTATCCTCATTGGCCACTTTTTGGACCACCTTCATCGCCCTTGGTCTCCTCTGCATCATCATCTTCGCCCCTAGTTTATTCCTCTACCACCACCAGTGTGCAGCCCTGGGGGAAGACATATATTCCAGATCTAATCGACTTAATCTGGCCGTGCTAATCATCGCCATGTCTTCTGCTGGGGTCTGACCGCCAAAGTCATGTATTCAATAAAGAATCTTCTAACACACTTTTGTTGTCTGAGTCTCTCCAGGGTGAAATGAGATCAGGCATTGACAAACTAGTACAACTACACTGAGTATATTCCACTTCAACAAAAATGTTTATCATGACATTCTGCCTTTTCCTGACAATTTTAGATTGATAATGTGAATTAAATTCAAAACTCAACACATATCAATCTAATGTGTGCCACGTCATGTGAAAACAGGGCTTGAGTAAACGTCAAAGTTACCATCCTCATACAGTATACAAATGTTTTTGAAAGTACTGTTTAGTTAATTAGACTAAATCTGACTCTAGGGTTGTAGTACTTGTTGCAGTACTATTTATTTTTGATTATAGGGATTTATATAAAACATTCCCAAAAATAGGTGATTGTAGAGTCAAGTTTGGGTCTGATAGATGGTTAGATACTATTTAGTTATCATCACAGAAATGAAATTACGCTTTCATTGACCAAGTTTTTCTCTGGTTGACTACAGCCCTGTCTAACTCAGTACATCCTCTTACCTCAGAAATGAACCAAGCTCTGAGTCGTTTTTCAGTTTTTCCTTAACGCATCTCATAATATTTTTTACTGTCTTTAGAATCACTTCTTCTCTGCCGCAATCATCTGGAAAGAGTAAAGAACTTAATTGTCTGTAAAAGAATTAAAATAACTTATATGTGCAGACATTTCTTACCTTTGCCTCTGCAGCAGTTGTGTGAAATAAGCTAGAGCAAAGTGAAAATCAAAACAATAATTATAATATAAACATAGTCAATTTAGATTCAGTTTTTCTAGTATACCTTAAACCCTAGTGTGATATAAGTCATATTTTATATATTTTTGTCAGTGTTTTTTGTACAATTTCTCCTTATGAAAATCATACTAAACTTGGGGTAAACAGAGGGTCCAAAGGTAGCATTTCAAAATCTTGATCTAATTTTATTATATTTTAAACTTTTACTGAATTAAAACAGAATTAAAACTCTTTCAGTACAAATTGTCTGGATTGCAAAACTGAGATTTAAGTTTTAGCCTCTGATTACTCAAATTCTAAATGAAAACAAGAAGTTATAAAAAGCACGCAGACATGCCTTTAATTCCTTAAGGTATTTTTTGAACTTGGCTCTTGGACCAATCTTGGCAATCAAGTGATTAATTTCATGTTCTTGAAGACAGTACAGTCTCTCTGTGTCAACTTCTTCTTCTGTGGAAACAAATGAAAACACAGGTGTATATAATATATTTACACACTTGTAATTACGCAGATGAGTAGTTTTTATATTTACCTATAAATGCATTGATCCAGTTTTCCAAACCCCATTCCATCATTTTGTTGTAGACAAAGGAATCCATATAGGCCTATAGGCTAAAATTGCATCTGTTATAGCCTACTTTATTAATTGTTTTTATTTTCCTTGATCATAGACTATATAAACTTTTTTATATAACAAATACGGACAAATCTGGTACCAAGTAAATATACAACATAAGATGATCATAGTAATAAAAAAAAAAAAAAATATATATAATATATATATATATATATATATATATATATATATATATATATATATATATATATATATATATATATATATACATACAGTATATAATTAGACAGTATATAATTAGAAACAGGAACAAAATACAATTAAAATAAAAAAGATACCGGGCATTTTCATTTTTCATTCGTAACAAAGTCAGTATACAAAACAACTACGCCCTTGCATATCAAAAAAATGAAAACGCTTAGGTTTCACTTTCGATTCCTGTGAAATTACTTTAAAAATGTATGACCAAAAAAAAACCCAAACAAAACAGAATTGCTCGAGGACTCGCAGATGTTGGTCTTGCGCTTAAAGGTAGCAACTGATCTGGATTAGTCTAATATACAGTATAAAATAGTCCTATAGACAAACCTGTAAACTGCAGTGACTCGACCTCGTCCGTCGTCTCAACAGCGCATCTGCAAATTGTTATAAGCAGATGTGAGCATTTGAATTGAGCAACTTTTCACTAAAAAGGGCCGCAGTTTTAAAAAGGAGGAGGGGTTTATCTTCCTATATGCTACAATCAGTCAGTATTCCTCCATTCTACAGGAGCCCCGAGGAGAGTGAGGAGGAACACCGCGGAGCAGGTACACGCCTCATTAACATACAAAGCAGACCGATACAATATGTTTTAGATTTGTTGCAAAGAGCTTTAACTCTCTATTGGCTTCTTAAACCTATTCTGAATCATGGCTACAAAATCAGTTTGCCTAATCAAAATGATATGACCGAACACACCCATCACTTCGTCATCATCTCAATAATGTTCCGCTTTTCGTTTTATCTCTCTAAACAATCCCGCCTTTCACTCAGCCATTTCCTCTCTCTTGTAGGAGTGGTTGTAGTTTGAGATATGGATGACTTTGTTTGCGAAACGTTGACTACGTGGGGCCTCGCTGATTTAATAGAGAGATTTAAAGGTAAAGATGTTTTGCTGCATTTTAAAAACGTTTTTATGAAATTTAAACTTCACTGTGTGTGCTTTCTAGATGAGGAAGTGGACAAAGAAAGTCTGCTCTGTCTTGGAGAAAACGATATCAAAGAATTAATTCCAAAAGCAGGACCAAGGGCACGATTCAGCAAACGACTAAGAGAATTAAAGGTATCATTATTTTGACGTTGCATGTTCGTGCGTGAGCTTTGATGTATCATGGTCGCTGCAGAAATGTGTTTATAAGTAAATAGTCTTCCTATAATTACAAACAGAAACTTTGTTTTTGCACCAGGTGAATTTCAGGTTACAGGGAGACCTATTTGCATCTCAATGCAAATAGGACAAGATGAAACTAGAACTAAATTAGGTAAAAAAATATAACCTGTATATAGCTATTTTTTAAATGTAGCACCCAAAATAAAATAATCATTGCTCTATTATTTTAAGTTTGCAAAATGTTAATACAACATTTGAGAGGAGTGTGCTGTGGGTAAATTGGTAAAGAGCCTCACAAATATGTTCATATGTTGTCCTCAAAGCAAATTTTTGCAGGTTTCCAACTTTTTGTGTGAGAGTGCTTTGGATGCTTAGGTTCTTTAATGCTGATGGGAGGAACTAAAAAGATTAAAAGGACCCAAAGAGCTGAAATGAGTGTCTTCCACAGAATGAATTCCAAACAGAGGAGAATGGACAAGGGGAGCCTGAAATTAGAGTCACACCTTCACATCAGGACGAACCAGAAGAGATGGCCGCAGCATCTGCATCATCTGCTCAGGTTTCTAGACCTTAGAAACACAATCTATAGAGAAAGTTTAACAAATGCAACCATCCAAAGACCTCGTTTATCAATCCAGGCGATAAAATGTATGTGCTTTTTGTGTGTGTTTTGCTCTCAGTTTACTATTGGAATATGTAACGTCTTCTACAAAACCAATGTGCACTACCTAATTTTTTATTGTCTGTGCTTTCACAAAAATCCGTTGTGTCAGGTCAAAAAATGCTCTAGGAAATCTTATATTTAGTGATATTTGAAGGTGCTCATCGGTGATTGGGAACACAAAATTACAAAGAAAAAAAGGGGAACCAAGGCACTCTTCATACAATAAAGTTAAAAAGCCTTTATTCAGTTGTGTCAGGTTTTCGCTCCCCTTAATCTATTTTGCATGTGAGCAAGTGTGTGATAAATGAGGCCCAAAGTGCACTAATATTGTTTGTTTGTTTGTTTGTTTGTTTTAGGATTCGCCATCTTCAGACACCAGTTCAAATGGTAAATACATTTATTGTATATTTACTCTTTCTTTCATACACATACAATCTACACATACAGTATTCAAGTCAAGTCACAAGTCAAGGAGACACTAGTCCAAGTCAAGTTGTTGTCCTGTCAAGTTATTATGTCAAATTATACAATACAAATTTATTTTTACAATGATTTTGTTTTGTGTAACGTGTTCTACTTAAAAAAGGTCCTGAGTGGATTAAGTAAGAGGGACATTTTCTAGTGTAATAAAATGTAAAACTTTACACTTAAAAGTATCAAGTTGTTTTAAGTTACAAGTCCAAATCAAGTCCCAAGTCTTTTTCCATTTTATCAAGTTGTGTCTGAACTCATCAAAACTGTGAGTTGAGTTTCGCTAGAGTCCATGAACACAACTCAGTCTGATTCTAAACTTTAACTTACCACTTAAATATACCAGCAATATCAACCTAAAAGCATACAACTTTTTTTATTATTTTCTCAGAACATGCTACAAAAAGGAAACTGGATCTACAGCCCGAGGCAGAAAAAGTGCAAAAATAAAGCGGCAATGTGACACAGCATCAGGATCATTCATGGGTAAAGCTGACACAAAATTGGTTTGATTATTTTACTATTTAAAATGGCTGTTCCTACATTTGACAGATGATTTAATACTGGATGAAGTGAAACGCATTATGACAGGGGTCCATGACATATTAAGCAATCATCAGAACACCAAACTCAATGCTTTCTTAAGGTAACAGTACTTTGCATTATTTGTATTTATTTTGGAATACAGATCTAATTATAATATTGTTGTTTCCAGAAACAAAATTTGGGACTTGTGGACAGAGAAAAGGGACCTGGTTGGGGTCTTGGTAAAACGGGTGCAGGAAAGAGTTCTTTGATTAATGCCATTATTGAAGAGAAATCTCTTTTGCCCACTGGAAGTTTGATGGCATGCACCACAGCCATGATCAAAGTGGAGGCTAACACAAAAAACAATAAGTATGAAGCTGAGATAGAGTTTCTCTCTAAAGAGGTAAATGTGTAAATAATAGGGCTTAAATATAAAACATGCCTGTTAATGAATTTAATGTTCTACACAGGAATGGAAAGACGAGCTGTGGTCTTTGAAAAATCTTTTGGCGAAACCCCAGATGAAGAAAACAAAGATGATGAAGAATATATTGACAATGTTGAAAAAATGACAGCTATTTATGGTGACGAGTGGAAAAATCGATCTCCAGAAAATTTGATGGAGCAAAAATATTCAAAGAAATTCCAGAATTTCTTCGGTCTGGAAGAAACTTGTGCAAGTGGAAATGGTGAGTGTTGAACTCTAATGATTCTATATATTCTATATAGTTTAAATTCCAATTGATATTTTGCTGCAGGCCCAGGAGTTGGCTGCAAAAGTTAACAAATACACCAGAAATGACAAAGATGGAAAAAGGTGTTTTTGGCCCCTGGTGAAGTGTGTGACTGTGAGAGTACCAGACAACGACCTTCTTAAACATGTCACTTTAGTGGATCTTCCTGGAAATGGCGACCGAAATAAGAGCAGAGATCAGATGTGGAAAAAGGTATTTGACTTCATAAAATGGGAGTGAAATTAGAAAAATTGATGCTGAAATATTTCTGTTTTTCCTTCAAATATCTAAACACGTGTAGGTTGTTACCAGTTGCTCTACTGTATGGATTGTGTCTGAAATGAACCGAGCAGCATCCGATAGAGACGCTTGGGAGATCCTGGAAAGTACATGCAAGGACATGGGGAATGGTGGTGAATGTCGAAACATCTGCTTCATCTGCACCAAGAGTGATGAAGGGACTGATGCAGACAGGTGTTTGTATTTTCTGATACAACGCTTCATTTGCATACAACTGCCAAACGTAAATCAGGAAGTGTTTAAAACATTGCTTAACGTAATCTAATTCATGCTCACATTGATTTTTCAAAGCATTGTGACAAGAAATCTGGAGGGGAAAGATTTAGTGAAGAAAGAATTCAACAAACTTCCCAAAGTTAAGGTAAGTTTTTTCATTGTCAAAGTTATTTATCATCTGTTTAAATCATCTATGTTCACACCATTTTCTGCTCTTTGACAATTATCATCATCAAAAGGTAAAAGTAAACTAACCTAAAGAGGTTTTGACTTCTCCTGTAGAAACAATTCAAAGATGACTGCTTTGAAGTATTCACTGTGAGCTCCAAAGAATTTTCAAGCAAAAGAAAATTCAACGTGATCAAACTGGTGAGTAGGTCAAAGGCCAACGGTCATTCATTATCACAGAGACACAGATTTTAATATTTTTTGTATCAGAAATACCCAAACTTCAGGAACGTCTTCGAAGTCTAAACGATCAACATGATCACACTCTGAACTATGTCTACGGAGCCTATGGGATTCTGTCCCTGATCCAGGGAGCAAAACTTGAAAATGTGGTAAATAAGAAGAGTACCTTACAAGAAGCATAATCTATTTTAGTCTGAGTTTGGTCTCAATGTTTGTTCTTTTTTTGACTTTCATGCAGGAGCCTGGTCAAACTGCTCAACTGTGTGAGGACCTCACTGAAATCATAGAGTGCGAGCTTCAGAAAGTGAAGAAGTCCATGGACGATGTGTATAAAGTGTTTGAAAAATACTTGAGCAACGGTGTGGAGGAGTCTAAGAAAATGTCTGAAGGGATTTTGAAGAAGAAGTTAAACCCTGTGAGAATAGCTATTAGAAAAATACATATATAGTTTTTAAATTAAGGTTTAATCTTTCTCTATTTTATGTGATTGAAGAGAGGAGGTGGCGTAGTTTTCACAGACCATTGAAATGCGCGTTGCAAAACAGTGGAGTTCACAAAACAAAGAAGAAACAAATCAACCTCAATGAAGCATTATCATCTTCTCTGACTGACAGCATCGATGAAGAATTCAGGAAAACTTTCCCGTAAGATTCCCTCGGGAGGATTTTATTACATTTAGGTTAACATGTACAAAGTATTAACATTAATCATCTCTATCATTTTACTCTTTCTTAGAAATGATGCTAAATCTGGACCTTTCTATGGAGTTATTTATGCATTTTCACTCAACACAAAACAACTGGTTCAACAGTACAAACAGTTTGAACTTCATTTGACATTTATCCAGACTGAGGTAAAATACCATGTATTATGGATTATTAGACAATGGAATATTCCGTTTATTTGACTTGTTTGCGTTTATAAGGTCGCTAAAGTTAAAACTAAACTGTGCAAGGATATTCGTGACCGCAAACAGATCATCTACAGCAGTCTGTCAGAGACTGTAAAAGACACAATGGAGGAGTCATACAAAAGTAGTTTTTCACTTAGACTCATTTCTAGTTTAATCCAGTAAAAAGAAACTGCTACATAAAACCTGTTTTTATTTGCAGAAGCAGCAACCTTTAGTGGCCTGGTAGCTTAGACAAAATGAGGCGCACAGTTGAAATGCACCTTCATGATGTAAAAGAAAAGATGTTGACGATGCCAAAGACAAAGTGTTGACCGAGCTGAAGGACCTGATGGTAAGTATTAAAGCCCACATGACAAGTTCTCATGTTATTCTCTTCTCTCTACATCATAGAACTCATCAAAACTGCAGAAAAAAAAACAGGCAAATGTAAAACACTTTGGGAAGCATGAGCCTAACAGTTTGATACTTATAAGGAAAATACAGAAATGTATTTACCATCAAAAACTTAGTACATCATTAAATATTCCAGTATTGTTTATTCCAAGGCTCTTCCACACATCAGCTTTGAATAGTAGCAGAGATCGATTGCAGAGCCTCTGGTTATGCTTATGGAGATGTGTTATGTCCCTTAATAAATAAAAGACACAACTAATATAAAACAATCATAATGAGACAAGGAGTCAAGATATGTTTGGCTAGTTTTATTTCATGCCAAACATTTGCTTTAACATAAAATTGGTGGGAGGAGGCGCGTGCCAGTTGTGCCAACAGAACAAACATAAAACTAGAACAAAACAGGGCCTAACTGAATCTAAACTTGGAGTAAGAAAAGGAATGAACCAAAATCCTACTCTAACTTATCTAAAGAAAGGCTTTAAAGTGTAAAAACAACAAGGGTGGCAACAACTGATAACCTAGTGTGTATAACAAACAGAAAACTACGTGATGAAAAGTGTATAGGGTACCACTCACCTAAACCAACCTCCCAACCAAACTTACACAGCTTGACAATTGACAAAGGAGAGAGAGAGAGAGCAGCTTCCAAGCTCCCTCTTTCAAAGTTCCCCTCCTCTCTCTGATTGGCCACCAGCCTGCCAATCAGAGGAACTCCAGCCAGGTTCCGCCCACAGCACCTTCACACAAAGCAGAGGAGACAGGACCAGCACAGAGGATCTGCTTGCATGTAACACCCCCACCCTTATAGGTTCAAACATAGTTTGAATAATAGCTGAGACTATGGAACCCTAGACAATGCATCAGCGACTACATTTTCAGTTCCTTTTTTGTGTTTTATTTCCAGATTATAATTTTGTAGTATCAATGACCATCGCATAAGGCGCTGATTGTGATTGTACATTCTTGAGAGAAATGTAAGGGGGTTGTGATCCGTAAATACTGTTACGGGCTGAGGACCAGAACTTAGATAAACTTCAAAGTGCTGCACAGCAAACAATAAAGCTAGAGTTTCTTTCTCTATAGTAGAATACTTTATCTGATGTTTATCAAATTTGCGAGAGAAATAACTCACAGGATGATCGATGCCTTGATCATCTTCTTGAAGAAGAACTGCTCCAGCTCCCACCATACTGGCATCCACCTCCAATTTAAACGGACGCTGGAAGTCTGGGGCAGACAAAACAGGAGTGCAACACAGAATAGCCTTTAGATTCTCAAAGGACTTTTGACACTCATCGGACCAAATGTAGGGCTTAGAAGGACTGGTGAGGGCAGTCAGAGGAGCTGCTACTGAGGAGAAGTTTTTACAAAACCGGCGATAGTATCCAGCCATGCCTAAGAAGCGTCGCAGCTCCCTTCTCGCTGTAGGTGTGGGAAGGCAACGATGGCTGCAATTTTAGTCTCCACTGGACACACTTTTCCACCACCGACTGCTGACCAAGATATTGCACAGTGCCTTGTCCAAACTCAATTTGGCAAGATTCAGTGTTAAAGTGGCAGCAGATAGTCTTTTGAAAACTCTCTGAGTGTAGCTATGTGATTAGCCCAATCATTTGTGTAAATGACTATGTCATCCAAGTATGCTCTGCAGTTTGGTACACCTCCTAACACCTTGTTTACCAACCGCTGAAAGGTGGCCGGAGCATTGCAGAGTCCAAATGGCATGACAGTATACTGAAGAAAGTAATCGGGAGTCACAAAAGGTAGGTCGCAGGACCAATTTCATCTATACAATCATCAATGAGTGGCAGAGGATGTGCGTCAGGAACTGTCACAGCATTGACTTTTCTGAAGTCTGTACAGAACCTGGGGCTCCCATCAGCTTTTGTATCCAAGAGACAGGGAGAACTCCAAGGACTGGAACTCGGCACTGCAAGTCCATTTTGTAGTAAATACTCTGCTTCTTTTTTCATTATTTCCCTCTTAGCTGGACTGACCCGATAAGCATGCTGCTTGATTGGTGAAGGGTTAGTCAGGACAATGTCATGTGTTATAACAGAGGTCTGAGAAGGAATGTCACTGAACAGAGTTGGAAAATCCAGAATGAGTTGTGCGATGTCCTCACATTTATCATCAGGAAGCTTTGACAATAGCTGGATAGATTTTCAGTATCTGACTGTTGCTTAGCTTGCTCCTGGGGTGTGGCACTTTGCATTATTAAGCCATCTTCAGGCTCATTGGAGCTCACCTTGATGAAAGCGGCAACTGTAGACGTGGTCTTGTCATCACAGGGACTGGCCGGTACAGGCTGGTCACTCCTGCGTGATAGAGCTTCAGCATATTCACATGACAAACTCTGGAGCGCCGCCTCCGGTCCGGTGTGTGAATGACATAGTTGGTGTCGCTCAGTTTCTTTTCTACAACATATGGACCAGAAAATTTAGTAGACAGTGAGGAACCAGGTACTGGGAGAAGTAGTAAGACTTTGTCACCAGGATGGAATGTGTGGGCAATTGTCTTCTTATCAAAATGCTGCTTCATTTTTGTCTGTGTGGAGGCCAGTGCATCTTTAGCCAAAGAACAAGCTTTTTTCAAACGCTCTCTGAGTGCAAAAACATACTCTGGAATGTTTTTGGCTGACTTTTCAGGAGTAATGAGCTGCTCTTTAAGAATTTTCAAAGGGCCTCTGACTTCATGTCCAAAGACTAGCTGAGCTGGGCTAAAGCCTAAGGACTCTTGAACAGCCTCTCTAGCAGCAAATATACTAGGGGGACACTGTCATCCCAATCTCTCTGCGACTCCAAACAGTGTTTCTTAGCATAGACTTCATAGTTTGGTGGAATCTTTCCAGTGCACCTTGACTTTCAGGATGATATGGACTAGAGGTGACGTGCTTGATTCCCAGTGAATGCAGAGCATGAGTGAAAACATTTGATTTGAAATTGGTACCTTGATCACTTTGGACAACTTTTGGCAAACCAAATGTGGAGAAGAACTTGACCAGAGCCTTGGTGATGACTGGGAGGTGATTTCCTCAGGGGAAGAGCCTCTGGGTACCTGGTGGACGCACACATAATTGTGAGAAGAAACTGGTTTCCAGTTTTAGTTTTTGGCAACGGTCCCACACAATCAATGATAACTTTTTCAAATGGCTCACCCATCACCGGTATAGGACACAGTGTGCAGGAGAAATCACCTGGTTTGGCTTCCAGTCATTTGGCAGACATGACATGTGCGGCAGTGTTTAACACATCAGACTTTAGTCCAGGCCAGAAGAAATGTTTTAGCAGTCTGTTGTAAGTTTTTGCCACACCCATATGTCCTGACCAAGGATGGTCATGGGCTAAGGACAGTACATTGGCACGAAAGACTGTGGGCACCACCACCTGATATGCAACATTTTCACCTTCACGTCCGGCAACATCACTGGTCCAGCGACGCATGAGCAGCCCATTGTCCATAATGTATGCTGTTCTGGAGTTTCTGGCCGCTCCTGTTCAATAACAGATGAGAAACATTTGGACAGTGTTATGTCACCTTTCTGAGCTGTGATGAACTCTGCTCTTGTGGCTGGTAGTTTTACAGCATTCGGGTTTGCAGTTTTGTTGTCTACTTGGTCAGGCTCTGCTTGGTAGTTTTCTGCAATAAAAAAACTGTCAGACAGGTCAACAATATTTTTCTTAGCTTGGGACCTTGTGACAGCACAGGCAGGAAACACATCGGAGTGGTCAGATTCTAGACTTTGGTCAGGGCTTTCCACCACCTCGGCACAGGAGACACTTTACCGCCTGCCAAGTCGTTGCCCAAAATGAAATCAACACCTTTAATAGCAGGGCAGGGAGGACAGCAATTTTGCAGAGACCATTGACTAATGCAGAAGTGACATAAATGTTGTGGAGAGGGGCAGGAATAAAACTCATACCCACTCCCTGGACAATGGCACTAGTGTTACAGGAAGTTTCATCTGAAAGAGGAAGGATCCCTGATCTAATGATTGACTGAGAACCTCCTGTGTCTCGCAGGACAGTCACAGGGTACTGATCATTCTGACTTCCTGTAGCTGAGACAAAGCCTTGTGAAATGAAAGGTTTGAAACAGGAGTCAACTTCTGAGCATCTATTGAGAGGAATGTCAGTAACTGGACGTGTAACATTGTTTATCAAACCAACACCTTTTGACTGTGATGGGTTGGACTGTGTCTGTCTGCGTTTTCGTGAGAAACAATCTGCAATCACATGACCTTTTTTTGTGACAGTAGTAACACTCACGCTCCTCACGTGTTGGGAGATTTGAAGATTTGTTTTTTTCAGAAGCAGTTTGTCAGGTCCAAACGTGGCAGAATTGGGTCCTCTTTCTGCTCGTGAAGACACAAACACATTTTTGTGGGTTAGTACAAATTCATCTGCTAGTACAGCTGCTTTAGACAACGTAGTCACCTTCTGCTCATTCAAAATAGAGACATTTTCTCAGGCAATGTATTTTTGAAATCTTCCAACAATATGAGTTGACGAAGGGACTCAAAGTTGTTTTGAACATCATTAGCTGCACACCATTTGTCAAATAGCAACCCCTTTCACGTGCAAACTCAACAAATGTCTGGCCACTGGTTTTCTTGTGATTCTAAATTTTTGTCTGTAGGCCTCTGGAACCAGTTCATATGCACGCAAAATTGACCCTTTTAGTACATCATAGTTTAAACTCTCATCTAAGGACAGAGATGAGACAACTTCTTGTGCTTTTCCCACTAATTTACACTGTAGAAGGATAGGCCACATGTCTCTAGGCCACTCAAGAGCAGTTGCAATTCTCTCAAAGGCACTAAAGTAGGCATCAACTTCTGTCTCACGAAATGTTGGAACCAGTGCAATATTTTTAGTGACATCGAATGAATGTTTAGGTGAACCCACTGCAGACTGAGATAGTGGTTCGAACTTGTGTGCATGTGTCTTCCCAGCTGACAATCTCATGGCCTCCAAATCAAGCTCTCTTAACTTTATTTCTTTATCAGCTTGTATTTCAAGTCTGCGTACCTGTAGTCGGAGCTCATAATCAGCCTTACGCACTTTCTCCTTCTCCTCCGCCTCCAGCTGAAGACGGCCATACGCAGCTTCAGCTTTGCAGTAGGACTGGCTGCGGCCTGTGCTCTCCCAGGCACAAGAGCAGCTTCTGCATCCTCATCTAAGGAGAAAGGCTCAAAACGAGGAAAGTTGGTGGAGGATTTAAGCTTTCCTCCCTGACTCTCACTGGAGTAATCGCTGTCTCTTCCTCAACTTTAGCATCAGGAACAATTTCCTGTTCATTCTCAGTTTCACCCAACTCATTACTAGCATGCTCACCTTGTGGGTCAGAAGAGTCACTTACAGAAACAGGAGCAAGAATATTTGACTCAATTAATTTCTCAGTGACCCTTTGCTTTATCTCATGTTTTTTACTTTGTCTCTGAACATGAATATCATAGTGAGCTGCAATGCACAACAGGTCGTCCTTGCGACATTTTTCAAGCATTTCCTGATTGGGATTATCAATGAAATCTTGTAACACGAAACTCATGATTGCTCTCTCCAACAGAATGACTACAATGACTCAATGATTGTTTTATAAAGATCCCGGACGAGCCCCATTTTGTTATGTCCCTTAATAAATAAAAGACACAACTAATATAAAACAATCATAATGAGACAAGGAGTCAAGATATGTTTGGCTAGTTTTATTTTCATGCCAAACATTTGCTTTAACATAAAATTGGTGGGAGGAGGCGCGTGCCAGTTGTGCCAACAGAACAAACATAAAACTAGAACAAAACAGGGCCTAACTGAATCTAAACTGGAGTAAGAAAAGGAATGAACCAAAATCCTACTCTAACTTATCTAAAGAAAGGCTTTAAAGTGTAAAACAACAAGGGTGGCAACAACTGATAACCTAGTGTGTATAACAAACAGAAAACTACGTGATGAAAAGTGTATAGGGTACCCACTCACCTAAACCAACCTCCAACCAAACTTACACAGCTTGACAATTGACAAAGGAGAGAGAGAGAGAGCAGCTTCCAAGCTCCTCTTTTCAAAGTTCCCCTCCTCTCTCTGATTGGCCACCAGCCTGCCAATCAGAGGAACTCCAGCCAGGTTCCGCCCACAGCACCTTCACACAAAGCAGAGGAGACAGGACCAGCACAGAGATCTGCTTGCATGTAACAAGATGTAATAAGAAATGCATATAATACAAATAATATCATTGCTTATGTTACTTGAAGCTAAAGTTCGTGGTTCGTGGTCTGTGAGCTCTGGTCTGTGGTCTGTAAGGTCTGTCTATGATCTGTGAGGTCTGGTTTAGGGTCTGTGACGTCTGGTTCGTGGTCTGTGAGGTCTGGTCTGTGGTCTGTGAACTCTAGTCTGTGATCTGTAAGCTCTGGTCTGTGAGGTCTGGTCGTGGTCTGTATGGTCTGGTCTGTGTGTCTGTGAGGTCTGGTCCGTGGTCTGTGAGGTCTGCTCCGTGGTCTGTGAACTCTCCGTCCGTGTCTGTGAGGTCTGGTTCGTGGTCTGTATGTCTGGTCCGTGAGCTANAATAACACTAAGCACTACATCAAAGCGCTGAATTGATTGGAAAATAAAATTGAACTTGAGATGAATCGACTTATTGGAGTGGATGTCCATGGTCATCTAAAGACTATGGTATCTACACACGTAATATGAGCTCCTCGCGCGTTTCCCACGAGCGGGCCACTTTGAGAGAGAAACGACAAACATAACAAGAGAATTCTACATTATTTAAAGCCATTCAATTATATGTCTATGGCACTTTTGAAATGGGGAGAGTAAGTAGCCCGGGCAGTGGTCTGGAGAGAAAATGCATATGTTGGGAAGTTGCAGGTCGAGTGGCGGTGTTGCGTGGCAGGGTTGGTCGAGCGGTTGACGACGAGCTTTATTCTATCTTAACAGGGGCAAGCTTTAAAGCAAGGAAACTTATAATCTTGTGTATTTTATTATTTTTTTTTCTTGCCTTAAATTCAATATCGCAGTAATATTTTGACTACCTTGGATCCTTCCGTGAAAGGAAGTATGTTTATCTTACTTTTTGTTATCATTCGTCGCGGACGGACCGCAGAAGACGTAAAACCAAGAGAATTGATCAGATATTAGTCGGGACATGGGCAAGGAATTTGTTCGAACTTCCAAATTTCGGACGGGTGCGAGCAGGGGTTTCCACCCGCCCCGCCTCACGAACTCAGAACCTCGTATGGCAGAGGAAAACAGGTAACATTTTGCCTAGACTTATGAACTCAGAATCAGTGATAGAGCTCACCATGATCAGACGTAAAGTTGAGTTTGGTCTGTCTACTGCTTTTTCTACTTTTGATTCACAGGTTAAGTCGGACCATGGTGGTGGGGGGGACTTCTATACCAAGCAGACAGCCAAGTTATGATTTCGATTATTTATTTTAAACGAAACTAAAGTATAGGTTGTGTGCCTTGGGCCCCCATGAAGCTCAGACTTGAACCCTGATAACTAAGCTTCTAGAGGCATTGAATTTCAATAAAGTTATACAGGCAGAGGGTGTGGGGGTGGTGGGTTGTGGAGGTGACTGGGCGCGTGCGGACCGTTTCTCCCGCCAGTCATGACGAGCGAAAAAACACCATTCGTACCCCATTCCTGTTCATTTGAACACTCTGTAGCGGCTATAGGCTCTGGATCTACAATCGGTCAGACTTGCAGTCACTAATTGGTGGTGAGCCCTGGGTGATCTATAACTATTTATGATTTTCATTTTTTGTTATGGAAAGACTTCACTTTTTGCTAGTAGCGCCCGCTACGCCGATTAAACATTGAATGATCAACTTATGTGCGAATTTATAACAATGAAAACTTTAGCAATAATAATTCTATTGCTCTTGCTAAGTACACATAAAATTTTACATTATCGCTTATTTTGGTGCTAATTTTTCAATACTTGTGCTCAGTCATGGAAGGCACAGCAATGAAATGCTACAAAAAAAAACATTAAGGAATCATCCTCATACACACCCCCCAAATTATTACGCACACGTCCTTCTGTTCAGCTTGACTTTGAAACTTTGAATCACTTAATTGACTTAGATACCCTGGTTTACAAACTTATTTATATATCATAAAACGTCCGGGCCTACAAGCGCTCACCTATCAGACATGCACAAACTTAATTACGGAGGAGGAATAGGAAATCTTACTATTGACTATAATATATTTGTGAAACTTATTGCTCGAGCAGGTAATGCCTGGTAGAGTGGTTTTGCCCCTTGTCATTAAATTAGTTCTAATCAGACTATGTCTTTTATTTTTTTGTACAGTTTTGTTCTCCAGGTAGTCCTTCCTCAATAGTCTCTATATTTCAATTGTCATAGACACTTTGATGTACTTTCTTATTTTCACTATATTGTGAGATAAAAAGTCACTAACAGTGACAGACTTCACACCAATAGTTGGCCGCATTAATATAATATGTACAATGCAGATGTCGGATCCAACTCGTACTTCTCCCCCTTCCCACACACCTTCTTCAACCACACACCCTCTACGCCGCGCCACCCCTTTCTTGTAAAAATCCATATGGGACTGGGACAATTACTTTGGAGTATGGACAATTGAACAATTATATTCACAGTAGAGAGACAGAAAGCTGCATGAAGACAAACATAAAAATAATTGGTGCAATGCTGACCACGTCACACAGGAATCTCGGCCATTTTGGATCTAAAATCAGCCGCCACTGTGATTTCGTTTTTATTTTAAACGAACTAGTCCTAGGTTTTTGGGCCCAGTGAGCTCAGACTTGACTCTGCTGCATCTAGAGGCATTGAAATGCAATAATCATCCAATTTTTTTTAGATACTCCTCACCGTTTCCACGCAGCTGGCCGGCGAAAAACACCTTCGTTTCCTGTTTCTTCACAGACCTGTCACGGCCACAGGCTCTGACCTACAGAGCTCAGACTCAGTCACTATTGTGTGATCCTGGACTAAACATTATGGATTCACTTTTATATGAAGACTCACTCTATAGCGCCCCCTACCATTCACCTCAAATGTCAACTTTGTGTGATTTTTACCAACTTACACAATAAATTCTACGCGTGAGGAGATGCAAAAAATTACATTACAGGTATGGTGTATTTTCAATACTTGGCCAGCAGGGGCGCAATGAATGCTGAAAAATACCCCTAAAAATCTCTAGCACACATGCTCCTTGTGAGATGGACTTCAAATTTGATTCACTAATAGACTGGATGAGCCTGGTCACAAAACTCTGTCTAACGCAATGGTCTGGTTATAGCGCCACCTATAGGAATGCAAAACTTCCAGAGATTATCCATTTTGCCATTCAAATACTATGGCACTTTTGAAATGGGGAGAGTAGGAGCCCGGGCAGTGGTCGGGAGAGGAAAATGCAATGTTGGGAAGTTGCAGGTCGAGGGCGGGTGTGTGGCAGAGCGGTCGCGTGGCTGGCGAGAGCTATCATCGCCGCTTTAGCGGCTTTAATGATATTTGTTCTTCAATGCCTCAGACAGATTTTCTGACAACACAATTGCATTTTTGACCCCCTGGACCCCCCGAAAAAGTATGCTCAACATGCATCAACGCGACCAGCTCTGGTGAAACATTTAATAATTTGGGGATTGCCAGCATGTCAAATCAGACCCGTCTCGACAGCGCCACCTAGAATGACACCTCTATGGCAACTGACACATGTAAATTTTGGCCTAGACTCATGAAACTCAGAACAGTGATAGAGCTCCATGAGACAAGTCTAAAGTTGACTTGGCGCACTGCTCTATGATGCACAGGAAGTCGGCCATATTGGATTTAATCAGCGACGCCAGTTTGATTTCGTTTTTATTTTAACGAACTAGTCCTAGGTTTTTGGGCCCAGTGAGCTCAGACTTGACCTGCTGCATCTAGAGGCATTGAAGTTCAATAATCATCCAATTTTTTTGGATACTCCTCACCGTTTTCCCGCAGTACGCCGGCGAAAAACACCTTTGTTTCCTGTTTCTTTGATCACCTGTCACGGCCACAGGCTCTGACCTACAGAGCTCAGACTTCAGTCACTATTGTGTGATCCTGGACTAAACATTATGGATTCACTTTTGTAGGAAGACTCCACTCTATAGCGCCCCTACCTATACCCTGAAATGTCAACTTTGTGCGATTTTTACCAAACTTACACAACAAATTCTTCGCGTGAGAAGAAGCAAAATATTATATTACACATATGGTGCATTTTCAATCTTTGGCCACCAGGGGCGCAATGAATGCTCAAAAATATATTTAAAAATCTCTATCACGCACATGCTCTGTTGGATTGATCTGACATTTGCATCATTTCTTGATTGGAGAGTCCTAGTTACAAACGTATGTCAAACACAATGGTCCAGGTTATAGCGCCACCTATTGGAATGCACAAACTTACAGAGATGTCTGCATCTAGCTTTCAAATAATCTGGCACTTTTCAAAAGGCGGGGGTAAGAGCTCGAACAGTGGTTTGGAGAGGAAAATGCAATAGTGGGAGGTTGCGGCTCGGTGGCGGTGGCGTGGCAGGGCGGTCGTGCGGCTGGCGAGAGCTATCATCGCCGCTTTAGCGGCTTTAATCTATTTTAGTCTGAGTTTGGTCTCAATGTTTGTTCTTTTTTTGACTTTCATGCAGGAGCCTGGTCAAACTGCTCAACTGTGTGAGGACCTCACTGAAATCATAGAGTGTGAGCTTCAGAAAGTGAAGAAGTCCATGGACGATGTGTATAAAGTGTTTGAAAAATACTTGAGCAACGGTGTGGAGGAGTCTAAGAAAATGTCTGAAGGGATTTTGAAGAAGAAGTTAAACCCTGTGAGAATAGCTATTAGAAAATACATATATAGTTTTTTAAATTAAGGTTTAATCTTTCTCTATTTTATGTGATTGAAGAGAGGAGGTGGGCGTAGTTTTCACAGACCATTGAAATGCGCGTTGCAAAACAGTGGAGTTCACAAAACAAAGAAGAAACAAATCAACCTCAATGAAGCATTATCATCTTCTCTGACTGACAGCATCGATGAAGAATTCAGGAAAACTTTCCCGTAAGATTCCCTCGGGAGGATTTTATTACATTTAGGTTAACATGTACAAAGTATTAACATTAATCATCTCTATCATTTTACTCTTTCTTAGAAATGATGCTAAATCTGGACCTTTCTATGGAGTTATTTATGCATTTTCACTCAACACAAAACAACTGGTTCAACAGTACAAACAGTTTGAACTTCATTTGACATTTATCCAGACTGAGGTAAAATACCATGTTATTATGGATTATTAGACAATGGAATATTCAGTTTAATTGACTTGTTTGCGTTTATAAGGTCGCTAAAGTTAAAACTAAACTGTGCAAGGATATTCGTGACCGCAAAAAGATCATCTACAGCAGTCTGTCAGAGACTGTAAAAGACACAATGGAGGAGTCATACAAAAGTAGTTTTTTCACTTAGACTCATTTCTAATTTAATCCAGTAAAAAGAAACTGCTACATAAAACCTGTTTTTTATTTGCAGAAGCAGCAACCTTTAGTGGGCCTGGCAGCTTAGACAAAATGAGGCGCACAGTTGAAATGCACCTTCATGATGTAAAAGAAAAGATGTTTGACGATGCCAAAGACAAAGTGTTGACCGAGCTGAAGGACCTGATGGTAAGTATTAAAGCCCACATGACAAGCTCTCATGTAATTCTCTTCTCTCTACATCATAGACCTCATCAAAACTGCAGAAAAAAAACAGGCAAATGTAAACCAATTTGGGAAGCATGAGGCCTAACCAGTTCGATACTTATAAGGAAAATACAGAAATGTATTTACCATCAAAAACTTGAGTACATCATTAAATATTCCAGTATTGTTTATTCAAGGCTCTTCCACACATCAGCTTTGAATAGTAGCAGAGATCGATTTGCAGAGCCTCTGGTTATGCTTATGGAGATGTAATAAGAAATGCATATAATACAAATAATATCATTGCTTATGTTACTTGAAGCTAAAGTTCGTGGTTCGTGGTCTGTGAGCTCTGGTCTGTGGTCTGTAAGGTCTGGTCTATGATCTGTGAGGTCTGGTTTAGGGTCTGTGACGTCTGGTTCGTGGTCTGTGAGGTCTGGTCTGTGGTCTGTGAACTCTAGTCTGTGATCTGTAAGCTCTGGTCTGTGAGGTCTGGTCCGTGGTCTGTATGGTCTGGTCTGTGGTCTGTGAGGTCTGGTCCGTGGTCTGTGAGGTCTGGTCCGTGGTCTGTGAGGTCTGCTCCGTGGTCTGTGAACTCTGGTCCGTGGTCTGTGAGGTCTGGTTCGTGGTCTGTGATGTCTGGTCCGTGAGCTAGGGTTCGTGGTCTGTGAGGTCTGGTTCGTGGTCTGTGATGTCTGGTCCGTGAGCTAGGGTTCGTGGTCTGTGAGGTCTGGTCCGTGGTCTGTAAGGTCTGGTCTATGGTCTGTGAGGTCTGGTCCGTGGTCTGTGAGGTCTGGTCCGTGGTCTGTGAGGTCTGGTCCGTGGTCTGTGAACTCTGGTCCGTGGTCTGTAAGGTATGGTTCGTGGTCTGTGATGTCTGGTCCGTGAGCTAGGGTTCGTGGTCTGTGAGGTCTGGTCTGTGGTCTGTGAACTCTGGTCCGTGGTCTGTGAGGTCTGGTTCGTGGTCTGTGATGTCTGGTCCGTGGTCTGTGAGGTCTGGTTCGTGGTCTGTGATGTCTGGTCCGTGAGCTAGGGTTTGTGGTCTGTGAGGTCTGGTCCGTGGTCTGTGAGGTCTGGTCTGTGAACTCTAGTCTGTGATCTGTTAGCTCTGGTCTGTGAGGTCTAGTCCGTGGTCTGTAAGGTTTGGTCTGTGGTCTGTGAGGTCTGGTCTATGGTCTGTGAGGTCTGGTCCGTGAGCTAGTGTTCGTGGTCTGTGACGTCTGGTTCGTGGTCTGTGAGGTCTGGTCTGTGCTCTGTGAACTCTAGTCTGTGATCTGTTAGCTCTGGTCTGTGAGGTCTGGGCCGTGGTCTGTAAGGTCTGGTCTGTGGTCTGTGAGGTTTGGTCCATGGTCTGTAAGGTCTAGTCCGTGGTCTGTGAGGTCTGGTCCGTGGTCTGTGAGGTCTGTGAGGTCTGGTCCGTGGTCTGTGAACCCTGGTCCGTGGTCTGTGAGGTCTGGTTTGTGGTCTGTGATGTCTGGTCCGTGAGCTAGGGTTCGTGGTCTGTAAGGTCTGGTCCGTGGTCTGTGAACTCTGGTCCGTGGTCTGTGAGGTCTGGTCTGTGAGCTCTGGTCTAGGGTCTGTGACGTCTGGTTAGTGGTCTGTGAGTTCTGGTCCGTGGTCTGTGAGGTCTGGTCTGTGAACTCTGGTCTGTGATCTGTTAGCTCTGGTCTGTGGTCTGTGAGGTCTGGTCCGTGGTCTGTGATGTCTGGTCCGTGGTCTGTGACGTCTGGTCCGTGGTCTGTGAAGTCTGGTCCGTGGGGCAGTTTGTTTATCATAACACTGCATTTTAGGGGAAAAAATTAAATAAAAGAGGTAAATGAGTTTATTAAATAAATCAATTTGGCATTTATTTAAGAAATGTCCAGATGACTACTTTGAAAACTTCTACTACTAAGAAATGGAGCATTAAAAAACACATTTGAAATGACCTTGACGCATCTAATTTATTGAAAAGGACTCCAGTGACCATGGTATAACCAGAGACTACGGACCAGATCTGATAGACCACGCACAGTCCGAACTATGGTCTCTGGAACAACAGGACAGACCACACTCATAGCTACAACTCCCTCTCTCTGTTGGCTGGGGAAACTTCTTTGATTAAAACAACAAAACAGGACGCAAGGTTGCTGTTTCGATCAGGTATGATAGACGTCTGGCTGGTCAAGCTTGAAACGTTTTTTCTCGCAGTTTTTTCACTTATCTGAATGTTATGTGAATGGATCGTAGGGTCAAATTTAATTCACAAATGTTGAATTAGCAGCATAACTTTTGTTTTCGCACAGTGATGAACTCTTATAGTTAGTTGACAGCAGCGCTGGCTCAACTTGTTGCTACAGCTTGGTCAATCAGTCGCAGCTCTTTCTGCATACTGGATGCGCGCGCATCTCCCCTGTCCTCCATAGTCTCTAACTTGTATTTTTAAGTTAGAATTTGTCAGACTAATCACGCATTTATATTTGTTGAAACAGAATGACGTATACACTCAACTAAAGGACACTTTACAAGAATCGACTGAGCTGTCACTTAAAACAGACGACCATTCAATCCCAGGTACAGTACAAACACTTTTCAAACATTACAATTGGTTACAGTTCTCTATGCACCTTATTAGAGTAGTGCCTGCCTGACCATCTGAGAATACACACATTTCTTCAATACTTTATGACAGTGTTTCTCAATTTGTGGTACAATGCCTGTGTACACAGGCTGCATCAGGTGGAACGTGAAGCCCCCTGCAGTTCAGCTGTTTATTTAGAGAGGCAAATGTATTTTTTGTATTTGTACTTTTTGGTCAAATCATCACTGACAATTAACTTATCTACAAGAACTATTTTAATAAAGTCTTGGCTTAGATCTGGTGGTACACAGAAAATCAAAAACTGTTTTAGGTAATAGTGGTGTGATAAGTTTGAGAAACACTGCTCCATAAAACATTGATTTTTTTTATAGAATATACACAGAGGATCTGTCTGAATCCCTCGCAATTGAAGTGGCACTTAGCACTTTATCAATTCATCTCTTCTAGATTTTGCATGTGAGTTTTTTATGGTGAAGAAACGCCTTGATGAGTTGACTGGTCAAAATAAAGAAGACTTAGCTTGGTAAGTAACACATTTTACAGTGCATGTTATCATTATATTGTTTGCTAATTCATTGTTTCAACTACAATAGGCCAGATCTGTTGGATTAAAACATGTGAGTGGAAGTGGAGAAGATAATCTGACATTTTTATCCAGACAACAGCAACGGTACAGATGAAAACATCTTATGTTTTTGTGAACCTATATAGACAATTATTTTTCAACATTAATACCTGATACCTACGCTTGTATTTTATATAAAAGCATAGGTATCAGGCAAATGTCCTAATACAGTAAGACAACATGCATAAGATCAGACAAACAACTTTTATAATGTCTAATATACCTTAATGTGGAAAAACCTGAGTCCACTAAACACGATGTATATCACACATATTTACGCTTTTCTCTGTCGTTCAAATTCATATATTTTATTTTATTGTGACTTGACTAATAATGACATCCAACTTTTCTTTTTAACAGTTTAGATTTCATGGGTCACTTTTTACTTTAAGTTAATGGTGCTATATTACACAAATGTTCAATACTTGTTTGAATGTAGTTGCTCATCAAAGACATAGCTGCAGTTGTGGTTTCTTCATTCATACAAATTTAGCACAAAAATGCTGCATTTTTAGTCAATGTTCTTTTCCTAAACTGTTCTCTTCCACTTTGACATGTCAGTAAGTGGTAAAACAGAAAGTGTGTTTTTATGCTCAACATTATTTTCAGTCTTGTATTTGCCTGACTTTGAATGTACAGCTACTGTTTTAGCCTAATTTAAGCTGATTTACTTCTCAGTGCATGAAACAATATATTTTATTTATATAATATATTTTGTGATTAAATCAATCAAATAAAAGCTAAAACTAAAACCTCCACGAAATATAAATAGCTTAAGGTTATTCAAGGTTATTGCGGCCATAAACAAGTCAAACTGAGACTAAACTCGCTCAAAATTTTAAAATACCACTGAATGACATCACAAGGTAGAACAGAGCATTTGCACCTTTGGAAATGAAGACCGCCTAAAAAGCAGGATATCTTGAAAATATGTGAATGAAACAAAACACAACTTACAGCATAAATAACATGACAAAAATCAAGTTAATTTTGCATAATATAGGACCTTTAAACTACGTTAATTACCCATTTTTGCAGCTTTACTTGTAACTGCAGGTTTTTATAAGAATGTGTTTGCAGAATATGTTATTAAAATGTATTTTTAACCATTTTAAATGTAAGTAAAGGGTTGGGCAATGTGCTGTTGTTTTCTGACCAGGCCAAAAATATTCTCATAATATGTAAGTTATGACAGTCAAAACTATGAAATGGAGCACATGACACATTATTAGCATCACATTTGCATTTTAGTACCAAAAAGATTTAAAATGATGATTTTTTTTATTGTAACTTGTTTGCTTGTTCCACAAAAATGTCTAATGCAATTTTTTTCTTGTGAGAATATGTCAGTGGTGTATCTTTTATTTCTCACAACAATCATGCAAAACATGTATAGGCAACATTCAAATGATCTAATATCACATTGTGCCTTATGCCTGCTACATTGGTGACACTCTGTTTTTGCACAATAAACATCTAAGTAAAGTCTGTGTCTGCTTTTCCATCATCATGAGAGGACATTTGACTCATAGTAAATGTACTCATAATCTCCATTTTCTCTGCATTCGTTTTTGTTAAAATATACACTACTTTTTTGGCAAAAAAAAAATCTTGAATGAAAGCATGTTTTTCTAGTTTAGATGTCTTTGTGACACTAAATAAAATATTAAATGTGTAATTTACTACGAGCAGGATTGCATGGTCACAAAATTAACTGTTATTTGACCAAGAAGAAGGCCTCTTGTTTTTTTTCTATGGAAAAGCAGTTCCTTTAGCTATATATTCTTATATAGATAATGCTATAATGCTTTCATTATAGCATTAAGCTTATTCATTCCCAGTAAGAATGTTCTTGTATGATTTTTTTTTTCTTTCTAAACGTGTTGAATTGTGGAGTTGAATTTTCACAAGTGTTAGGTAAGTTACTGTAAAATTGTAATAAATTATATATTACTAGTTACAAGGAGAAAAATGCAATACATCTGTATTACAAATTGTAATTGGGTGGAGGTGGGGGGCATGTGGGAATGTTTTTAATTAATTGTAAAGCACTTTATGTTACATTACATGTATGAAAAGCGCTTTATAAATAAAGTTTGATTTGATTGAATGTAGAAACAGAAGAAGGATGGATATATAATTAACAAAACCAGTGGTCAACAAAAATTACGGCTATCCTCCCTGACACTCCTCATCTGCTCCCCACTCCCAGGTTTTCACACAAACACATGCACACGCACCTGTTCCTGTGCACCCCGCCCCTTCTACATAGGACCAATCACACAGACACACAGTGCACCTTATTTCTGTCTCATGCTGGGGTGCACGGTAGCAGAGTGGTTAGAGCTCTGGCTTCCCAAAACGAGGTTATGGGTTCGACTCCCGGTTGGACCATATCAACATCTCACAATTTGTCTGGGTGGAGTTTGCATGTTCTCCCCATGTCACCATGGGTTTTCTCCGGGTACTCCGGTTTCCTCCCAGTGGCATGTTTAGGTTATTTGGGCATCTCTGTAAATTTTCCCAGTGAATGAGAGAGGGATGGTTGTCTGTCTAACCCTGCGACGAGTTGGCCACTGTCCAGGATGTTGCCCCGCCTAAGGCTCAAAGTCACTGGGATAGGCTCCAGTCACCCGTGACCCCTAACAGGATTAAGCAGCAGAAAATGACTGAAAAAAAAGATACATTAATTTGTAATTTAAACTTCAGTAGATATGTGACGGAATTTTTTAGACAATCTATTGTTAGCCAGCCGCCCTGGTGTCTTCACGCTGACGTGTGAGCTGCGTGGCAAGGGGGACAACGCTGGCCACAAGTCCGAGTTCCCCGCTTGTGAAATCCTTGTCTCTCAGGTCTCAGTCTCTAGTCAACAGCAGGTCAAAGGGGCTCGTGTCCTTGGCTTGACTGCAGATTGAAGAAAACTGTAAATCCAAAAAGTGAGTGCGACTTGTAGGCCTACATTAACTTTATGAAGAAAGTTCAAGAAACAAAGAAAATAGACTGTGTAGTTTACTCCAGCGACCAGCACCAGACAAAAGCCTTTTCAAAAACAGGTAGGCAGATATTATCAGGTAAAGGGCTCATCGGTTTTGTTGGTCTTCCCTTTAGGGGCAGAGCAATTTGGAGAGACCCAGATTAAGCATTAAACTAAATAAAAACAAGGTCGAGCTACATAACTTTACCAGCGCTGTCAACCTTGCTAACAGGAATCTACAAGAATAACTTCTGTTTTACCTGTGGAGTAAGTAGGGCTGTAGTTCTTTAGTTGTTTAGTCGATTAATCAGTCGATGGAGTCTTGGTCGACCAAAATTTTATTAGTCGACTAATTATTTTATTTAGATTATAAGGAATTTGTCTTCAACAGTAACAGAATCATTGGTCTGAACTGCCATTTTTATATAAACACACTGTTTCCTCTTCATTTTCTGCATAAACTATAGTTTTTGCATGAACTACATTATATTATTAGTCTTTTTGAGCAAGATTTCTTGCAGAGTTGTCTCAATATTAGAATTTCCAACCCGATTTTGATACAAAGGAATAAACTTGATTCTCGATGCCACAATGAGAATTAGAATTCTCTTTCAAGAAAGTCAGATTTTTATTCAATGGACTGTCATTTTCAACACAAAATCCAATTTAATGATCAAACATTTTAGTTTCAAACCAGTTTTGATGAAACTCAAGATTATTTTTAAAACTTTCCAGAAAATATGATTTTTTTTTCTTTTCTTTGCAGAAAATATCAGATTTTGTTCAAATATTTGTCCTGTTAATATTATCTGTATTTGTTCAAAGAAATATTTAATTTCAACACCAGTTTTAGCCTTGATTTGAAATATTTTTGACAACTCTACTTTTAGCTTCAGAGCCTTTGCTACGCCCCTTTTTAGTCGATTAAACGGTCGATGGGACATGTTTTAGTCTACCAAGAATTTCTTTGGTCGACTACAGCCCTAGGAGTGAGTGACAGCAGTTAGGGATGTTCGCCGTGTCGTCACATGGTGATCACGTAACGCGTTGGTTGGCAGAAGTAGTTAAAACATATTGGCGGCAACCTGAACAAACACGAAAAAAGACAATGTTTGTCTCTAGCTGTGTGACTCTGTGTGCTAACAGGTTTGATAAGACCAATCCATAGAGCTTCTACCATGTTCAGAAAAAGCCTACACCAAAAAAAAGCTTTTAATTTCGGCAATTAGATCCCAATGGGGAAACAATGGAGCTCAACAGTGACGGTCCACTTCCTGGTTCCAAAATCTTGGACCCTTGCCATAGGGGATTAGATAAAAAATTATGTTAGAAGTTTGGTAACCTCTTCGGGGCTAAGTAGCTACAGTATGTGGTGAGTTATGAACATAGGGAGCTACATTTTTGTTTAAAAAAGTTTTTCACCTTTATAAGCTACGAAGTTATTACGACATTTTGCCAAATTTTAGGTTCTAGATGGGCTTTTTAGACAGAAAACAATCGCGCTGTGGATCTGAGTTAGCACATAGCTGGTTAGCATGTGACATGTCTTTTTAACTATTAATATTTTAATTTTTCGAAAAGCCTATGGCATTTTTATAGGTTGTAGGGAGGATTTTTCAAATCCAACAACTGTTTGCTGTTTTTCAAATGATGCACATGTGTTTCTCCTCCCAGGGCCACGCCCTTTACTGCTAACTGGGCCAATGAGCTACTTAGGAACACTGAGGGTTTGCTTGACAGGATAACAGGCCAATAGATAACAAGGTACCTCGTTATCTATTGGTCAACGTTTTACTGGTTTTATCATGTCCATTTTTATAATTATTTTTTCGTTTAGCATAAGTACAAGGCTGTTACAAATCTATGCAACTGTTTTTGACCAAGACTGACAACAAACAATTTTTGAAAATCCTCCATACAACCTTTAACATGGGGCAAAATACTTCCGGAACCGGTCTTTCACTTTTGAGCTCCATAGCTGGTTCTGCCAACCATTTTGACGTCACAAGTCGGCTCGGCAAACATCCCTATGGAGAAAGATCAACTCTTAGCATGGACATGTTAATGCCATGAAATTTCTTCTACTGACCATATGTGTTTGTGGAGCAGACCAGAGGTGTTGATACATGTCTCTAAAGCCACAGGGGGTGTATGTGAAGAGTAGTTGTAATGTTTGTCTTGTTTTTCAGTCCCTTGTCTTCAAAGACCTCAAAACAAAGTAGACTGTCCTTGATCTGCAAAGGTGTTCTCAGAGTGTGATCAAAGTTAGGTTGATAAGATGGCTCAGCAGGGGTTTTGCCTGTCCTCATGAGGAATGGTCCTTCAGCTGGCAATAAGGCTGTTGTTGTTCTTCCGATTGGTACCAGCTTATTATATTCCACATTATTAGATCTCAGCTGTTAAGGGATGCTACAATATTGCGAGAACAATTCAATTAAGCATATCAGAACAACACCAAAATGGGCTCAAGTCAACAGAGAAGTGGAACAACAAAATGCATCATTACTGAAACGAATTAGGATCGCACAAGCAGAAGGACTTGACTGGAAGCGAGAACTGAGAAAATATGTACAGTTTACAGTGAACGTCATACATGGGAAAAGTCCAGCAGAGCTCTTGTTTAACAGAAAAATTAGAGGGAAGTTACCAGTCATGTCTGAGGCAAATACAACGGCTCTAGATGTTCGGGACCGTGATGCTGAACAAAAAGCCACATATGTCAAACACAAGACCCGGGGGCCTTTATATCATTTTATGCGGCCTGCAAGGTCTTGTAAGGTTTACTTGAATCTTTTAGGCCTATTAGTGCCAGGAGTAGTGTGGGTGCAATGACCAAGAAATGTTTTTCAAATAATGCAGATGTATATTCAGTAGGCCTAACTGTTTCCAAATGAAATGGAAAAATCAAATACAGAAACTATTATTTGTAGTATCCTATATCAAAGATTAGTAAGGTTAGTAAGGTTCAAGGACAATCACAATGCCAATGTGGCCCTTTGTCAAAACCAGTTCGACACCCCTGCTCTATGCGGACGAATGAAGAGGAGCCCAGTACTCTAAAGTCGACATAGGAGACACAATAATGGTTCAACAAGATAAAGTGGACGAGTTCACAAAGACATTAAATCAGACACCGCAGAGAGTTGTGAATAAAACTGAAAACCAAGTTGTTCTTGAATCACCGCAGAAGCATATAGGTATCACAGAAACACTACTCATGCGTTGTTGAGATATAAAATAGGAAGTAGTTACAGGATACAGATAGAGCAGAATACAGACAAAGCAGACCAGCTAAGGCCACTCTGAAGCATCAACCCATCTTCCCAAAAGGTCCAAGGGTTACTCAGTGTCTGTCCTTCTACCTTCTGACTGTGTGTGTCTGAGTCTAAGTTTCTCTATGACCTTTATACCCAAGTGACACAGCTTCATACACATCAATGTAGGCAACAGTTGATCTCACTCAGGTGTTAATCAACTACTACAGTTTGAGGGAAGCAGGGAGCGACCAGCAAACAAAAGGTTTCTTGGGTGGAGACTCCCTGCAGGGCGTCTCACACAGCCAGTTTAAACCCATCACAGAATTCTTTCTTTATAAGACATAGCCTACAGTACCTACACATTGATGCATTTCTAATAAAAACGTTTTCGGGTTGCAAATAATGTTTTAAGTGCATAGCGCCACATATTTACCGTGGTATATCTATGCTACATAGTGGTGAAAATCCGAGCCTTAGGGGCCTCCTGGTACAGGTCACGTGACGAGGGGGTCATACAGGTCTGCAGCCAGATACCTCTCCGAAAAAGGGAAGCAGTTTTAAAAAGGAGGGGTTTCGCTTCGTGTAATAATGCTACGGTCAGTCAGCAATGCATTCCTCCATTCTGCAGCAGCCCGGAGGAAAAGTGAGGAGGACCACCGCGCGGAGCGAGTAACACATATCATTAACATACAAAGCAGACCGTAGTAGCTACAATATCTCTCTAATCTTGAATGCTGTAAGAACTAATTTTCGTCATTTGTATTATGTAGCACTTACGTGGGTGTTCAGATGCGTTCAATAAAAGTTTTGAACCATCTGTTTGAGAACAAGGGAGGCTACAATCCCGTTTTTCAAGCCATTTTCTTTCTTGTAGGAGTCGATGCAGTTTGCGTTATGGACGACTTTGTTTGCGAAACTTTGACTAGGTGGGGCTTCGCTGATTTGATAGAGAGATTTAAAGGTAAAGATGTTTGCTGCATTTTAAAAAAGTTTGCAAAAACAAGAAATGTAATGAAATTTATCACTCTGTGTTTACTCTCTAGATGAAGAAGTGGATAAAGAAAGTCTGCTCTGTCTTGGAGAAAATGAAATCAAAGAATTAATTCCCAAAGCAGGACCAAGAGCACGATTCAACAAGCGACTAAGAAAATTAAAGGTATGATTATTTTAACGTTGCATGTTCGTGCGTGAGCTTTGATGTATCATGGCCTCAGAAGTAATAATAATATTGTAGCATATGTGACTGAGAGACTAGGATTAATGAATATAAGTGTATTTTATTTACAGTTTAGTGCTTTATGCTTTATTCAATAACTCATCCAGTTATTTCTTTTTAAATAACTTTCACCAAACTCGCACAACAATATTAAAAGCACAATAAGTGGGACTTACTCAACACACCAAATCAACCACAAAATAATAATAATTAAAAAAAATAATCATGATAAAATATAAATAATAAGACACACTAAATCATAATTAGAATAACTAAATAAATTACACAAATTACACAACATAATGACTAAACCCCCACCCATTCACATAAAGTGCTCAGTCCTAGGCCTGGAGGACTAAAAGGCGAATAGTGCCATGGCCTAAGTAATTAAAGTGCTAGTAGTGTAAAGTGCTCAGTGTGATTTGATTTCATTGTGTCCTACTTCACTACAGGCCTCTGGCACTGTAGGCTGCAACAATTTAAAAGAGAGTGAGCGAGAGTAACTAAACAGCAGAGGCAAAGCTGTAGATACACAATGAATGACTTCATACACTAAAAACAAAAAAATAAAGACATTGATCAGGGGTAACCAACATTTCTTTCTTTCTTTCTTTCTTTCTTTCTTTATTTGTTTAACAGGACAATGTACAGTTACATAATGCCAAAAAAGGCAAAAATGCTTGTACCAGATTATAGCTAGAAAGCTAATTTCCATCTGCAGTCCTGAGAAAAGGCATAAGTAAAAAGGCAGTAATAAACAGTACACCCTCACACATCCTCCATTTACCTCAGCCTTTACAACACAAGTCTCAGGGTGCAGCTGTGACCACTACAGCCTCAAAAACCCTACGCAGACAACATACACATATTTTATCTAAAACATCACTTGTTACAAATGTCAAAGCCATTTTTAGAGGATTTAGCTACTTACATGAACAACATCTACCCACAGCATATCAACAGCTCCAACTAGAAAACACCAGGCCTGCACACCTTTTATAAAGTAGCTATAGAGCTGAGGATGGTGGAGGGAGACAGCCGCTCATTTGTGGTGCATTCATGGACCAGACGTGTACTTAGAACCTTCTACTAACCACTCAGTTATACCTATATCAGAGGGCTTCTCAATTATGATGTAAATAATAATCCCAATTATTTAAATGAAATCATGATTTTTCAAACGATTATTTGCTTAGAAAGACAGTAAATGTAGAGAGTGAAGAGATAAAATGAAACATGCGACAGATCTCACAGAAATAAACTTCTGTAAATGTATTCAACAATTGTAAAGAAACCACCAATTTTTCAATATCAAGGAAATAAATGAGCGCTTATGAACAGACTTCTAAGTTAAGGTCAATACAGTAAACGAATACAGCAATAATCGTCATTGAAATTGAAGTTTGATTAATTGCATAGCTCTATAATGTTTCACCAAAATGTTTATATTTTGTCATGGGCAACAGTCCTCAGAGACACTGATCAGTCCAGCTGCACAGTGTAGTTTATTCTAGTGCCTCGCTGACGCTTTCTCACAAACGGATAAAAGTATCACTAGTTCTCAAACTTTTCACACAAAATAACATTTAAAAATACCTTCCAGATAGATTGATATGACAAGATGAAACTAAACCTAAATTAGGTCAAAATATGATTGTCTCATTACCTGTATATACGTAGCTATATTTCAATATACATCCAAAATAAAATTATTATGGCTCTATTATTTTAAGTTTGCAAAATGTCAACACAACATTTGAGAGGAGTGTGCTGTGGGTAAAAAAAAAGTAGTGGAGACCAAATATGTTCAAATTTGTGGCTATGTCCTCAAAGCTTTATAATTATTGCAGGTTTCCAATTTTTTGTGTGAGAGTGCTTTGGATGCTTAGGTTCTTTAATGTTGATGGGAGGAACTAAAAAGATTAAAAGGCCCAAAGAGCTGAAATGAGTGTCTTCCACAGAATGAATTCCAAACAGAGGAGAACGGACAACCAGAAGAGATGGCCGCAGCATCTGCAGCATCTGCTCAGGTTTCTAGACCTTAGAAACACAATCTATAGAGAAAGTTAAACAAATGCAACCATCCAATGACCTCGTTATCAATCCAGGCGATAAAATGCATGTACTTTTTGTGTTTGTTTTGCACTCAGTTTACTATTGGAATATGTAACGTCTTCTACAGAACCAATGTGCACTACCTCAAGTTTTGCATTTTTTATTGTCTGTGTTTTCACAAAAATCAGTTGTGTCAGATAAAAAAGGAAATTCAAAAAATGCTCTCGGAAATCTTACATTTAGTGATATTTGGATTGGGAACACAAAATTACAAAGAAAAAAAAGCGGACCCATGGCACTCGAAAAAAAATCTTTTATTCAGTTGTGTCAGGTTTTCGCTCCCCTTAATCTATTTTGCTTGTGAGCAAGTGTGTGATATATAAGGCCCTAAGTGCACTAAATATTGTTTGTTTTTTTGTTTTTTTAGGATTCGTCATCTTCAGACACCAGTTCAAATGGTAGGATACATTTATTGTATATTTACTCTTTCTTCATACACATACAATCCACACATACAGTATTCAAGTCAAGTAAAGTTATTATGCCAAATTATAGAATACAATTGTATTTTTACAATGATTTTGATTTGTGTAACGTGTTCTACTTAAAGAAAAGTCCTGAATGGATTAAGTGAGAGGAACATGTTCCAGTTTGTTTTTGTAAAACTTTACTCTTAAAAGTATCAAGTTATCTTAAGTTACAAGTCTAAGTCAAGTCCTAAGTTTTTTTCCACTTTATCAAGTTGTGTCTGAACTCATCAAAATTGTTAATTGAGTCTCGCTCAAATCCACGTCCACAACTCAGTGCTGTGCAGGGCCTGATTCTAAACTTTAACTTAGCACTTAAATATACCAGCAATGTCAACCTAACCGACCAGTACATGTTGTTAGACTTAAAATGTTTTAAAATAATTTTCTCAGAACATGCTAAAAAAGGAAATCGGATCTACAGCCTGAGGCAGAAAAAAGTGCAAAAAAGAAGCGGCAATGTGACACAGCACCAGAATCACCCGGGGGTAAAGCTGACACAAAATTGGTTTGATTCTGTTACTATAATCTATACTATCTGTTACTAAAATGGCTGTTTTTACATTTGACAGGTAAAATACTGAATAAAGTGAAACTCATTATGAAAGAGGTCCACGACATATTAAGCAATCAGAACACCAAATATGACAATCATCAGAACACCAAACTCAATGCTTTTTTAAGGTAACAATACTTTGCATTATTTGTATCTTTTTTATTTGTATTTATTTTGGAATACAGATCTAATTATAATATTGTTGTTTCCAGAAACAAAATTTGGGACTTGTGGACAGAGAAAAGGGACCTGGTTGGGGTCTTTGGTAAAACGGGTGCAGGAAAGAGTTCTTTGATTAATGCCATTATTGAAGAGAAATCTCTTTTGCCCACTGGAAGTTTGATGGCATGCACCACAGCCATGATTAAAGTGGAGGCTAACACAAAAAACAATAAGTATGAAGCTGAGATAGAGTTTCTCTCTAAAGAGGTAAATGTGTAAATAATAGGGTTTAAATATAAAACATGCCTGTTAATAAATTTAATGTTCTACACAGGAATGGAAAGACGAGCTGTGGTCTTTGAAAAATCTTTTTGGTGAAACCCCAGATGAAGAAAAGAAAGATGATGAAGAATATATTGACAATGTTGTAAAAATGACAGCTATTTATGGTGACGAGTGGAAAAATGGATCTCCAGAAAATTTGATGGAACCAAAATATTTTAAAGAAATTCCAGAATTTCTTTGCTCTGGAAGAAAACTTGTGCAAGAGGAAATGGTGAGTGTGAAACTCTAGTGATTGTGGATATAGTTTAAATTCCAAATGAATAATAATTTTCACAATTTGCTGCAGGCCCAGGAGTTGGCTGCAAAAGTTAACAAATACACCAGAAATGACAAAGATGGAAAAAGGTGTTTTTGGCCCCTGGTGAAGTGTGTGACTGTGAGAGTACCAGACAACGACCTTCTTAAACATGTCACTTTAGTGGATCTTCCTGGAAATGGCGACCGAAATAAGAGCAGAGATCAGATGTGGAAAAAGGTATTTGACTTCATAAAATGGGAGTGAAATTAGAAAAATTAATGCTGAAATATTTCTGTTTTTCCTTCAAATATCTAAACACGTCCAGGTTGTTACCAGTTGCTCTACTGTATGGATTGTGTCTGAAATGAACCGAGCAGCATCTGATAGAGACGCTTGGGAGATCCTGGAAAGTACATGCAAGGACATGGGGAATGGTGGTGAATGTCAAAACATCTGCTTCATCTGCACCAAGAGTGATGAAGGGACTGATGCAGACAGGTGAGCGCTTTGTATTTTCTGATACAACGCTTCATTGCATACAACTGCCAAACGTAAATCAGGAAGTGTTTAAACATGACTTAATGCAATCTAATTTGTGCTCACGTTGATTTTTCAAAGCATTGTGACAAGAAATCTGGAGGGGAAAGATTTAGTGAAGAAAGAATTTAACAAACTTCCCAAAGTTAAGGTAAGTTTTTTCATCGTCAAAGTTATTTATTATCTGTTTAAATCACTATGTTCACTCCACTATTTGCTGCTTTTTGACGATTATCATCATCAAAAGGTAAAAGTAAACTAACCTAAAGTGGTTTTGATATCTCCTGTAGAAACAATTCAAAGATGACTGCTTTGAAGTATTCACTGTGAGCTCCAAAGAATTTTTCAAGCAAAAGAAAATTCAACGTGATCAAACTGGTGAGTAGGTCAAAGGCCAACGGTCATTCATTATCACAGAGACACAGATTTTAACATTGCATTTTGCTACAGAAATACCCAAACTTCAAGAACGTCTTCGAAGTCTAAACAACCAGCATGATCGCACTCTGAACTATGTCTACGGAGCCTATGGAATTTTGTCTCTGATCCAGGGAGCAAAACATGAAAATTTGGTAAATAAGAAGAGTATATTACAAGAAGCATAAACTATTTTAGTCTGAGTTCAGTCTCAATGTTTGTTCTTTTTTTTACTTTCATGCAGGAGCCTGGTCAAACTGCTCAACTGTGTGAGAACCTCACTGAAATCATAGAGTGCGAGCTTCAGAAAGTGAAGAAGTCCATGGACGATGTGTATAAAGTGTTTGAAAAATACTTGAGCAACGGTGTGGAGGAGTCTAAGAAAATGTCTGAAGGGATTTTGAAGAAGAAGTTAAACCCTGTGAGAATAGCTATTAGAAAAATATTATTTTTTCAGAATTAAGGTTTAATATTTCTCTATTTTTTGTGATTGAAGAGAGGAGGTGGGCGTAGTTTTCACAGACCATTGAAATGCGCGTTGCAAAACAGTGGAGTTCACAAAACAAAGAAGAAACAAATCAACCTCAATGAAGCATTATCATCTTCTCTGACTGACAGCATTGATGAAGAATTCAGGAAAACTTTCCCGTAAGATTACCTCGGGAAGACTTTATTACATTTAGGTAACATGTATAAAGTATTAACAATAATCATCTCTATCATTTTACTCTTTCTTAGAAATGATGCTAAATCTGGACCTTTCTATGGAGTTATTTATGCATTTCACTCAACACAAAACAACTGATTCAACAGTACAAACAGTTTGAACTTCATTTGACATTTATCCAGACTGAGGTAAAATACATGTTATTATGTATTATTATATAATAGAATATTCAGTTTATTTGACTTGTTTGCGTTTATAAGGTCGCTAAAGTTAAAACAAAACTGTGCAAGGATATTCGTGACCGCAAAAAGATCATCTACAGCAGTCTGTCAGAGACTGTAAAAGAGACAATGGAGGAGTCATACAAAAGTTAGTTTTTCATTTAGACTATTTCTAATTTAATCCAGTAAAAGTAAACTGCTAGATAAAACCTGTTTTTTATTTGCAGAAGCAGCAACCTTTAGTGGGCCTGGTAGCTTAGACAAAATGAGGCGCACAGTTGAAATGCGCCTTTATGATGTAAAAGAAAAGATGTTTGACGATGCCAAAGACAAAGTGTTGACCGAGCTGAAGGACCTGATGGTAAGTATTAAAGCCCACATGACAAGTTCTCATGTTATTCTCTTCTCTCTACATCATAGACCTCATCAAAACTGCAGAAAAAAACAGGCAAATGTAAAACACTTTGGGAAGCATGAGGCCTAACCAGTTTGATACCTATAAGGAAAAGACAGAAATTTGTTTACCATCAAAAACTTGAAAACTCCGTTAAATATTCCAGTATTGTTTATTCAAGGCTCTTCCACACATGAGGTTTAAATAGTAGCAGAGACCGATTTGCAGAGCCTCTGGTTATGCTTATGGAGATGTAATAAGAAATGCATAGGACAACACTTCTGTGAGCAATGAGTTGACTGAATGACCCATCATAGATACAGCTAACAGCATAATAATGTCAACAAATATTATCATTGCTTATGTTACTTGAAGCTATGGAAGGATTATCGGTTGATATCACTTTCCGCTGATCCGCTCTACTGTGCACGCTCCATGCAGAAAGAGATGCTGTCCAGCTAGTTGGCTGGGGAAACTTCTTTGATTAAAACAACAAAACAGGATGCAAGGTAGCTGTTTTGAACAGGTATGACAGACGTCTGGCTCCTCAAGCTTGAAACATTGTTTTTCTCACAGTTTTTTCACCCATCTGAATGTTACGTAAATGGGTCATAGGGTTGAATTTAATTCACAAATGTTAAATTAGCAGCATAACTTTTGTTTTCGTGCAGTGATGAACTCTTATAGTTAGCTGACTGCAGCGCTGGCTCAACTTGTTGCTACAGCTTGGTCAATCAGTCGCAGCTCTTTCTGCATACTGGTGCGCGCGCATCTCCCTGTCCTCTGTAGTCTCTAACTTGTATTTTTAAGTTAGAATTTGTCAGACTAATCATGCATTTATATTTGTTGAAACAGAATGACGTATACACTCAACTAAAGGACACTTTACAAGAATCGATTGAGCTGTCACTTAAAACAGACGACCATTCGATCCCAGGTACAGTACAAACACTTTTTAAACATTACAATTGGTTACAGTTCTTATGCACCTTATTAGTGTGGTGCCTGTCTGGCCATCTGAGAATACACACATTTCTTCAATACTTTATGACAGTGTTTCTCAGTTTATGGTACATATACACAGGCTGCATCAGGTGAACATGAAGCCCTGCAGTTCAGCTGTTTATTTAGAGCAGACCTGGGCAAACTGCAACCCGGGGGCCAGATGCGGTCCTCAGACTGTTTTAATGTGACCCCCGGCACATTTTTGAGAATAAGTTTTACTCATTATATTTGTTATTCAATTGACTTGGCTATGGAGCATGTATCTTTGCTTGTTGTTCTAATATCACAATAAATGGTCACAATAGTTGCTTATAAACCCTCTGATTTACAAAAATGTGCCGCAATAATGATAATTTGTTACATCAATGACCAGGGTCCGGCCCTCCACCTCTTGTCCCAGTTCGAATATGGCTCGCGGAAAAAATAATTGCCCACCCCTGACTTAGAGGCAAATGTATTTTTTGTATTTGTTCTTTTTGATTAAATCATCACAACTAACTTATCTACAATCTACAAGAACTATTTTAGTTTCATTTGATAACATAATAAAGTCTTGGCTTAGATCTGGTGGTACACAGAAATCAAAAACTGTTTTAGGTAATAGTGGTGTGATAAATTTGAGAAACACTGCTCCATAAAACATTGATTTTTTTAATAGAATATACACAGAGGATCTGTTGAATCCCTCGCAATTGAAGTGGCACTTACACTTTATCAATTATCTCTTGTTAAAGATTTTGAACGTCAGTTTTCTAAGGTGAAGAAATACCTTGATAAGTTGACTGGTCAAAATAAAGAAGCTTGGTAAGTAACACATTTTACAGTGCATGTTATCATTAATTCTTTGCTAATTCATTGTTTAACTACAATTGACCAGATCTGTTGGATTCAAACACGTGAGTGGAAGTGGAGAAGATAATCTGACATTTTCATCCAGACAACAACAACAGTACAGATGAAAACTCTTATGTTTTTGTGAACCTATATAGACAATTATTTTTCAACATTAATACCTGATACCTACGCTTGTATTTTATATAAAAGCATAGGTATCAGGCAAATGTCCCTAATACAGTAAGACAACATGCATAAGATCAGACAAACAACTTTTATAATGTCTAATATACCTTAATGTGGAAAAACCTGAGTCCACTAAACACAGTGTATATCACACATATTTACATTTTTTCTTTGTTGTTCCAAATCCATATATTGTATTTCATTGTGACTTGACTAATAATGACATGACACTTTTCTTTTTAACAGTTCAGATTTTATGGATCACTTTCATAGGACACATTCATATTGATATTTACTGTAAGTTAAAGTGCTATATTACACAAATGTTCAATACTTGTTTTAATGTAGTTGCTCATCAAAGACATAGCTTCAGTTGTGGTTTCTCATTCATACAAGTTTAGCACAAAAATCCTGCATTTTTATTCAGCGTTCTGCTCCTGAACTGAAAACGTTCTCTTCCACTTTGACATGTCATTAAGTGGTAAAACAGAAAGTGTTTTTTATGTTCAACACATATTTTCAGTCTTGTATTTGCCTGACTTTGAATGTACAGCTACTGTTTTAGCCTAATTTAAGCTGATTTACTTCTCAGTGCATGAAACAATATAATTTATTATATAATATTTTTGTGATTAAACAATCAAATAAAACTAAAACTAAAACCTCCACGAAATATAAAATAGCTTAAGATTAATCAAGGTTATTGCGGCCATAAACAAGTCAAACTGAGGCTAAACTCGCTCAAAATTTTAAAATACCACTCAATGACATCACAAGGTAGAACAGAGCATTCGCACCTTTGGAAATGAAGACCGCCTAAAAAGCAGGATATCTTGAAAATATGTGAATGAAACAAAATACAACATTGAGGAACAGCATAAATAACATGACGAAAATCAAGTTAATTTTGCATAATATAGGACCTTTAAACTACATTAATTACCCATTTTGCAGCTTTACTTGTAACTGCAGGTTTTTATAAGAATGTGTTTGCAGAATATGTTTTTAAATGCATTTTTAACCAGTTTAAATGTAAGTAAAGGGTTGGGCAATGTGCTGTTGTTTTCTGACCAGGCCAAAAATATTCTCATAATATGTAAGTTATGACAGTCAAAACATGAAATGGAGCACATGACACATTATTAGCATCACATTTGCATTTTAGCACCAAAAGATTTCATATGATGAAAGATCAGTCTTTACTTTGTATTTATCATCTCAAGCTCAGATTAGTAAGTCGTAATGTTTATGAACTAGTATGTCTTACTTTCTCATTGTTCAATTATTGTTATTGTAACTTGTTTGCTTGTTCCACAAAAATGTCTAATGCAATTTTTTTCTTGTGTGAATATGTCATTGGTGTATCTTTTATATGTCCTATGAGATGTGAAACCTATTCTCACAACAATCATGCAAAACATGTATAGGCAACATTCAATATATCTAATATCACATTGTGCCTTATGCCTACTACACTGGTGACACTCTGTTTTTGCACAATAAACATCTAAGTAAAGTCTGTGTCTGCTTTTCCATCATCATGAGAGGACATTTGACTCATAGTAAATGTACTCATAATCTCCATTTTCTCTGCATTCGTTTTTGTTTAAAAAAAAAAAAAAAAGAAGAAAGTGGGGTAATTTGTGCCAGTAGGGAAGTTGTGCCACCCCGTTTCTAAAGACCCATAGAAGAAATTAGTTTTGTGACCATACATTTTTGAAGACTTCTCCATTTAATACAGCCTGTAAAGATGGGAGCCTTATTGCATGAGAAAAAGGGCGATTAAGTACAAAAAAAATATTTTTTGCCCTTCAAAGTAAAATTTCTATGATCGAGGTTTTTTTAATTGTTAACTGAACAATTATTGGCAAGCTTGTAACATATCACACATGTGTTAGTGCTTTGGTAAGCTACATTTTGAATCTATATAGTTGATGTTAGCTCAAAACTGAGAGATGATGCATTTTTTTTCCAAAATGGTGGGGTTGGGATGATTTGTGCCAAGAGCCTGGGTTAAGTTGTGCCACTGACACCACTTTAATATATGTGTTCATAATGTAGTTTGAAGAATTAAGATCATGGTCTGGCTCTAAAGGCAAGTTAAGAAAAACTGACACAACTCACCCATTCCCCTAACTTAACGTTTTGGCCAAAAAATAAACTTGTGTGAAAGCATGTTTTTCTGGTTAAATGTCTTTGTGACACTAAAAAAGTAATAAAATGTGTAATTTTAGAATACAGCGGTATTGCATGGTTATAACTATTATTTGACCAAGAGGAGGGCCTCTTGTTTATTTCTATAAAAAAGCAGTTCCTTTAGCTATATTTTCTTTCATTATGGCATTAAGCTTAGTCGTTCCCAGTAAGAATGTTCTACAGTATGTTTTTTTTCTTTCTCTTTGTGTGGAATTGTGGAGTTGAATTTTCACAAAGTTACACGGTGCACTTTAAGAAATAGAATGTCTTCAACAACACTTTCAGAATTAAGTGCCGCATACACAACGTAGCATAAACCCAACTCGTAAAGTTAAGCTTGTTCTATATTTACAAATAGTTTGTGTTTTTTTGTTTTTTTTTTTTTTTTTTTTCTTTATCGCCACTAGATGGAGCTAGACGACCAATGATGTTCATGAGTATAAATGCCACAGACTATAAAACAAACAAACACTTGATGGTAGTAGTCTTAAAGCATTGCTATTGTGGCTGAGTTACTACTACACTATTGTTGCACTACTGCACTGCACGAGTATTTTGTTTTACAAAGATCATGGGACTTCAGAGGGCCAAACTTCACTGTTCCTGTAGTAAGATGGTATGGCACTGTTCACTCCCACACACACACACAAACAAACACATTCATCTCCAGTGCAAAACAGTAAACGAGTCTTACGATAGGACAAAAGTCTAATGCATTGGCATCCAAATGATTTTGTTGTTGTTGTTGTTGTTGTTGTTGTTGTTAGTTGTTGTTGTTGTTTTGTTTTTGAAGACCCACAATGCAGCAATCCCCATAAATATATTATGACAAAAATGATAACAGGTAATATTTGAGACAAACAACAGTGGCGTTTTTGTTCAAATCTATCATTTTCCAGTCATATGTGGACTTTATACAGAATTTTATGCTGTCATGTTCACTACATTTTACTGAAACAATTGTTTAACCTTCAAGATAACTTAATTGTTTAATATGAATTACTGAAACATGTAACAGCTGATTTCATTGTTTCCTCATTTTAGTATATTTACATAGTTTTGCCATTATATCAGAAAAAAGAAATGGTCCAGTAAAGCTGAATGCTCCATTTGGCCTCATCTTTCATGGATCTGTCCCTGGTGTCCTGTGGGGTCAGGTGTTGGGTCACATCACTTTGGTGCCAAGTGTCTCTTGGTGTCTCCATTCCTCCAACACACATGTAACATGCACACAACACATGTGCAGGAACACAAGCACAGGCCGCAAACCGTTTGACCACGTGAACGGTGCAGGACCATGTGAACAGTGCAGGACCATGTAGAGCAGTGCAGGACCTTGTGAGCAGTGCAGGACCATGTAGAGCAGTGCAGGACCGTGTGAACAGTGCAGGACCATGTGAACAGTGCATTTGAACATTTGAGCTGTGCAGGACCATGTATGTAGTGAAAGACCATGTAGAGCTGTGCAGGACAGTGTGAGCAGTGCAGCACTATGTGAGACCGTGTGTGCAGTGCAGGACCATGTAAGCAGAGTGGGACCATGTGTGCAGTGCAGAACAAGTGAACATAAAACATACTGTACTTCTGTTTATTCACTATTTCAACTTTGATGTTGTAAACTCTTAGGGAGACACTAAGAAAAAAACATCAATGTGAAACTGCTCTTGTATTTACTCACACAAATGTCATGTCACATTGTGTCATTATTTAATAAAAAAGAAATACATTTTATGTAAAACGAATAAAATTACACAAAGAAATCTGAAAAATGGGCATCACCAAGTTTAAATTTATTGATTCATTTTGTTGACATATTAGACACAATAAGAGGTTTTGAATATGGCATTAGCACAAAATCTAATTTGATTCATTTTTAGACCTGAAGCATTTTTAGGTTTAGATGTCAACAAATCTTTCTATTTATTTTATTATTAATTGATTACTTAATTTAGTAATTGCCTGTGTCTCACATTTTGTCTCTATTAACGACAGAAGTTAAGGTATTGATGTATTTATTAAGAAAATTATCACAAAAAAAATAGTAAGATGGTGCTATGTTCTCACTTAACTAAAAAGATCTCTTTCATTCATGATAGTTTCATTGCTTTAACAGATTCAGTCAAAGTTAAAGCAGGCTAGCAGTGAGCTACACGATTAGGCTCTAGAATGTATACATGTTATTGTTACCACTTTGTGTCACTGCTCATGTCTTCTCTTAAACATGCAGCTTTACATTGTTCATAAACATGCAGGCTTCGAACATACCAGCAGCTCTGTGGACAGGATTATCCCAGGAATCTGCAGCTTAACTCCACCTCAATATGGACTCTTTGGTACTATGTAACCAGCAGCCAATGAGAGAAAATTATCTCTATGTGAATTTCAAACATCTACTGATATGTCATTCATTCATCACTCCGAAACCTTAAAAAATATACATTTATATATATTTATATATACTATATATATATATATATATATATATATATATATATATATATATTATATATATATATATATATATTTTTTTTTTATTTTTTTTTTTTTTTTTTACTATTAACTGTATAGCATTGTCTACTATTCCAAGTACTTTTAATACATTTTTGTGCAAATTAGTACATTTTTCTGCATTCAGGCCACAATACACACATACTAGTGTGAGTGTTCTCTCTAGGAATGTGGTTTCTATCATATTGTCAAATAACTGCACTGCTCTGATTGCAGCAAGTCTGAGATCAGAATCATCTGCAGGGGCAGAGTTTCATAATCTGTCTGCTCCTTTACTCCTTCACCTCCACACTTGACCCCAACCATACCTAATTATTTGAAATGTGGTTGTGGGCTGAGCTTACAAGTGTTGTTGTTATTATTTTTATTATTTGCACAGTGTTACTTCTGTTATATGTCATGTTTGTGACAGGTTTCAAACTGTCTTTGTGTTTGATGACCTCATAGACAAAGAAAGGAGCCATATCAAGACCCTTTCCCTCCACCACAACAGCACAACCTCTCCTCTTCTGGGACGGTGCACTTGTGCACAGTACGCTCTTTTGTTCATAATTCAGTAATTGTGTGTATATGGCACAGGAGCTAACACCAGCCACAATCATTGCTGATGGATATCTAAGGTGGCTTGGTAGTGCCGGGCATTTTCCAGTGGGTGACTCATGGGGTTTCTGACAGATGTCTGTACCAATTTATTGCTACTGCCATTGCCTCTCTTGTTCCCCACCCCAACTATGTGACTCTATGAATAAGTATGCTGTGCCTGGGCGCTTGTGGTTCTGTAGTTTCCAACTTGGTCTTATGGACTTTCCACTCAAAAAGGTAGAAGGGTGAGTGGAGCTTAATTCACAGTTATTCAATGGGAGGAGACAGATAGAAAAAAAGGTTCCTCGTTTTACAGTGACAAAAGATTGTGCTGTTAACATGTGGTCAATTATCACAGATCTTTCATGACAGAAATTATATATTTAGTTCATGTAGACATTTAGGTTTTGGACAAATAACATCATTATATTACCTTTGATCTGCTATCGAAAATGACTATAGTTCTAAAAATGACTTAAAGTTGCTATGCTTGAACAAAAATATTTAGTTTTAAACAGCAGTCCACAAGTTTTACTCATGTACATAATGGATTGTAGGCCTTCAAGTAGTTCACCACAACATGTTTTCATGAGCTTTTTACAACCTATAGAGCTAGCAACACAAACAATGCACTTCCTGGTTTTAGTGGACAAAAAGTCTAGTTTTAGTATATATCTTTGCTGACTTCTTTGATTAAAAGTCATTTATTTTGAAGAACACGCAAATTCATAATATTTGTCTTTTAAATAATAGCTTAAAATGTCAGCTGTGTGAAAACTGTTCCTGCATTTTTGACAGAATGGTGCTTTCTGAGGGAGTCTGTATTAGAATTCAGGTTACTGTAAATTTCACCTTTTATTTGCATTTTTTCACTACTTAGTGTACAACTACAATAACCATTTACCACTGTCTCACCAAACAGAGTCATGAATACTAGAAACATGCTTGGTAATGACTTGATGTACTGTATATTAGTAAAGGATAACAAAAGCGTACAGTTTAGATGTCACCGGCACAAATCTCTTTGGACAGTGATAAATGATTTGTCTCCGCAGACTGTGCTCCAGCAGGTCAGCCAGTTCAGCTCTTATGAGGCCCTTGAACTGTTGAACTTGCACACAGCTCTTTACCTGTAACGCCCTGCCTGGAAACATACCTGGATTGCTTCATTCATTTATTAGTTTGACAAACATAAAAGCCCTCCCAGCGAGTTTTACCTTCCTCTCATTGGAGCAACAACTTCAAAGCATAAACCGCCAACAACACATGGCACTTTTTTGCACAGCACTCTTGGCAATGACTTTTTCCAACTATGAGAGAGATTTGGTCATAGTTAGCAGCTATATTGCTTTGTAATTTGCTTAGTCATGCAGTTAACTTTTTACACATTAAAAGGGGTATTTGTTGACATTTGATCTACACTTTCCAAAGCACTTTCTCTATATACAACCCTGGTTTTAATTTATTTATTTTTTTAACAGCTTGTGATAAACGTGTAGTTTTGCTGATAACTTCATATTTGTTAATTTGTTGACAGAATATGTACATTTTACAATTCCTCTATTAATATTATTGCATTACAGTTTTATTAAAGTTGAAGTTGACCAAAGAAAAATTCTGTCATCTAAAGACAAGCCTTGCCGGTCAATTGAGTTAAAACAGCTTTCAAATTATTTGTTATGATCTGAATATATTGCACCTCAAAGAACTGCAACTGCAGGGTTCATGCACAAACAACTGGACAAGTTCTACACAGCAGAAAGAAAGAAGTACAAGTAAATAGATAAAATCTTAAATTTAGGGCTGAACATCTGCTGTAGTTTACTCATGAAAATCTAAGAAAACTTTTATTATCTCCTGATGTCATATAGAAACAAGGCATTTTATATGCAATGCACGTATAAGAAGCAGCCAAATCTGAAAAATGGAGAAAGTTAAGTTTAGACATATTCATTAATCTTTGTACATTTTATTTTTTGTATATCTAAGCAAAGTTGACTGACTGAAAATCAAAAATGTAACCACTTTTTATAGACTTGAATTTTTTATTAAACCATGAGGCTTGTGCAGCAACAAATCATTTTGTAAAGCTCTTTAAAATTCAGTTCAGTTCAAGACTATACAGTTTGGTGGGCGACTATTCATCTCATTGTGAGGACCAAAAGTTGTATACACACTCACTTACACGGATCGGCCTTCCATATGGGGACAAAAAACAGGTCTCCATAATCTTTATTATGAGATCAGTATCATGGTTTCAAGTTCCAATAAGGTTGAAGTCAGGGTGAGGGTTAAGTTTAGGCAAGTTGTCATTAAGGTTAGGTTAGGGTAAGGCTCCATGAAATGAGTCAAAGTCAAAGACACTACAGTGAGGACCAAAATTCATATTCTACTATCAAATGTGAGGACATTTGGAAAGTGAGGACATTTTGCCTGGTCCTCACGTTCCAAAGGACCTGTTTGGGCCTGTTTGGGGGTTAAAATGTGGTTTTAAGGTTAGGGTTAGAATTGGGTTAGGGTCAAGGTTAGGGAGTTAGTTTGGATGGGGCTGGGTAATACATTATGCCTATGAATTTCCTCACTTTTATGTATGTACAAGAATGTGATGTGTGCGTCAAGGAGCTAAAGAAACTAATGTGGATGACCCTGTGCAGGAAAATGTATATGAGAAAATATCCTTTTAAGTGTCCTATAGCCTACTATATGGATATAGAAGTGAATTTATTAAATTATAAAACTTCTTTTCTTCCTCTGTCCTATTAAAATCCAAACAATAAATTACTTAAACACCATCACCTGTCTACTGACAATTAAAACAACTAATGCACAGCCCCTGTTTTTGTCCTATATGGCGATCTAATGAATGACCCCATCTGGAATCTCTGACACATTTAGAAAAATACGGAAATTCCACTTCTCTTCACCGATAATAAACAGCCGGTTACTGACCATCCCAGTATATTCCTAAAATCAACTTTATGTTAAAACTTTCCGTCTTTCCCCTTTTCACCCTCATGCATGATCAAAGCCCCAATAACACAACACAGTGTAAGTCCTGTCTTCATAACCCACTATTTCTGGTCTGAGGTTACCCAGGACACCATGTGGATTCACCCAAATATAGTCCACCGCAGTAGCCAGTTAAATCATCTGTGTTTGTCATGCAAATAATAAATATTCATTAACAGCTCTGTAGATTCTTCGTCATTATTTGGTGTGCGTCCTGTAATCGGTGATGGGGACTTTTTTATATCCTTCTGAGGGTTCTCGAAATAATCCTAAGCTAAATATTGACACAGGCTAAAGAAGTGCGCCTGCGGTGAGGGGCTGTGAAGAGGGTCGTGTAGTCCCGGCCAGACCGCAGAGCAGAGAGGAACCACGCTGCATCAAAGAGGTGATCTACCGGCCTTGTCTCCGTCCTCACTGACTCTCACGCTCACAGACTATTTCCAGAAAGACCAACAGCTAGTCTCCATTATGGCTGTTATCATTTCCCAAGCGACATTTTTCCAAACCAAACAGGATTAAATATAGAATACCTTTATTTTATTCAGAGATGGACACAGCAAATGACCTAGCTCAGTCTTTAGGTGTTTCCTACATAGTGTTCCTCTTGGCCACTAACATAACCTCATCACAAAAACACTTGTGTCTTCTGAACACATACACATACTGTATCTGATTTTTTAGCATCTCCACAACTTCAGGGAGGCGTGTCATGTTTGTAGGTAAAGGTTTCTGTACATAATGAGGATTATTGAAAACAGCCAATGAAAGCAGCCAGGCAAGGGTTTCTTAAAAGAGCTGTTGTCGAGTCAGGAATCAGAAATTGCAAGGGCGGGTTTTCCACCAGAAATCAACTGAGAACCTGATGCATGCTTCATGTCCGAGTGCTCAGAATATTCCTGTTTTAAACTACCACCTATCTCGGTCTACTTTGTACTTAATTGTGGTTACTCAAAAAATCAGTTTTGAGTGAAACATATAAATTGTCTTAAATTGCCACGAGTAAAATCTACTTAGAATCAGCTGTTACATTTTAAGAGGCGTTGCTTAGCAGTTCTGCTGTTTTTAACCAGGATTTCAGTGTTCCCAAGCCTGTTTTGAGTTTTACAATGAACTAAATATAAATGACTGATCTACACACAGAAAATGATTAATATCTTATGTTTAGACTAGACAAATATGTTATCTGGTCCTTTTTCTGACACAATTTAAAATTGTGGAAATTGTGTGGAAAATATTTTTTTGCATGCTCTTGGGAACCCACTTTGGATTCTCATGCACCAGAGCCAAAAACAAAAGTGTGTCTGACTGCTAAGGAAAAAACAGAGTGGAAATAGTCAAATCGATCTTGACTGAGAAAGTGAAAGAGCCGTATTTTTTATGAGAGAGCTGTGTGATTGAACCTGATTAAAAACTCAAAAGTCTGTCTTTCACTATGTATGTGTCTTTTCAACATCCTCTAGTGTGCACCAGGCTGTAAACAAATAATGGCACATACAAAAAGATGTCCACTTCTTGGACCAAAAAATGCTAAATATTTCAACAGGGGACTTGGAGTGACTTTTTTTTTTAGATTCAACATTTTGAGACTAATCAAACCATCTATGCTTCTGTAACAATAAATTTACTTATTATAAGTTAACCAGAAAGTTAGAGTTAAAAGCAGGCTAAATGGGTAAATGGCTAAATAAACTTATGTATGACAGTTTAAATAACACTAATAATCTAGAACAACTTTCAGTCGTTCAAATCTTTGCTGATTTGTGTTTGTATTCACTGCAAGATCTAGTTCTCACTGAAGTGTTCCGTATAACATTGTGGCTAATGTACAATGAATGTTCACACACACTGTAGCTCCATGTTGATATGTGATTCACACAGACATGCTAACAGTGCAGCCTCCACAGTGTCCGGAGAGCCTGGCTTCTCTGTCCATCTCATTGGCTCCTGTGGGGACAGTTTGGCTTGACATGACTGCACCGGGCGCTGGTCCCATCCCCGCACTGAGGTGATGAAGGTGAACCCACCCCCACCCATTGGTCACAGAGGTGAGGAGGCACCCAGGGGACACACAGGCGGGCGTCTCAGGCCACACTCACACAGTGTACTAGACCAGACATGGCTGCTTTCAAAGGGTGGTGCCAGCCTGTCTTGCCCAGCGCTGCCCACGGCCAGTTCAGAAGTGTTCCACAGTCACTACAGTGCCATCAGGTCAGCAGTTCTCTTTGCAAAGTGGGCTCCAACAAGTTTTTGTACATGAGGTGTCATTCAGATTCTAGCCTTTCTCTTTTATTCTTCCTTTTTTTCTCCTTTTCCTTCTTCCGGTTCAAAACAGCAGAACTGACATTTTTTTACCATATCACTTTCAAATGATCACAACCAAGTACAGATTTGTGTTGTTTTTTTCTTCAAACCTGCTCCGAAGCACCTCCACTTTCTCATGCACCAGAGTCACACATGGGTTGTGTGCGTTTCCTACTCAAAAAATGAGTTAAAGCTCTAATTTGCAATGATGTATAGCAAACTGGATTACATGAATTCCTCTTGCCTTGGCTGGATTAAAGATATGTTAGGGAAATCATCTCAGCCTTTAAAGGTTTTACAGACATAACCCTGTAAGCAGCCACATGTACAGTATTTTGCTTCATCGTCTTCACGTTCAACTTATTCTCCAGCGTTCTAGGTCCTAGTGCACTCTGATTTGGATAGCCGACCAGTACCATCTGCCCAGGTGCAGGAGAACAGGCAGCAGACAATAGGCCATCAACAGAATAGAGCTTCAAAGCTGGAGATGTGATGATGAGGGTCTCTGCTCATAGGGGCCTCTGAGAACTACTGAACTGTGAGCAGAGAGGAACTTCACACAGGTCCAGCCTTTGATTGTCAAAGCTCCTGTTAAGTGGAATAGAGGCGCTGACATCAGCTCAGTGATCATTGTGGAGCTGACAAAGGGTTAACAGGGCTTTGTCCTGATTTTAATGCTAAACACAGGCCAAACATGATGGAGAAGTTTGGTTGAAATTTTACAGATGAAGAAAAGTTGCAGTCTGCTGATACACGTTTAAAGCAAGAAGGCTAAGAACTCCAGCTATATATATTGATGAGATGCCTTTAAAAATGAGCTTGGTACCACTATTGAAACTTTAATTTTGTATGTAATTTTTATAGATAAAATGTTGATTCGAGTAAACACGATATTGCTAGCCTGGCTGACCAAGCACAATGTCCTTATATTATATTTTTCTTCCTGTACTTTACAAAAAGCAGATGGTGGTTTTCCCATGAGATGCTTGAAGACAGCAGAAGATTGAGTAAAAGACACAGAGGGAGCAAGGACATACTCTCTTTAATCGGGAACCTGCTGGATGCTGATGGACCAAGGACAGTGAGTGATAGAGGAGGAAGACGAGGAAGACACGACAAAGAGAAGAAGTCACTGCAGCAGCTGGAGCTCCTCTTCTCACCCCCTGCCTAACCCAGTGCCTGCCAACAAAAACATTTTAAATACTCCTCTTGACACCCATGATGGGACCAACATGTTGAGACCATCAATAATTTTGGGTTTGAAAGTATGCAAAACACTTTGTATTTCAGTCATTTGGTTATGAAGTGGGAACTACAGATTTCCATTCCAAAATCAATATTAAGATTGGTATGACAATTGTTATATAGTTAGTATGTTGCTAACTGATATAACACAATTTTTATGCAAAAAAAAAAAAAAAAAAAAAAAGACACACATAAAACTTAAAATATGTCCATCTTTGCTCATGTCTCTCACTAGTATATCTGATTAGTCCTGAGGATGTTTTCAAACTTTTATTATACTGTATATATATTTTATTTCTTTACAATGAAAATCACAGAGCAAATTGAGCACATTACCTGTGGTTCCTTAATAATTTAGTTTATTAGTCGATCAACATTTGTTTGTTTGTTTAAATTGGATTACTTTGTTTATTTGGATCATAGGTGTTACAAAGAACAAACACGTGTGTTAACTTAAGATTTTTGCATGAATTATGACTTCAGTCAGGTACATTCATAGTGGCAGAGCTAAAGAACATTTAGTAACATTAGAACATTTCTGTAAACTTTTGACCCAAGCTAATGGCCAGCAGTGCATGAAGACATCAGCCAAGCAGAGGTCTATCAAGAGTTAATAGCTTTGGGAGATGCAAACCTGCATGAGTTTGTGATGTTCATTCGCTGCTTACCGTGCTCAGTCACACTGTTCATATGCAAGCACATCACATTATTCTCCAGTCTGGACTTGGATCACTGTAGGGCAGAAGAATAGACCACTACTGAGTCTCTTTGTCCACTTACTTTCTCATCCTTCACTACAGAAACAACTACTGACAGACTGCTCACTTCCACAAAAGAGATTGATGAGGGCACCTTGTGCTTTGAACAGAGAGAGCAGAGAGACGACAGAAAGTAGTGTAAAGTAACTACTTTGTGTCACCTGAAGGTGCCCTTTATGTCACCGTCTTCCCAGGAATGTCCTACCTCCATGAAGAGAATTAGACCATGTTACATCTGTGGACTGCTCACAGGTTATGATCATTTTGTTTGAAAAATGATTTTTGAGTGGCAAAAATTGTGAGAAACACAATTGAGGAAAGTTTACTTTTTGGCAACAGTGCAGTGCTTCACTAACTTGTTTGGTAAGGGCAGTTGTGTGATATTTAACAGCAGTAGTACTACAATTTATCATGAAAAACTCAATAACCTCTTTTCAGGAAGGAAAAAGATAAACACTTCACCGCATACCTGATTTTCTGACTTGTTGTGGGTTGATTTTTTCTTTTTCCTGTTTTAGCTGTATTTTGAAAAGAAAATGTCCTTTCTCTTCATTGAGTCTTATGGATTTCTTGCCGCTCAGTAATCGCATTAAGAATGAGATGCCATCTGCATCTATACTGTACAATGTTTTTCAATATATTTACATTGAAAACACCAATTAAATCAAGGATTTGATTTGCATGTGATTGTGGAACATGACAGGCAATGCAATGGCAGCTGTTTACTGAACCATCAACAGAAAAAAGACATGCAAACCTTTAAGTATATTTTTCTAAAGGAAAGTTTAAGGGATGTTGCTCTTTACCGTAATTGTAGGTAAGTCAATATTGTCAATAGTCAAATTTACAGAATAGCTATAGCACAGGTTTTCCACCCTGGCAATTCAAGAAGGAAAACACACCCTGCACAAGCACATACAGACACTGGTTTAGTCTCTTGCATGAGGAAGCAGGGATCGAACCGCCAGTTTTTGGGTAATATTTCTTAAAGGTGCACTGTCTAAGAGATTTTTTGTTTTGTTTTTTACAGGGCTGACAGAGAGAAAATGTTTTGGAAACACTGAGGGCATCATTGCATTGAGCTGGGACATCACTTTTCTATCTGAGAGAAAAGAAGACAGAGGTAGATATTGTTCATCTGTTGATATGCACTTTTTGGTTAGTGTCTCTATTTGACAGAATTAAGAGAGGGCACAGCGGGGTCAGGGGGTGACATAAGATAGATTGATGTCTTGTGACAGAACATGAGCCTCAGTCCTGTCTCTTTCTCACCTCGGCTCTGCTCCCCTGAGACCAAACCCCTGCTCACCCTGAGAGACAGCCACCCCCAACTTAAACTCACCAAAACACTATCCCACATTACTGTCCTGTTTTATCAGGCTTTAAAAGTGAGACAGGAGGCAGATGTAAAAGGAGAGCTGTGGCATATTTCGTTACATCCAGTCGTGAATTCCTGCTGAGGTCCATCTAAAAGAGTTTGTGTTGCTTCAGCTAAAAAAAAGTTGGGACCATTTGAATGAAACAGTATTTAAGGATTTGCAGAACATCTAGAATTGTGAACTTCCATCAACTTGGAAAGAAAGACAGAAATGCATAAATCACAAATGATGAAGTATTCTATATTCAACACAATTGTCTTTACTTTATTAACTTTTTGAAGTGAGTGTCAGTTCTGTGTGAATTGGGGTTGTTTTGACACCACATTGTTGACTTCCTTTCTGCAGTGTCAACGTGCAGAACCAAAATGGTGACATCTTGGTCCTCAGCTCTTGTTACATGAAGTCATCCGAGCAGAACGTGGGTGCATTCTTTCACTCTCACCTCCTTCAGAGACAGACAGTACAGTGATGGATGTGTACATTTCCATATGTATGTTGAAAATGGTTTCTCTTGAAAGCGTGCCAAGTGGACCTCGTGCAGCCCTGTGCCCGGACACGCACAGATGAAGCCCTGAAATGGTGCCAAAAGAACCTGTTGTAGACACAGAGGATATTGTCTTGAATAACTTACATATTTGTACTCATCTTAGCAATTGTTGTTGTTCACATAAAGATTTGTAACTGCTGAACATGATGAACAAAATGTCCATCTCTTGTCCACACGATCAGAAGAACATGTCTCTAGTTTTTACCACTAACCGTATCCTTTAACAGTTCCAACCCTGATAAAATACTTCATAAATAATAAACTTAAAAAACACTTTATACACAATTTTATATGGGAAATAATAGTTTTCATCGTGAAGATCTTTCAAGGACTTTAGAATTCTACTCTACTGCCAAAACAAATGAACCAAAAAAATACTTCCGGCTTATCATCACTTTTTTTTTTTTTGCGTTTATTTCACTTTTCTGCAAAGCCTCTGTGACTCTATGCTGTATTTTACATTGAGGTAAGAATATGTTGGTTCCATTTTGTTTTGCCGGTTGCCCTTATCAAACAAGAAACAGCTGATTTCATTTTGTCACAGGATCAAGTCAGCGTTTGGTGAGAAACATTATTTAATGTTTCTGTCGGCTCTTTTCCACCTGGTTTTCACCTGAGCCTGTGTTTTCTCCTGAACAATCATCAAGCTTAAAGGGATCCACTGTGAAAGCAGGACCTTTCAGCAGTTCATTTCAAACAAGCGATGCGCAGTGGAAACATCATAGAACCATACCGTACCACCCTGAACTGAGCCAATGGAAACGTTTGAAAAAAATAAATACATTTTGTTCAGTTTGCACCTGTATGCATTGTCAATGTGGCAATTAGTTTGCATTGTTTTGTCAGCGTGTAATAATAAAAAAATGTGTTCTCTTAATTTCAGGAAACTTGTTTTATTTTGATTAACATGAGCTAGCTGGCTTCCGATAACCTGACTCACGCCAGACCGATGTGCATCACTCTGAACTGAGTTCTGCACACAATGGATCTGGACAGGCTCTCGTCAAAAGCAGATGGGAAAGAAAGGAACTTCTGGAGGAATACTTCAATCTGTTGGTCGAAGTGTCCACCACGCATTAGCTGTGTTTTAGCCAATCACAGTTCATAATCATAAATATTGCTCGTGCTGAATCCAGTTCTTGGAAATGCACAAACATCTTTTCTTTTCTTGTAGGTTAGGGTTTCTTGTTTTGTTTTGTTTTTTCTTTCAAAAAAGAAATTGTTGGCATTTTTGTTAAAACTGATTAATTAGCCTTAGCTACAGTACCTGTGTCTGCCTGCATCACCATTTTGTGTTTTTTATCAAAGAAGCTTCTAACTAGACGGACAGCGTCTCTTTCTGCAGGTGACATGAGCAGTAGAGTCGAAAGTGACGTCGACTGATAATCCCTCTATTCTATGGGATCATCAAATTACATAGACTTTTCAGTTAGCCCAATGTTACAATTGAGATTTTAGGATGTTAAATAAGCCTACTAAAGTTAGATATTATTCAAAAATATTCTGAGATTATGTAGTGAACAGTTTTTGAAATTGTCCTGCAACTTTTTTTCTTTATATTTCACATCATTTTGTTAATTTTTTGCACTGGCTCAAACAACATAGATTTCCCACTTTTTTTTTTTTTTTTTGCTAAATTTTCCTTCTTGATGCATATACTTATCGTGATGGCATATGAATCAGATCCTTAATAAGTCTCAGTCTGTCTATTTTTTCTGGCACATCTTGGGATCGAAGAACAAGGTGAAGACTGGGTGTAAACAGAGTGACCCCTGAAACGCTTTGAAGCCGCCCATAAGGTCATGTGCACGTCCTGGACCACTTCCAGCCTGCTTCCTCCTCTGATTGGGAACGTTCATCACATCAGAGTTCATAGGTCACGGTGGAGGTCACGCGGAGCTGAGAACTTCCACTCAACAAACATCTCATGATACCATCCAGAGGCTTGCCAAAGTGACAAAAAACACTGGTGAGCGGATAAAGAAGCACTTACCTTTAGCTAATACACCATGCATCACCTTTATTCCTCTGTGACTTTTATCAATGGTCTATCATTAGCCCGCCCTTGTTCGACTCCTCCTCTGTAATTTCTTTCTCAGATCAGCAGAACACCTTTCATCTAAAGACACAGGCCTTTCGCTCTGACCTTAAACTAGCCTCAGGCACCATCACCTCCCTGTTTAACCCCCTGTCAGCCTAATTGTGTCTAAAGCTAAAAGGTCACTCCAAGCAAAACACCAACAGGAATCCAGACTGCCTCACGCTGTCTAGAACTGACCATAGAGGGCAATGTTTTCCCTTTTGGTGAGTGAACTAAATGACTCTGGAAGACTGTAAGTAAATAGGTTAGAATTACTCACTGTCCTACGTTCATGACAACTGCAAAAAGTTTAGTAAATGTTTTTTTTTTTTTTTTTAATAATAGTAATAGTAAATAGGGTATCTATTTGTGTGCATGTCATAAATTATATTGTTCAGCTATCAGGTCTAATTCAGTTCAACTACAGTATCTCATCTAATTATCATTTATATTATGTTATAATTTAGGAAGAATAACAACAGTAAAATGTAATGTACTTCAACAAGCCTAAAACACGATATATTTATGTTTTACAGGTTACCTAGAGAGCAACAACACATCACATCCTCACGTGGAGAGCAGCCAAAGAAGAGGAAGAAGACAAGATTTTATTTGTGTGTAAGTGATGATCTGCACCTTTCTGCGACTTGTCAGGGAGGAGATTGGCTCAGAGACAGAAAGAACTTCAGCCTTGCACTTTGATGAGAAGAGTATTTGCCAACAGGTAAGATCTAAAGGCAAAAGGGCTTTTAATGCTGTCTGTATTATGACATGAGAAATTACATATAATCACTGGTTTGGGGAAATGTGTCATAAAAGCAGAACACAGTTAGTAAGATTTGTTATCTCAGCTATTTAAACTACTTCCACTCTACACTTGTGTCATAGATACGTATACTATGTGGTGATGAAATATACTGTATTCACCAGACTGTCTTCTAATCAAAACAACTCTGTTTTCATAAAACACCTAAAAACACCCAAACTGTTACATCTGGTTTGATTCAATACTCAATTATCGATTTTAAATCTAACCTAGAGCTTATTTTATCTAACTTGTATGGAAATTATTTTTTTGTACCGGATGTGACAGAGTGAAGCTCTATTTAGCATCAATTGAGATAAAAATATTAGTTCTCAGAGAGTGTGGTTCATGCTGATGATGTCACTTCCTGTTTTGCCACAACATGTGAAGGTATGAAGGTAAACTCTCTCAAATCTGATCTGTACTAGCTATTTTTGATCCTTTCAGCAGCTCTTGGGCTGTGCATCTTCACAGCTTCTTTGAATGGAACATTATAATTTGGTGCTGTTGAGTCGCAAAATTGGCTTCTGGAAATACAATCCTATGTTTGGATGTTGGTAGCCAAAGCGGCACAGGGTAAAACTGACAGAAGCAAGGTTTAGTTAAATAAATTGCAGAGTTGAAAAAAGAGACTTGGGGCTGTAGTTCAAACACAGGAGGCGTTTATTTACCAATAGTGCCAGACCTGAGACCCAGAGGCATGAGCCCTGTGTGTATTACAGCCTCGTGCTCTGATCGACTATGCTTCCATTGTCGGGATAAACAGAGCCGAGCTAGCAGTGACGGCATATTCAAGGCAGAAATGCTATTTTCTAGATCACAACAGACTGTCAATGTGAATCATTGACCCATCCAACACCAATAAAGTGTTTTGTCTAAGGATGCAACAGCTGTTTGGACTAGAACTCTGGTACTGAATGGTTTCTTATCTAAGAATCCAGACCTAATCCCACTTGGATAAGACAAGATCAGGCATTGGCATTGTGATATGGTCAGTACATGCGCATTGTTTCAATCGTTTTTTGGATACTAATACAAGCCTGTGAGTTCCATTTGTATAATTATTGTTTTAAATGGATAAGTCCAGCCAGGTGATACTTGTGACAACTTAATGATCTATAGCACCACAGGTTCAGCCTTTAACAAGTTTGAGAACCATTGTATGGAGCGATAGTTGCTCTCATGGGAGCCATATATGACCCAGCACCAATGACAGTGTGGAGGCCAATCTTTGGGTGTGACGAATCAGACACCCAAGCCAAACTGTAACAGCGCCAGTGTGGTGGGTCCCCCATTACCCCGGCAGCCCGACTACAGTGTCCGGTTTCAGATTCCTGAAGGTGTGATGCAGGGGCGAGCCTCCCCTGGGAGTGGAGGTGTCTGCAGTAACTTGGACAGCAAACATTTACAGACTCGCTCAGTGTCTTGCATGTACCCACAGATGGCTAAAATGGGACACATGAGTAAATTAACGCATGCACTGACATATGTGTGCACTAACCACACTTGTTTCACATGCAGACCCATTAACTCTGTCTGTCTCATTGGGATCATCGTTTACAAGTGTCAGTCGCCCCCAGTAGTCCGGCGGCAACTGAAATCTGATCATTTAGGACAATTATATGGAAATAATGAGGCAGCTGTTCCCTCATGTTTGTACTTTAGCACAACAGGACATTTGCACACATTCAGGTTCCAGGATCCTCACATACTGTCCCCCACAGGCACACAGATAATTCACATTATTTATGCCATTTTATTCATTTTGTCCCAGGCAGTGAAATAAGCGAGCACTTGGCTGTATGTCCGCTTCCCTTTTCTCTGTTTGTGTTTTTCCTGGATAAGCAAAAGGGGTGAGAAGAGGCCACTGGACAGTTGTGTGCCCAGGACTGAAGCCTGCCTGTTTGGGATCGTGAAACCCACTCCTCCCTAACCTTTGCCGACATGCAGCTTGTCCAGATTTAGGTGAGGGGAAAGTTACGCAGAAAGATATTTCAGTTAACTGTGTGTCAATACAGACATGAGCCAAGTCAAACTCCATTTGCACTTGTTTCTTCCCTTAATCGCTCATCTAAACAAGCTTGAGGGCTGCTGGGAAGACGGAAGAAGGGCCAAAGGGGAGGGGCCAAGGGGTGTGGGGGGTGGATGAGGGTTTGCCAAAATAAATGCATGAATGCTGTCTTTGACTGACGACATCTTTGAAGTGTGCTATAATTGCAGGTCTCTTGTCCAGCAGTGGAGCCTGTGGCGCGCCGAAGCCCGGCCTAGCTGAGATATCTGGCCACAGAGCTAACCGTACGTCATAACTCCTCAATAAACAAAGTCATGGAGCTTCATCTTCAGACATGCAGCGTCATGCTTTACTGACAGCAAAATGAAACACGGAAAGTAAGATGTTATGCATACTGGGATTAAAAGAGCTTTGCCTCACTGCAGTAAGAGAAAATAAAGGTGCTTCATCAAACTTGTGGCAGAAGATACCAGGACCTGACACCGCAAATCTTAATCTAGCTCACTTTTGCAATTGCACAACGGTTTTCAGTGACAGATGAGGATGTTTTGGTCTGATTTTGTCTGATTTGTGCTTGTTGCTCAGCTTCCTAACATAACTAAAAAGAGCTAATCATGTAAAATAAAGAAAGCCATCAGTGTAACATAAACTGTACGATCACATGGTGCCGGGTGCTCTGAGCTCAGGAGGTGGAAAAGCTTTATGTTTTTCCAGTGCGCTGAGGATATGACAGTGTTTCATGGCTCTGTGATTAATATACACACCCTTGATGTGTTATTTAGAAAATAAACTTGCCTGGGCCAGTGATTATTAGGCTCTGCTCCCTCAAGAATACCTCCACAATGCACCTTTCTGTTGCTTCTGACATTTTTTTCTTAATGCCCAGGGTAAACTGTCTGGGTTTTTCTAATGTTCCACTGCGCCACTTGAAAAACGGGGAAAACCCAAGCGTGGTTTTTCCTTACAATACCCTTCGGTGTATGCACAAGTTACTTCATTTTTTTTTACAACTGCAAAAGCAAACGAATGAGGGATAGGTTAATTTGAGTTGCAAGCGTTAAAATGGACGGCTTGTTAGGACAGGGCTTCAAAAGGCTGCTAGCAATCCTGTGTTCTTTGTTTGATTTTACAATGATGTGGATCCTTGACAGCTCTGCAGTGCGATGAGAGCAGCGAGACGCCTATCACCTTCACAGTTTTTGATGTTTTCCTGGATTTAGGCACTGAGCCAAGCTGCATTCCAGCTTCTTACAGGACCTGACTTTTTCAGAAGCTTGTAAAGTCACCACTAACCTGATTTCTGCACTCTAACAAAAATAAATGCATGTCACATACTATGTTTTTTTTTTGTTAATTATTTAGTTGTTGAAAAATACATTTTAAAAGAAACTAGATCCAACATCTTTGAATTGTTCTTTGTTCTCTCATGCATGTGGAGTATAATTAACTTAACAAATTCAAATCCAAATCCTTTCATAATCTAATGAACAGTATCTTTAGACCACGTTTATGCAGGAGGCAGATTTGCTCGTTGCATGCAAACTCTGCAGCAGACCAGAGGAATCTAGACCCAGGTGGGGGACAAGGCGGGTGAACCTGGCAACCCTCCAACAGTTCTGCCCCTGTGCACTCACCACCTCCGCCTCCCTCTGGTCTCACAGCCCTTCCCTGAGAGTACACACACCTGTGCTTGTGTCTGGACATTTCTTTGTTGCTCTGAACCCCACCAATCCCAAAGTCTTTCATGCATTTTATCCCAGGAGTTTTTTGTACTGTACAACATGGTGGCTGATCACATGGGAAAAGAGGAAAAATACCTCTGCAAATGGGCAGCAGTTTGAAAATATGCCCACCATTCAAAAATATGTCTAAAGTCATGTTCATCTGGAGAGGACAGGATATATGCTTCTTATCCATTGCTCTCATTGACTCTAAATAGTTTTTACATTTTTAAAAAGCACAGTTTTAGAATGTTTTTTCAGACACAAAAATGCACAGTCTGTCAGATCTAATCCCAAAGAGTCTTCTTGCAAGTTTTAGTTAAATGAAGACAACAGGTAGAAGTCCTCATAGTTATTGTTCACCATTAGAAGCACTTTTCACAACTTTCAGAAGCCAGTGCGAGTTGAAACAAGTTGGTATGCTAACAGAGGCTAAACGAAGTATTAACACAGGTACGCACTCCATTTTAGATGGAAAACTTTGATTTTCATCCAAACAATATACGAGACAAAACTAATCTTACACATAGCAAAACAAACAAACACACAAATAAATAATGTGTACATGTATGTAGATCATCAGTGGGTCCTAAGGTTTTCTGTTTGTTTGTTTGTTTGTTTGTTTGTTTGTTTGTTTGTTTGTTTGTTTTTTAAATCTGAACTACCCCCTCAGCATTTTCTCACTAACTCCTTTCTATCCCCTAACTCAGAGACTCATATAGTGACAAAGTGACTTTTGACAATCATTGAACATTTTTGACCTCCTTTTGAAACCTGATATCATACCAAATCCCCCCTCAGGCTATTCAACTTGTTTTTCTCAAGGACCAGATTTTGTCACATCAACTTAGCCTGGGATCTCCCAAAATAACCGAATAAAACAAGGGATGTACAGAGGACAAAACAGGTGCAATAGTGCAAACTCAAAATTGAACTAGGATTACTGATACACAAGAGAAGATGCATTTTATATGATTTGAAACACAGGCTGTGGGCCTGACCCGACGTTTCTGTTGAATAGTCCTGTCCCAAGTGCTGCTGTATCCCTAAAAGTCCCATAACCCTGTTTGATTAGATACTTCATATCGGATTCAAGTTAACTTCCGAAGAGTGAAAAGTACATCTTGAATGACATGAACAGCAAACACTCTGACAGATTTTCTCCACAGATCTGGATTGCTTCCAAACTAAATAAAAACTTCTTTAGCTTTGCTTTGAGCTCTCAGTCTTTAGAATGTCTTTCATCTGTAAATTAAATCTGTGAAGGGTAAAGAAGATACAGTTTCTGCTGCCTTGTGTTTGGACCATCTGTCGTTGTGCCATTAGGCAAGACACTTCACCCCACCTTGCCTATGTGTTTGTGTGACTGAGGGATTAGTGTAGTTAATGCCAAACAGGCATAGAGTATACCAATCAGACGTCACGATAGCAAGATGACACGCAACAGCTCTAGTTATTAATCCCTCCTTTGTGACTCAGCATAAAGACACTTCACTTAATTCTTCAAGTTCACAGTGATATACAGCACAGAGCATGCATAATATGGGTGGAACTTGTTGTAATATTGATTAAGCATATGCTTTAAATAAAGGTAAATAGGCTGATGCAAACATTACTACTGTACTTCTGTCATGAAGAAAAACATAACTTCTCTCCTTGTGTCTGGATGCACCAGTGTTAGTCACCACAGGGTTATTATGTCATGTCTGCAGCAGCACCTCTGGGTTTGGGATCAGGGAGAAGACAGTGAGCAGAGCTAGCTTCAGGCTGTAGCGTGAGTTTGAACATTTGTTTTGCTGATGCTATCTTCACTGCTGTAAACAAATCTCTCGGCTCTTGATTGACGCAAAAAGTGGGTAGATTTGCTCTTAAAAGTAAAATTGGATATCACTTCTAGTCTATAATTTGAAATAAAATGTGCTGTTATTTCAAATACATGCATTTAAGTGGGTTGCAGTGGTTTAAACATTTGTCACTTTGTTAATGCATTTTTAACTTATACTACTACAAGTAATTGTAATGTGTAAACCCAAATGTTAAAACACTACAACATGCTGAAGCATTTCCTCTGATTTCTGTAACAATATTTAGCTTCAAGTAAAAGCGAATGACCTTGTTGTGGTGGCTTTGTTTTGGTATTGATACTATCATGTTCTTGTTCTTGTTGCTGGTCACAGCTTGCTGAACTTCCGTCATACAACCATCATCTTCACAACCATCCCCCTGATTACGCAAAGAAAAAAAAAGATCTATTTTCTATGCCTTTTTTGGAGGCGTATATCCCCAATTTTACACTCAGCATTTTGTATGTTCTGCTCAAGAATTCTTGAACAAATTGACCATAAAACCAGAGTGAGTTGAGCTGTGTCAGCCCACTAGAAGAATTAAGAACTCTTCTTAGACTTTGAGGGATGAAAGATTTTGATTTTAGGTTTAGATTCAACTTATTGTCACTACATATAAACATTACAAGTACAGTGCTATGATAAAAGCAGTTTAGCAGCTAACCAGAGAAGCAACAAAGCACATAGTAGACACACATTTAGATTAGAGAGGGCCACCATACTTGCAGCATATTTACTGTACATTTAAACAATAATTGAATGCTTTGAAAGGAGAGTTCAAGAGTGACACAAACTGTTCCTTAATCTGCCAGTCCTAGCTCAGAGCACCTGCTGGAGTCTGTGGGCAGGCGAATAGCTCTAGACAGAACACTGCAAACTATTTTTTTTTAAGTAGATAAACATTTGTCAATCTATAAATATAATGGGGTATTGGTACTTTAAGGTTTTCCTCTATATTAACAAATTGTAATAGATAAGAATAAACCCCATTATTTGTCATTTCTTGTGATTTTTATTCGTAAACAATAAACATGAGTAAGGTCACATTTTATATTTTTAACAGTGACGCCACATGAGCCAAGAGATTAATGTCTGACTCCAAAAGCAGAGCATGTAACTTCTTTTTATTTGTTCAGTGTAATTATAGTAATACTCCTTTCTCCTATTAGCAATCCTTTTGGCATGAATCTGACCCTGTTTGTGTCTCCACAGACGGCTTAAGCCTCAACACGTCTGCGCCAGTGTCTCATCTGATCTCAATCACTGCTTCAGACACTATTAATGCTTCCTCCTCAGACAATTCTAAACAATAATTTATGTAATCGTCCGCTTCGACCTGACGCTCTGCAAAAGTCAGAAGGAAATTTGACACACAATTTGATGTGCACATGCTCAGATGGTTTTATAGAGAACAAAAATGCTGTAAAACTTTTTTAAAGTCACAACTGAAGTATAACATTAGCTTTAAGTTCCTTCTTTTGAAAAAACAGCAATAAGCACATTTGATAAATGAATGAAAACAAGAGAAATCCAAAGCCTTTTAAACCTTCTTCTTCTTGCAGTGAGTATGAGTTTGTCCATCTGTAACGTGCATGTGCTTCTTTGGCTCATCCTAAAGAGCCTGTTGGGACCAATCAGCAGCTTTCTGCGCAGTAAGGACATTCCTCTGACGGTCTGTTTTCCTCCCGTGTCGTCCTTTACCTCCATTTTGGATAAAGGTCAAAAGGTCACCTACAATACAGTCTATCTCAGCGCCTGCTTTTCTTTCCTTTTGAAGTGGAAACAAACAAAAACAATCACTTAAAGGTGCACTATGCAACTTTTTTATGTATGTCACAAGCTTGTCTCTGTGGGGAGCTCATTACTTTTCTTGGAACGTTTAAATGGCATTTAAATTGTCTATCTTACATTTTGCTTTGCTATCAAAATAGATCATTTGTGTGACGCTCATAAAACAAAGAAGCTCACTGGTCGTTTGTCAGTTAGCACAAAGTCAAACCTCACTCATCTCACATTCAAATAGTTTTTTTCAGTCCCTCGTGTTATTTTTTTCCATAATTGTACATGTATTTTTAACATGTAGGCTAATGTTTGATGTGCGACACTGATTGGTTAATTAATCTGTCAATCACGCCACTGGACTTGCAAGAGGAACACAAAGGCCACACAATAACTTCTTTTATATCTCTGTTTTTTCTAGGCAAGCATTTATTCAAAAATTTCTTGAAAAAAAAAAGTTACGCTGACTTGACTTGCTTATCTCCCTGGATACTGATTTGTGAAATGCTACACTAAGGAACATTATAGGAATCTCATCGAGCAGGTGGTGGACCTTTCACCAGATAAGCTTGGGTCTAGTTAGTTACAAAATGTATTTCAAAACAAAAGGAATTATATAATTGAACTGCGTGAATATTATCTTTGTAAATGACATTCGTCCTGTGTCTGGTCCATCATGCGTAGCTTAAAATACATGTGTTGTATTAGCAGGTTGCATATTAAGTGCATTAAATGGTGCAGACAGATGATGTAAAAAGTGCCTGGTAAAATGATCGAAGCAGTGTGGGAGCGCGGGCCGTGAGAACACCATGGCGTAGGGTTGTCCTGCTTGCGGATGTAGTAAATGGTAATAATACACCTCCTCTGTGTTTTGACATGGGACGACTAATGGAATTGTTTCATTCATGTTTGTGAGGGACTGAAAAGGTCATGGTAATACTATCTGCACTCTTGAGCTGTAAGCAAAGCAATTTCTTTGGCTTTAAATACATTTATTGATAGTGTAATTTGGTGTCACAAGTATTACTGAGTCTGTATGGCTTAATACCAACAAAACAGGCAAAGAAAGTTGTGTTCACAGTGTAGAACAGGGGTAGGCAATTCTTTTTATCTGAAGGTCAAACACGTGGTGGAGGCATGACAAATTATTCCAAGCACTTTTTTCAAAAGGAAGAAATGTGAAAATATGACAACTTGTACATTTGATATAGGGCTACTCATTTTAAGAGGAGAAGTTTTAAAAAGTTGTAATTTTTCAAGAAAAAATGTCATAATTTCAGAAAAATACAGATTTTTATTTTTTTCTGAGAAGGACCAGCATTTTTCAGCGATTAAATTTCACTCTCTTAACTGATTAATAAATCAATCAATAAATAAAAAAAATTATGTCTTCAACTGTCAGAAAAATGCAACGTTCTTGTATTTTATTCTTGATAAAAGCCGATTTTTTTTTTTTTTTGTACAGTTAGAATGATCTCATTAGATTGTGGTTAGTCTAATCGTTACTTCTGTTTTGTCTTGTCGCTGATAGTTTGTCACACATTTCAGTTTCTCAAAAACGTGCCGAGGGCCTGATTAAAGCAGGTCAAGAGCCATGTCAGGCCCCAGCGCCGCAGTTTGCCCAGGTCATGTGATGATGATGATGTCACAGTGGGAAAGACACAGTTTTACGGTAATTTGTTGCTACATGTTGCAAAAAATAATATCGATACATTTTCAATCTGATGACTAGAATTATTACCTTTCTGTTTTCCAACAAAAATATGCATTTCAACAATATTTGTACTTTTATGCTAAATATTGTTGTGATGTCATGTGAAAAAGAAGAAAAAGAGCGGGTAAAATTGTATTATTATTGGTTAAATGGTTGCTCGAATTACTTGGCTTCATATAATGGATTGTTTTGCCTGGTATGGATCAGCTTTATTGCCATCAGTCATAAATTTAAGCAAAATTCCTGTGAACAGTTGTAACTTGACCGACATAATGAAGAAATAGCACTGAGTTGTTTTGAATCTGAGCAGACAGAAAGACATCAAATTGCACAGCGCAGGAAATGCTGTCTGCATTATTTGGACGAGTGAAGTGCACAGTGGTGAAAAGAGAGAGGGACAGAGTGGGAAAGCAATAGATGTGGGAGGACAAGAAATAAAAGTTATGGGGGAAGAAATATGCAAACGTCACGACAAAATCTGGTTTTAAAATGAGATCTCTTGGCCAGATAAAGTCATTTGCGTATTTCCTTCAGTACTCCTTTTCTCTTGCAGTTCTTCTTTCATTTCTAAGTTTATTTTAACGGATTTTCTTGGTTATAGATATTGTTTGGTCTGTGAGAGGTGAGAGACTGTCAGTTCAAGCTTAAACCCACTTGTTATTTCGGTGTCACGTTACAACAAGGCGGCTATAACATCGCCACGTTTTGAACTGAACGCCAAAATACACAAGCTAGGAAAATATCAGGTTCAGCTTATTGATATTTCCACTTCATCATTTGTTTATTTTTCTTTAAGCCCAAATTCTATGATCGTATTTCAGCAGCTTTCCTGGGATCCGGGGCCAAAACATGAACTTGAAAAGCTTCAGCCATAAAAGCTCCATTAGCAGATTGAGCTCAACTTAACTCTAACCTTTCCTCTGGGCCTCCTCAAACCTTTCTCCACCCTGCACTGCCTAGTCTGTTTGGATTATACAATATATTTATTTACTCGTTTGAAGATCATTAGTAATAGGGTTCGATTCAGCGTGTCTTCCTTTAACCCTTTTAAATCATGGATGCCCAAACTGTTTTGAGAGTAGGCCGCATTTTGAAACTCATATGGAGCAGAGGGCCATATGTTTCACGCCAGTGTGAATCATTCAAAATATTGCATTTGACCTACTGTAATTTCTGTCCTATTGAGCGCACCTGAATATAAGCTGCACTAGATTTAAGTAAGAAAAATGATAAAGTACATACATAGGCCGCAGTCTATGAGAATCTATAATTTTGCTTCATTGCCTTATAAGCCTCATAGTTCAAAGCTCATGAAAAAAGTAGCGGCTTATAATCCAGAAATTACGGGTACTTTTAATGAACCACCAAACTTTTAATAGAACCCTTATCATTAATTTTAAGGTTCAAAGGAACGGAAATGTTTGATTTTTCAGCTATGATAGAAGAATTGCTCAAATGTGACATTAAAAACTATACTTTTTATAATCTAGTCTGAGGGCCAAAGAAAATTAGTCCAATAGCCGCATTTAACCCCCGAGCCGCAGTTTTATTGTTTTGCAGTAACGCGATAAAATTGTGATAAAATTGCAAAGTGAAACTGGAGTGGCTCACCCAAGCACAGCGAATCAGAGTGCCCCATTCAGTTCCTGATTAGAATTAAAATTATTTGTTATTCAGTTGAGACAGTACACAGTGATCTCATTTTTTCCCACAAAAACGGCATTTAGTTTATACTTTTCAGTGGAAAGCACAAAGGTTACTAATTTATAATTAAAAAAAGTTAGTCAACCCAACTTTAAAAGTACTTAAAAACTGTAAGTTTCCAAAAATATAAGTATGATAATGAAACTGCAAAATGGCTTTGTTATAGTCAGGGACAACATAAATCTAGTTAAATAATTCCTCCTTTCATGGTTTGAAAATACGGTATATAACAGCTTTAAAAGAGCTTAATGTATGTTATTTTCAGACAAACAAGTACCTACTTTTCTGTGGAGAAATGCACTATTTGTCAAATAACAACAAACATTTACTTTATTTAGTAGCTTTTGGAACATGTGAAAAGAAAAAGACAATTTAACAGTCTCTTCAATTTGACATTAAATTATGCAAATGCAGTTTATGAAGTACAAATGACTTGCCCCAAAAGGACAGTTTTTAACTTTACAAACAAATGATTTAGTTGGATGGGGGAAATCACTTTGGGATATTTTTGGACATGTGTCTTGGTCATTCAAGTTGATGCTAATAAATGTTTGAAAACATTTAAAAGTGACTGTACTGACTTGTAGGATTTTGACTTAAAGGCAACTGTTTACAGAAAGGATAAAAACTGTACACTGGGAGATTATGTTTGGCAAATATCATTAAATAGCTTGGGTTTTGGGGGTTTTCCACTCTCAACAGGTGCTCTGTGTGAAGCCCGGAGAGAGGGGCAGACTTAGGACGGTCACGCTGGTTAAATTTGTCGACCTGTGCACCCTCCCGCTAACCTCAGTCTAACAGCGAAACACTTGTCTTTCCTAGTGCACCTGAAGGCCTCGCGACACAGGGGAAACTTATATCGGATGTGTTCAGCAAGTCAAAACAATTAGAATGTTCCAGTCTGAGGTAAAAGGTGAGACTGTCCTCTTTTCTTCAGGAATACAGATGAGTTAATGCCATACTGTGGAACATTCTAGAGCACAGACATTGCAGATTTTACTTTCTGCAATGTAACAAATCAGTGTGGTTTTAATTTTAGGCATAAATCAATCAATATACTGTATCAAAGAATGTTTTAGGTCGGAAATATTGTAGTCTAACAAACAACAGCACATGTCTGATTTGTAAAACAAAAAATCTTCCGACCTCGAGAATTCCTTATTTAAATTTTTCAATTAAATATAGTTTAATATAAATGCTGTCTTCAGAAAAGTCAGCTGACTTGCAAAGTTACATTTACACATTTTCTTTAGACACAATATCTTAAAATGTAACAAAGCCTTTTGGTTGATGACGACTAAATCAACTCAATGTCTAAGCTTCATGTTGACAATAAATAAATCATATCTCCTTGAAATATGATTTATTTTTTGTTTTATTATTATTGTCAAACATTCTGCTCTTAGGCATTATCAATTGTGTTATCTTTCCAAATACACAAGCTTAATATATAACATGTTAAAGTTGTTGACTTTACAGTGGCGCAGCAGTTAGTTCTCTTGCCTCATAGCAAGAAGTTGCTTTGACTACCAGGGCCTTTGCATGTTTTCCTTGTGCCTGTGTAGGTTTCCTCTGTGTGCTCTAGTTTTAATAATCCCCTCTCCTCTGGGACCTGTTCTTCTGAAAAAGAGATTCTGAGAACTTTATGGGTTAAATGAAGTTTGATTTACTTGTACTATAAAATTGTTTTACTTTTTTTTTTTATGTAATCCTAAGTAAAATCTGGACACTGATGACTCCAGATGAACAGGCAACACGAAATGTTGTAATTGCAAAATTCAGTCTGTAATTGTGTTTGTGAGATTAGAATTTAATGGACTGAGGGCTGCTTCACAAACATGAAAAAACAAAATGTGAGAGTACCATGAATAACAGGATGTGTAGAAGCACTTTTGTTCTTTCTAATTTCTGAATGTTATGAGTAAGGCATAAGTGATAGTCGTTTTATTTTCACCTCTATACTTAGCAAACATGTGTCACTTGGGCACTTAGCCTGAACTGCCTCTGTGTCAATAATAGCCAGAGGCAGAAGGGAACATCACAAGCTCTGTCGCGCTGTTTGTGGCTGCAGGAATTGCGTGATGACCCTTGTGTCAAAGGTCAAAGGACAATGAGGTGACACTGGGATTGTTAAAAGATGGGAGTAAACAGACTAAGCCTCATCGTGGCTCCAAGACAACAATAGCTGCCCCTGATCCCATTGGAAGGATCAGGAACTTAAAGCACCACATTATCACTTTTTACAATTACAATTTATTTATTTATGTATTTATGTATGTATGTATTTATTTATTTATTTATTTATTTATTTATTATTTATTTATTATTTATTTATTTATTTATTTATTTATTTATTTATTTATTTATTCATTCATTGATTCATTCATTCATTCAGTTTATTTGGTCAGTTTGCTCTCTTTAGCTAGGACTAAACAAACAATTTAAAAAAAAAAGATTTTTACTGAAGCACCAAAATCAGAAATCTACTGCCTTAAAGTGTTACTGAAAAACGTATCTATGCCTTTGTCATGCGGCCGAGGTTAGACTATCGAAACTCCCTGCTTGTGGCGTGTCCTAAAAGCTCTACAAAAAGCCTTCAACTAGTTCAAAATGCTGCACACAAAAAAAACAAGCACATTACTCCAGTACTAAAAGATCTTCATAGCTTCATACTGAGTTTCGAATCTAATTCAAAATCCTTCTTCTTACTTATAAAGCCTTAATACGATCCATTCCTACATCAAAGATTAAATAGTATCTTATCATCCTAACTGTCCACTTTGATCCTATTGATCCACTTGTGGTTCCCTGTGTCTCTCTTCTCTTGCTCTTCTTTCTCCTTCGGCACTGAGTTGCTATGTTATTTTATTTCTCTCTTCTCTTGCTCTTTCTTTCTTCTCTGGCACAGTGTTGCCATGTTATCTTATTTCTCTCTTCTCTTGCTCTTTCTTTCTCCTTCGGCACATAGTTGCCATGTTATTTTATTTCTCTCATCTCTTGCTCTTTCTTTCTCTTCTGGCACCGTGTTGCCATGTTATTATATTTCTCTCTTCTCTTGCTCTTTCTTTCTTCTCTGGCACAGTGTTGCCATGTTGTTTTATTTCTCTCATCTCTTGCTCTTTCTTTCTCCTCTGGCACCGAGTTGCCATGTATGCCTTTTATTTCATTTCTCTCTTCTCTTGCTCTTTCTTTCTTCTCTGGCACAGTGTTGCCATGTTGTTTTATTTCTCATCTCTTGCTCCTGCTTTCTCTTCTGGCACCGTGTTGCCATGTTATTTTATTTTCTCATCTATTTGCTCTTTCTTTCTCCTCTGGCACCGAGTTGCCACGTATGCCTTTTATTTCATTTCTCTCTTCTCTTGCTCTTTCTTTCTCCTCGGGTACCAGGTTGCCATGTTTCTTTTTATTTCTCTCTTCTCTAGATTTTTCCTTCTTCTCTTGCACCGGGTTGCCAAGTAGTTTGTTTCTGTCTTCTCTGACACTTGCTCTGTCTATTCCGGCTGGTTTCCACGTATTTTCGTTTCACCTTCTCCTCTGGCACCGTGCTGCCAAGTATTTTGTTTCTCTCTCTTCTCTAGCACCATGCACTTTCAATTCCGGCACCAAGTTGTCATGTAATTTTATTTCTCCCATCTTTAGCTCTTTCTTTCTTCTCTGGCACCGGGTTGCCACGCATGCCTTGTATTTCGTTTCTTTTCTTCTGGCACTTGCTCTTTCTCTTCTGGCACCGAGTTGCCATGTAATTTTATTTCTCTCATCCTTTAGTTCGTTCTTTCTCCTTGGGCAGTGGGTTGCCATGTATTTGTTTTCGCTCTTCTCTCTTTCTCCTCCTTTCTTCTTTAGCACTTGCTCTTTCTATTTTGGCATCAGTCTCCATGTCTCCTTATTTCTCTGTCACTTCTCGATCTTATCGTCTCTTGCGTCTCCAGCATTTCTTTCTCCTCTGCCATTGCGTTGCCAAGTATATCGCTTCTCCGTTCCCTAGCACCTGCTCTTTCTACGTGAGTTGGAGTTATGCCCGTAACCTGGGTTCTCTGAAACATGAGTGAGCTTCTCCATTTCGTGGTTCCAGCACTCGTCGGTTTAAGTCACCACTCTTCATGCCGCAGCAACGGTTAAGCGCAATCTTATTTCCTTCTTACTGTCTCAAAGCGTCTCGCTTTCAATTGCATTTATCCCAACTCATCATTCTTTTCATTCTTGCTTTCCCATGCTGCTTAGACTCACGCTCGCTTACGCTAGTACGACTCACGCAACCCGTGTCCCTCTGACCTGCACTACCTCATTTGTCTTCCATCGCTACCCTTACCCATGCTAGCCATACTAGTCAGACACACACACCCTAGCCATGCTACTAGCCATAATAATAGCCACGCTACTAGCCATGCTAGCCCAGCTCATGCAGCTCCCAGGCAGTCTCTCATGGTCATCCGGCTCATGTGCCCACTCCCTCCATTTTGGGTTTATCTAGACGAGCTGGCTTATCTCTCGCACTCACGTTTGCATGCCACCGACCTCATTCCCTCTCCGGCTCACGCTGTCCACGCCAGCCCATGCTGTCCTCGCCTCTCTGGCCCATGCTGTCCCCGCCCTCCAGCTTGTCGTCCTTGTTGCTCCAGCTAATGATGCTACAGTCATCGCCCGCCGCCTCATTGCTTCACCCTCAACGCCCTTACTCCAGTCACGCCTTTCTAAGAAGAGTCTGCACACAGGCTGCACAAGTAGCCGCTCCATGGTATCCCTGCTGCTTGAAGAACTGTTCTACGCGCTCATCACTAAGAAAGAGGTAGCCTCTCTAGGCATCTTTGCTGCTAAGAAGAAGATGCTTTCTGTTGTCTTTGCTACTAAGAAGCAGCTGTCCCGTGCACAGCAAATCCAGTCACACCACGTTTGCTACCCAAGCAACACTCCTCACCACGCAGTCCAGCTCGTCCCAGGCTATTTCACTCTAGCCAAGATTCTCCAGCTCGTCTGCTGATCCCGCGCTCCTGTAACTCATTCTGTCCTGCCTTACATCTCAGAATCTTCCTTGCATACTAGCATGCTACCTCATTTCAGTAGTTCCTCGTGCTACTCCGTCACATAAGTCTCAGTTCTCTCAGCTCATGCTAGTTCACGCTTGCAGCTCACGCCGACAAACATGTCTTACCCATAACTTTCTCTTATCGTTCACGTTTTTCATTGTAGTCTTATTCATACACGCACTTATTGCATTTCACTCACTTCGTTTCGGTCACTACATCCCTACTGTCTGCCTCATTACGTTTCAGCTAGTTTATCCAGCCGGTTCAACGCAGGCCGCTTCACCTCGTACTTCATCTTTCAGAGTACCTCATGCTTATTTCCGTTTTACCTGTACCTCCATTTATCCGGATTTTCTATGGATCTATTATATTATCGTCATTGACACACAGCGCCCACCTTCTTCGATCACCGGGACTTGATCAGTTCAGCTCAACTGCTTAAAGTGTTTTGGCCTAAGTCACAACGTTCTTCTTTTTCACTTTAGGCACTCTCCAAGTGGCATCAATTCTAAGCACCCAATATCTCTGGAGTCCCCACTCCAGTGTCAGAAAGCCTCTTCAGAGTCCAGCTCAGAACACACAAAGACGTCCCTACATTACCTTTCCAGGCATCAAGTGGTCCCTTCGAGTTTTGCTCCAAGAGACTCGCTTTAAGAGTTTCGCCTCAAGCCAGTGTCAACTATCCAGAGTTCTGCTTCGGCCAGAGCTACGCTCCTCCAGAGTTCCACTCTGGCCACAGTGATGCTCCTCTATAGTTTTGCTCCAGGCACCGGGATGCCTTCTCTAGAGTTTTCGTTCCGGGCACCGGGATGCCCTCCTTACAGTTTTCGCCCTGGGCATTGTGATGCCCTTTTCACTGTTGTCGATCCAAATCGTAGCCATTCTCCTTCGTAGTTACGTCCCGTTTGACCCCGTGTAAATAACAACAATCCTTGCTCGGCTAAATACTGTTTTTCTGTAAGCGTTATTTTCGGTTTTCCGCACTATATTCCTGCGCACTGATTCACTCTTTCTCCTGTGACCACGGGCCAATCAAACAGCTGCATTTGCGGCAACTGGCGACACCGACTTTACTTGCAAGTCTTCAAAAACCCGCCTTCACGACGTGCTCCGTGCTCCTCTGACCCCCGACAAACCCATTTACACCAAACACACGTGAGTCGCCTGTCGGCAAAAGTTGCCAAACTGGTTCAGACGGACGACCCTCGGCTTGGTGTGAAAGACGCATAAGATTTTCGCCTCCAGCCAGTGTCAACTATCCAGAGTTCTGCTTCAGCCAGAGCGACGCTCCTCCAGAGTTCCACTCTAGCCACAGGCTCCTCTATAGTTCTGCTCCAGGCACCGGGATGCCTTCTTTATAGTTTCGCTCCAGGCACCGGGGATGCCTTCACTATAGTTTTCGTTCCGGGCACCGGGATGCCTTCTTTACAGTTTTGCCCTGGGCATCGTGATGCCCTTTTCACAGTTCTCTCTCCGTTCACTGGGATGCCCTCTTCAGAGTATCGGCTCAAGGCATGGTCAGCCCCTTCGAAACCACCTGCATCATGGTTAAAAGTAAACAGCACAATACTAAACACAAGTGTAGTTTCTTCTCCGGTTCCTCAGCTCTGCCAAGCATTTTTCCCCGCATTCGTGCCGTCTCGCTCCTCTCAGCAAGCTTTTTCCTGCTACTTTTTTCCTCAAGTCAAGCCTCCAGCTGTCGATAACACTGCATCAACATCCGCATAACTAACTTAATCTTATCGTGATCCCGCCAACTCCAGCTCCTTGCTGACTCCACGTCTTCAGCAGGTCTTGGGGGTCTGTACCAGTAGGCGCTGTCTCCCCTCGGCCTGCGTAGTTGCTTCTTCTGCATGACCGGTCCTGCTACCAAGTTTATCCGGAACGTGACTGCTGCCTTTGTGTGGCCACTACAAATTCTCTCATCCTGAGCTGCCCTTGACGAAGATCTTGCGCTGATTTTCCATTCCCGTTAAACATTCAGAACGCAAGCCTAGCCTCAACCTTCTCATCACTCTCCAGCGTAAAGATCTATCTTCTGATCATTCCGTTCACCTTCTCCACCATCTGTCTCATTCAGTCCATGTTCCTTGTTGCCTTCTTCAGCTTCTTCCGGTGCTCCGAATTCGTTCCTTCGTTAGTCCACGACCCTTCACTACATCTGCCTTCTTCAGCTTCTTCCGGTGCTCAGAATTCGTTCCTTCGTTAGTCCACGACCCTTCACTACATCCATGCATCACGACTTCCAAGTTGCGTCCATCTAATGCTTGGTTTTCCACCTAAAACAAGACTAACAATAATGTCAATTCCACCCTAAGCCCTGACGGCTTACAACCTGAACTCATATTGTGTACTCTAAACTTCAAATCAGTCTAAAACACAACACTTGTACATAATAAGGCGGCTGAGTGGATAGCGCTCTTGCCTCACAGCAAGAAGGTCGCGGGTTTGATTCCCTCACAGGCCCAGGCCTTTCTGTGTGGAGTTTGCATGTTTCTCCCCGTGTCTGGGTGGGTTTCCTCCGGGCACTCCGATTTCCCCCACCAACCACTAGTCCTGACCAAGCCTAGCAAGAACATCTGGAGATGGGTCCCGAGCGCTGCACTGCGGCGATCACTGCTCCTGAGGAGATGCCCCAGAGGCATTGAAGGATGGATCAAATGCAGAGGACAAATTTCCCTACGGGGACAATAAAGTGTACCTTACCTTACCTTATAATACACTGTACTGCACTTACAGCCTGCATAAATGAGGCATGAGTGTATGTCAGTGTCTGATCACCAAAGCCCTGATGAACCTCATATTCAATCACTTCTGTTTATCGGTGTAATTCCTGCTTATATGTGCATATGACTGTATGCACCTTCTGCACTCTGAACTATAGTTATTTCTAAATATGAGTTTGTCTTCCTGCTTTGTAATTGCCCCTGCTCTAATTTATCTTTTAGGTAGTGTATCTGTTTCAGGCACTGCTGCACCAGTGTCGATGCTTTGACCTCCGATGCCACATAATCTTGAGGGCCTGGACTCTTCTCACCTGGATTCCTCTCCACCTTCCTCTTTGGATTGGTCATTTCCCTCTGGTCTCTGGCTCCACTGACTTAAAGTTCTAGTTGCATCATATACATGTCAGTCCTGGTCACATCTACAGCCTGTCTGTCAATCAGAGTGGATCTTTACTGTGGTTCTCCCATGTTTGTTGTTGCATTTGTACTTGTGAATAATGACTTTCTGATCTTTCAATGCTTCTGTTGGTGTTGACCAAATGTTTCGTTCTTTGATTTTCTGACCATTTTGTTTGCTAAATCAACAATCATATGAAATCTTCTGAGATAACGGCTGTTGTAATTTTGGGCTATGCAAATAAATAGAACTAAATTGAATTGAATCTAAGATGTCAACATTTTCATCTGTCTTGGTTTGATTTTGTTGTTTTGCCTGCCGGTAATTGTGCCCACACAAAGTATCTACTATGACATAAACTACAAGAGAAGAATCACATTGTTAGGTTTAAATATGTATGTACAGTATTTTTCTATGGAAATGCAGTCTCACCTTAAATAACAAATACATTTAACGTTAATACTTTAAATCACCATTACTACAGAAGTATAAATCATGACACTACACATAAACTGGACAGATGTACAGGTTCACACTGATCCTTGTGGCCTGTTTGTTTGTTAATACAGTATTTGTTCACATTTTCAGGTGATTTCTACGTGTCAAAAACTGAAACAATGGAAAAACTTCCACTCTGCAGCTTGCACAATGTGACAAAAAAAACGATGACGTAAAAACACAGAAATACAACTAAAAAGGCTACAATAAAACTGCTTTAAGAATTTAGGGAGTGAACGTGGACATTCATTCAGCTTATTTGACACTTTGTATATAAGGAGAGCAAGGACAATGTTGGGAAGAATACTTGTAAATATTCGGACAACGGATCAGTGAAGTAACAGTTCTTTTAAAAATAAATATTTCTCTGTCACATTAGAGAAATGTAAAGACAAACTTTTGCCAAAAATAGACTTGGACAAAAGGTTCTTTGTGTTTGTTGTTGTTGTTGTTTTTAAGTTAGACTAAAAAGATAATCAAATGTGTTGTATTTTCGGAATTCCTAAAATACCAAAAAAATCCTTCCTTCGATGGGTTGTTTTCCATGAAAATTCTGTTCCATTAGCTTTAATATTCCAATTAATATTTATTTTTAACATTGCATAAAACTGATGTAATGTATTATACCCCAAACAAATGCTTTAGTTTTCTATTTCAATGAGATTATGGGTTTGAGTCTTCAGCCCCAGAAAGTTACATGGTGCCATTTTGGATCTGAGCTAAACTCTTACATGTAACAGCTAATTTACTTCATTTTATAATTTACAGAATATATTTTTTCTCAGTTTTTCTTACTACTTTGATTAGGTTTAAATTGTGTGCCAAAATAATGTTCCTCTGTTGAAAAGCTATAGTGTAATCTGAAGAATGAAAGATTGTTGAACTGGAAGTTATTCAAAATAACTGTTCTGATTTAGGGCTGAACAATACATTTAAATAAAATTATAAAAGGTATTGTGAAACTGCAAAAAATAAATAACGAGTTTATTGGTCACTTAAAAATGCCTTAAAAAGAGCTTATAGTGAACAAAAAAACAAAAAAGTTGTAATCTCTCAAAGGTATAAAAGCAATATTTCTGCTGTTTCTTTGATAATTGAAAACCTCAGCTCAGATTTTCTTTTTACTTATCTGAATATTGTTTGTGTAAAAAATGCTCTGGCGTCTACTTCGTTTCATAGCTCTGAATACATTAGCTTTGGGATGAGAGACTTTTCACAAGACGAGACAAGACACTACAGTATGCTATTTTGGCCGCAAAGTTTTAATTTTAATTAAATTAATTGGTGCTGTCATTGTAGCACTGCTTGTTGGAACTATGACTTCTCTAAATGTGCAACTAACTCACCAGCGTTTAATCATTTCTGATTTGTGCTTTCAAACCTAAATCACTTTCTACATTTTATACGTTTGTGCCCAATGTTGTGTCAAAGATCTCCAGACATTTTTAATTTTGCCGTATATCCAATAATTCTGGTCCAAGTATTCATTTCTTCCCAACACTGAATGATTTGGAGGTAATTATGGCCCAAAAACTATATTCACTGTGCATTCCACTATAAATAATAAAATGACAGTGTAGAAGTCATAACTCTTAGAACAGGGAAGTAAATGTCCCAAGTTGTGTAAAAAGGCAAGTTTTTGTGATGATGACAGACAGCAGAGAGGTCAGGGGTTCACAGGGGGCGGGGCATAACTGGAGGTACTGCGGCTGCTGTCCTTGATGCTTGAGATTTCACAGAGTAGATTCTCGGGCACGGCCTTGTCACGTCGAGATTTGTTTCTTACAACGACACAAAGACATAGCTGGCCGCACACAGTCGCCCCCCTCCACAAAAAGAAGCAGACAGTTGGGCTGGACGGGGCAGTGAACGGCACACAATGACTGCTCTGTATGTCCAGCAGGCCGGCAGAAGTTTGCTTTTGATCGTTCGTCACGCGAAGTCACACTCCCAAAAAGAGGAATTACGAGGAAGAAATTGCCTGGTATCTTTGCAGAAATATTTGTTATTTGATGTTGTTGTGATGCTGTTGTCAAGGAGCTATTTTCAGATAGGGAAGTGTCCTGATCTCCGCCCACTTCATTCAAGTAACTGTGAGAAGATTCTAACTCGTGTGAAAAAGAGATGAAATAGCTCTAGTGAACATACAATGTCACAATGATTATAAACAGAGACATGTTATCAAAGTATCTTATTCGATTAAAAATGTGCTGTCTCGACTACATCTAATAACACAGCATTTTTTCTTCTAAAACTCAGGTGTTTTTTTCCAAGCTCATTGTGGTGAAGAAATATAAAGATCAGAATCTATGAGTTTGTGACTGATGAGCAAAGTTTAAAAGTCACCATATTTGTGTTTGTTTGCATTTCTAAGTAAAAGATGGCTACAACTTTAATTGTGCCTTTTCTACTAATACTTTGCATAAAGCTAGAGTAGATGCAGATTACAACAGCAAAGCATGAATCAAAGAGAGAAATGGAGATGGAAGATTGATCACAAAATCAGCTGTGCACAAGCACTTTAGGTTAGAATTATCATAAAGACATAGAGGAGAGAAAAGACAAAAAAATTCGTACAAAAATCCTTACTCTGGCCACGCCTCCCCAAACTAGAGGGGCACATCGGGCTTAAGTGCTGTAGTGTGCAGCCGGCTTTAGTGAAGCTGAAGAATTTTGAAGTGGGAAGGCGCTTCTCTTCTAAAAGTTGTGAAACACATACTGTAAGTGAATTTGCATTATGTCAGTAAGCAAAACATGTGGACTGATGTGAAAAGATTAAACGAAATATTTCTATATGCTGACATTTTTAAGGATGCAACTAGGCTATTGTGTCTGGAGCTCAACAGTGGAAGATTGCCCTGGTATCTGGAAGTACAGTGTTCTAGTATAAACTCCCACACTGTAAACCCGAAAAGTTGTGATTACTAAAGTTTGTTAAGGAAACCGGTTCCACGAAACAAGATTAGTTTTATAAATATCATAAACTAAACAGCATTAGTTCAGCTGACCTAAATAAATAGTAGTCTCTGCTTTTACTTATTAGTTCATTTAACTCATCTCCAAACCCCTTTTATGTCATCTGTACTGATCATCTTAAGTACAAACAATTAAACCAATCTTGTTATCACGACTAATGCTTATATTGGCTATATGGTTTATATTTTTAAATTAATTGAGTTTCTACTTTTTAAACTGTAAAAATGAGACAATGATTTCTTTTTAGCACATTTATTTTTTTTACAAAACATTTAGAAAGAGAAATGAGTCAGTTTTTTTTTACATTAAGTCTTGACAGCTGTCTTTGATTCTTGTTTGTCTCTTTCTTCAACATATACAGTATTTGATCCTGTCCAGTGACATGCAGGCAGCCATGCAGGAGGGGCTCATGTGACAAAGTGTATCCTGAAGAAAAAGAGAAAACACAGAAAAACACAAATTACTTTTCAAAAATAGTCTAATCAGAGCATTGTTTATGAGGTGAAATATGAATAAATACTTACTATGATGGATCATTAGTGACCAGGGAGACTTTGAGTCATGACACTTGAATATCTTAAACCTGTGAAGAGAAATACAAATTCAACTGTCAGGTTTTTTTAACAAGCCTTTTTGTATAATGTGATCAAACACTTTCATGATCATAGTGAGCAGACACACCTTTGTCTGTGGTGACAGTCCAGTGATTCACATGTTTATGAACAGACACCTAAAAACACACAAAACAAAATATGAATATAAGATTTAAATAAACATGTCTGAGTCATGACCAGAGAGAAAACCTTTACCTGATGCTGTAGTTTCACTGTGTCTTCATCTTGTGCACTGCAGAAAGCCCCTGGACAACAGAACATTTAACACATTTAATTAAAAATGCACAAGCTTAGTTTGCTACGTTTTTCAGCTAAACTCATTTTTAAGTTGTAAGTGTGAACATGTCAGCAGGATAATGACCAAATGATAGGAATAAAAACATGTTTTACCTGAACTGTACTGTCTATTTGACATTAAAAACTATATTTTTGGTAATTTTGTCTAATCTAGTAGGAAGTCTGAGGCCATTTGGACATGTCTGGACTAAACCCAAGAGGAGATCTATCTGACATTCAAAGTAGATAATCTTGCACACAGTATTGAACATGAGCATTACAAAGAAATAAATTCAAGTCTTAACTGTTAAATAAGTGCAAAATGAAGAGAAAAACTCACCAGCAGCAGCTTTCTTTGTGTGAGCAGCAGAGTAGACTGAGCAGAACTGTTACAGTTTGAATTTGAAAACAGGAAGCTCCTCCTTCAGAAGCTCCTCCCTCTGACTGAAACATATCATGTTTAGTTGTCTGACTGAAACATATCATGTTTAGTTGTCTTTACTAATGGTTATTCAACATTACTAATTGAGGTGAAAACTAGTTCAAACTGTGTATCTTGTTTAGTGATGATGCAAAACAAAACAGTAATGGTAATCACAACAAAAAATATAAGCTAAAACATTATCCGGGTTTACAGTGCATAGGGATTTAGAAAAATTTAAATATTAAGAATTTAAAGACATATCATAGACGAGCCAGCTATGTAGTAACTCAGATCCACGGCACAGTTGTTTTCCTATCTAAAAAGCACATCTATAAAAATTCTATTAAAATTCTGCAATTACTGTAATTTCTGCCCTATTGAGCGCACCTGAATATAAGCCGCACCCACTAGATTTAAGTAAGAAAAATGATAAAACACATACAGTATATAGGCCGCACTTGTTAATAGTAAGTCTATGAGAATCTACAATTTTGCTGCATTGCCTTATAAGCCGCAGCGTTCAAAGCTTGAGTAAAAAGTAGCGACTTATAGCCCAGAAATTACGGTAGGTCTAATCATGACTCACCACATTTTGAAATCTCTATGGGAGTTTGTAATGAGAGCCTGCTCTTCCTGAACCAAGGAGTGGGCAGTTGGTCACTGTTAAGTTTCATAGCATAGTTTTAAAACTGATTTAGTATAACAAGCCATGATGTGTTTGTCTTCCACCTCTTCCCTCCTCTGCCAGTTCACGTAGACTATTGTAGTAGGGAAACAAAGCAACTCTCCTGGAGGTAAATATCTTTCCTTTTAGTCTCGGCCTGCAGTCGTGTGAGTGACAGCTCAGGTCAGGGAGGCCGTTTTTTACCAGCCCTGCTTCAATGGTACTTTGACCCATAACACAAACAGGTGTTGGACTGACTCTGCCTGTGTCTGCCCCACAACAACGACAACAACTCTCTTCAAGGCTCCAGGCTCTTTGTACTATATCATTGTTTGATCACTGAGTACTACATGGAGTCTACGAGGAAGTTGTGTCAAGCGTAAAGATCCTACATCTACACATGTAGGTTCTACGCTTGTTCACATCGTATATGGGTCTGTAAATCACAGGGTCCCTCACAGTTTCACACTTTACATAATACATGGATCACAACATGGTAATATCACATTTTCGCAATACTTTAGATACTTTAGATACTTGATACTCAGATATAATCAATATTGCACATGGTAGAAAAGCTTCAAGTTGAGAGACTTTGTCAAACTATTCTCTGACACTTAACTTATCTGTCACTTTAGATCTTAGAAAAAGTTTGTCTAGATGAAAACTTTGAAGCTTACAAGGGACCACTCCTATGAAAATTGGATTACACAGACGGTATTGCACATTTTCTATTAAAGCCTGTTACTTACTTTTTTTTTCAACCAAATTCATAATCAAATGGTTCCTAAACTTGTTGCACCAAGTACCACCTAAATCAACAGTTTTAACAAAAAATTACTGAAGGAAAATAAAAATTGTGGATGAAATGAAGCTCTAGAACAGAAGAGGTGTCCAAATATCAATAATAAGCTAAATGACCTTTTGCCAAGCCCCAACCCCGTTACTACTTACTGTTACTTTTACTAAGACCATCAATGAGACAGAACGCAATAGTGTCATGACAGAAAGAAGTACAACGATTTGTGTTAGTGACCTTTTTTGGAGCAATACCTCTACGATATCCTCTGGATAGAAGCAGAAGGGGTTGCAATATGCAGCGGAGGGTTTTATTCAAAACATTAAAATATGCAACAAAGGGGACATAAGCTACAGTCATGCTCTTGCACTGTAAGTTCGCTTTCATATGTTAAGGTCTATTATTGCATGTGAATTGTTAATTTATGAGGGTATGTTAGCTAGCTAGACCTACCAGTGTTGGCTAAAGCTAAAGTGTTCGCTAAACTTACTAAGCTCAGAGCGTAACTTTTAGCAATTACGTCCTTGTCATGGTATAACGTTGTCTAGTTTGAGTTCTTGCCTCTTTATCTAACAACACAGAAAGTCGAAAGCTAGCTATTTAAACATTAGTCTTACCTTTGAGCAGACATATGTGTGCTTCGTTATATTGGATACATTTAGCTGGGAGTGCCCGCACGGATAATTCCATGGTTTTCGACTTTGGAAATTGACAGAACATAACTCCTCTGGTCAGTTTTTCGAGGTATATATCTGAATGACGATCTGTTAAAGCAACGCGCCTACATAAATCATAGGCGCATCGCTTCACCATCTTGCTTGGAGATCAAGATTTGACCGGCCCTATTTACATAGTAACGGTTGCTAGGATGTGTGATTGGACAATGGCCATTTTGGTGCGGAGCTCGGTCAATTAGTTTTCATTGATGGCCTAAAACAGATCTTATTGGCTTATTTGGGTATTCCCTTCTAGTTTAAAGCTTTAATTGTGTGTGTGGAAATATTTGTGAGAGCTAGAATGTGGTTGAACAGATTCAAATATTATGCCCAAGCAAACCAAGTACCCCACTTTAAGTAAAATACAATATATCAATGCAGCAGTCCATGAGATAACAACTAGACATATTTAAAATAGCAACAAATCAACATTTTCATAGTTTTGTACACTTTTTGGATTATACAGAAACATATTTTCATACAATTCATTTAACGGTGTAGTTTAACATTTGCTATAGAGTAAATACACCAAAAAGCATTTATATTTAGCTACAGGGATAAAAAAGAATATTTCACCAATGTCTTTTTTGGAAAAACTTATTCACTGAACACGTGAGTCTGTAAGTGGCTTCTGCAGAAAGAAGTAAAGAAGAGTTGAGAGATTTACATAAAGATTTGGTGCAAGACTTTGTGGTGTTGATTGTGCCACATTCACAGCATAAAGTCATCAGTTGGAGGCCTATTGTTAAGGATCTTTGAGGTTAACCAGAAGATTGACGCGTCCTTTCTGCAGATGGGACCACACAGAGCCATGTCGCTGCTCAAACCGCAGCCTACCACTGCCAGGACTGAAGCATGCCACCCGTGCTTAAGACTGGCACCCACAATAATAACAACCTCAAGGGACCTCTGCCTCCCCTCTCCACAGACACAACAGCAAACGGACCAACGAAGCACAAAGTTGCGACTGCTGCCAGTAACTGAAGGGGATTTGATTTCACATGTCGGGCTGTTATCGCGAGGCACAGATCAACATTGTGAGAAAAAAAAGGAGAAGAAAGAGGAGAGCGGTGTGGGCATAGCGAGTGTTTGTCCACTATCTCTCCTCTCCATCAACTCTGCAGCAACTCAAGCAACAAAAGAAGGCAGCTTTCCACTGAACCCAAGCTTGAGTGAGATCAAACGCACTCACACAGACAGACTTGAATGCATCGTGATACATTCAAGCATGGGAAACTTCAGCTGCACGTTTTGAGCATTGTGAGATTTTTTTTTTCTGCGTTGCTCATCTAGCATCCGGCACATTTACATACAAAGGTGATTCAAACAGACAGGTCTTTGTGCAAAATTCTCTTTAGGTCTAAAATTATTAAACCAACATTTTCCTGTGTCAGTATTAGTTTCCCTGCCACCATTGTCTGCCTTTCACATACACACGAGCAGTAGCATTCAGGGTCTGAACTTGGGAGCTGAAATGCACACTTTTGCCACTGGCATAGGAGCAACAAAGGTCTACACAGGCCCTGTTGTCCCAGGACAGTAAGGTAGTTATCCATGCCACAGTGGAAACATAAAGCAAGTGAATAGATGAATGCTATCTTTATATCTAGTGCACCAGAGGTGATTTGAAACAGTGCCACTGGACGTCATCGAGCCGCACTCTAAAACGCTGTCTTTGAAACCCTTACAGTGCCGACAGAATCAGGCCAGCTCAGATGCTGCAGGGAGAGGAAAAGTTAAGCGTTAAGGGAGGCTAATTTAACAGCAAAATGTTACTTTTAGTAGAGCAAACATTTGTATTCAATTATAATGTCCAAAGTCAGATTCCAGAGCCACTCAACAAAGACGTGTGATGAATGACCACATGTACAGACATGCTTGGGCCAGACATAGTTAGAAGATGTGGTCCCAAACTGCAAAACATAATGTTTTAATTGAGATACATTATGTAACTTATGTTAAGTACTGAAGATACTATCACAGATGTTTGACCTGTCCATGACCCTTCATGCCATGGGGCTTTAGTCAGAAGCTCTGTCATGCACCAAAAAAGCTTTGCACACTTTTGGGATCAGACCAAGTTCTGTTATAATTACCCTGTTGTAAATATTTACAAGTGGTGATTTAAGACCTACTTAGGAGATGTTATTGCTCTGCCTGGAATCTTCCACCACGTGGCATTAAAATTATATATGTCTCTGCTTCAATAATTAAAAAACAACAACAATGAATTCAAAGTAGGACAACAGCAGCTTCAATTTCCTTGGTCATATGATTTTGTAAACAAAACTTAAGAAGGAAAGTTCACAAACAATTCATCCCTAAGCTTTTTCTCCAATTTGCCCCAAATTAAGAAATGGCTAAAAGATTATAGATTAATGTGTTTTTAGACTCCAAACTGCATAACCCAGGAGACTATAAACATTCAGTTTTTAATCAGTCAACAACACTTATTACTCACAGCACACAGCACAGGTCTGTGTCCCTCCCATCACTGCACATCTTTGCATTTAGATATAGTCTGTGCCACCAGATATAAGGGACATACGTCTTTCTAGAAAAGTTCCACAGTGTTCCTTTAACATGCTTTAGACATGCTAAATGCTAAAATAAATGGCATCCGTTTACAGAAGCACTGTAAACCAATCTTAATTGGTAACTTCTGGTGTTATTGCTGGCTTAATCAGACGCTGCATGCTATAATGAACCTTTGTTGGATCTGTTTACACTTAAGGGACTTTAGCTTACGACCCTGGATTGTGTTTATTTTACTCTTTTTCCTGTTTTCGTATCACACATCATCTAAATGCTCTTTCTCACTTCCTGCCCCTGGGAAAAAAAGTAAACCAAAGAATGACATCATCACCGCGCGTCTGGCTTTCAAAGATCCTGAGGGCTTTAACACACAGAAACTGCGGCTACCAAAGAAGGTTGATTACCGAGGTTGATTCACTTGTTAATGACTGTTTGACTTGTGTGGGTTTTTAATATGGACTTTTAGCAGAGACACATGCCACGGCTTTTCCTTGTGGCCGAAGTCCTCTCATTAGTGGCCTGCAGATTAATGTATGTAAGAGTGTGCCCTTAGGAGGAATGCAGGACTGGCTCACTGGCATTATCACAACTGTATATTTTATCAACCACAATTACACCTAATCCTAATGTGTCCTTTAAGCATGGAGAGTGCAAATCTCCATGCTTGTGTGTGGTGGACACATTTAGAAGGACAACTCTTTTAAATGTGGAAGTTAAAGTCTTAATCGAGGATACAAAAGTGTCAAAGCAAACTACCAGAGCAATAAAAAAATTAGTTCTTGTCTTTCATGTTCTTGTTCATGTTCAGTGCGACCCATGAGCAGCATCCTCTCAGCCGCTCTTACGCTGTTAAACTCTCTGTAGGCCTGGCAAAAAAATGTATTACTATAGTACTACATATGTACAAGCTCCATTATGTCTGATGTTTGTATGTTTGCTGTTATGAGTGGATGACTTTTCTGTTTTTGTCTGTTGCTGCTCAAATGAACTGTCCCTTGAGGCAATTGAATCTGAGATTATTAATAATATAAAACAAATAATTCAAATATATTTGCAGTGTGTTAGTATTTGTGGAGAAAGTTACTATGATTATTTCTCCAATTGAACCTTTTTTTCATGACACACTTGACAATACCTCAAGGCACCCTAGTGTTCCCTGGCCAACACAGTCTCACAAGAAGACGTACATTTACCACGACACAAAAACAGAATATTCTGACCATGATTTCAGGCCTTTTTTGCGTACTTATTATGTTACGCCGTACATTTAGCAAGATGAAAAAGCATAAAAAGTACACAGATTTCACAGCCACGTGGGGACATTTTCTTTAGGTAAAACGGGTAGTTTAGGCATCAAGTTACTAAAATAGTAAGTTTAGGTCTGGGGGTTGGGGTAGGTTAAGATTAGGATCAGGATTTCATTAATATAATAATAAGAACATGTCTTAACAACCACCACAGAAATTAACTGGGACATGACGCGTACCATATTTACAGCCGTGAACTTTCGTGTGAGATCGGGCTGCCCTGTCACATGAAACATGATGTAGGTCCATGACTGGCAAATGAATTTCTCAATCAAGGCCACTGAAATGTGGGAAAAGAACACGGTGGCCCAAAAATGTATTTGAAATAGATCATCTGTCCTATACGACACACACATCTACATCTACAATTTATTTCATCAGTTTTTCTGTAGTTCTAAAATACCTTAAAAAACTTGTTGTTTTTTTTTTTAGTAAAGATTACAGATCTGACTTTTAACTTGCGTATGGTCTCCATGGAGATATGAATGTTTCAAGCCACACTGTGAAACATTCGTTATTATGTATATAACAAACAATTATGAGAAAAGTTATTGCAAATCTTACAGAGTGTACCTTATGTAGCTTAAGCATATCTGTAATGTATCAATAAGTGAAATCAGTAATCAACAAGTTGAGATACAAATATAGTTAAATGTGTATCATTGCTAAAAGTTAAAAAGCATGTTCATGCATAATAAATTTTTATTCATTATTTTATTTATCCAGTCAATTGAAAAATTGTTATGTACAACGACAACCTGTGAGTCAGAAGCATTTCACATATAGACCTATTCTTTAGCTTAAAGAGACTGTACTTGCTTTTTTACAATAAAATAAGTTCAATAACTAAATCAATGTATCCCTAGCACAGATCTTTATACAGGTGGGAAAGGGGTCGGCAAGTTTGTAAAGAAGCAGAAATTGGGTATAGCACCTTTAATGGTAAAATGAATGAGAGAAATTGATGTAAAATGCAATACATTATTTTTTTTATTATTTTATTTTTGCTCGAATTTGTTTTAGTTTGGATTTCTAGTTTTCCTTTCATGTATCTAAGCCTATAAGATTAACCTCTCGTGACGTGACCCGTGCTCCTTCTTTACAGAACTACCTTTAAATCAATCCACTTTCTCGCTTTTTTGTGCTGAGCGAGTTCCGGGTCTTAAGGCGAGATGATTAAGGAACAGTATAGAGTTAATTAGCAGGGCATAAATAGAGAATAATGACAGAGCCTTGTGTGACTCGGTGCAGCCCCCTGTGTGCGGGTCTCCACGGTTACAGTAGGAGAATTGCAAAGAAAAAGAGCCCGGTGTCAAAGGGCCGGCCCTGGATTTATCACTGGAGGGGCCCCCCACTGCACCGCCAGGATTACTGAAACCATTTCCCTCCACACATCAGCCAACCGTCTGCCACTCAGCACAAACCACAGGGCCGTGACGAACAGCGGATATAGAGACGTAGCCCTGAAGTAGCCCCTCCAAAAGCTGTTTGAATGTTGAATGGGCTGCGGAGGTGTCTATCCTTCTCCAGTTCAGTGCTAAGAAAAATATATGTACCAGAAGTCAAACTAACAAGAGACACACAAGAAGAATGTTTTACAAGGCAAGTAATAGAGAGGAAAGGATTTAGTTTTCTAGTTTACTAAAGAGCATGTGATAATAAGTACATGGCATAGGGGTTTGGGGTCATAGCACACATGCCATGGGAGCTGTCCAGCACAATTTTCATTTCCTTAATTTACAGAGCTTTCTGCTCAATTTAAAACAGCCTGTAAAATTCAAACTAATCGTGCATAAAGTTACAAACCATTTAAATCCTAAGTAATTTTATAACAAGTATTAAAAGAAAAAAACAAAAACAAACAGAGGACACAACAAACACAGAGTTAAAACATTGTCCATTATAAAAATCCCACGTATAAGGCTCGAGATCATGACATCATCCAACAGTAGAATGTTCAGTTGGTCTGACATTAAACTAATGGAGATTTTGATCAGCTAAATATTAAAAATAGCATTAATCAAAGATAATTGTGACACTAAGTACTTTTCCAAACTTGTCCATTTTGTTATTGGCCCAGTAGGTTCAGTTTGTGTCATCCATCTTTCTCTTTCCCTGCAGCCAGTCTGTGTCCATTGTATTGTGCTCCATGGCTGGAGTTTTGTCACATCTTGTAGAATACCTCTATCAAATAATCTGTGGTGCTCTATGACCAATAACACATCTGCTGCTACTGTTACAAACTGCATTATGTAGACCCACCTTTTCAGGTGGGTCATTCACTACTTGCTTGTCTCTGGAGATATTGTTTTGGCTTAAAGGTTTCTCTTCATATGGTGGAAATTTACCTGTATTTTGGAAATTGTTCCCTAATTCCTTAAAAAAATAGAAATAAACAGAAAAAACATAAACTTTCTTTATCACTTTCCATGTTTTTTTTCACTTACCTAATGCATTCCAAATCTTTAAACCACGATGAGTTTTAAGCTTATTTCACAGCTGTTTGGAGCGGCACGTGCTGGTATGCTAACAGCATTTAGCCGTAATGCTAAATGCTAAACAACAACAGACAATTTATTGGAGATGGGTGAACAAACGGGACAATATAGTCAGGAGACATTGCGGACTAATTTCCACCTAAATAGAAACATTACAAGATATCTGTGCTGGGGAAAATAGATTTTAAGTAAATAAGTAAGTAAATCTTTTTAAGTCAAAATGTAACAATTAATTCAAACTATCAATTGGCTCTGTGCATGTGAGCTGTTTATTTTAAACAAACACTTTATAAACTTTGGTCCTTTGGTGAAGTTTTCTCCTGATTTGTAAAGTATTTAAAGGTGGGGTTGCAAACATGAGTTTATCTGATAACTTCCTCTCATAAATCTTTTGATGTTTTTTGAATATCAACATAGATTCATTTTTGGTTGCAAATATAGCTTATAAACTTCTTTTTACAAAGAACAAAGTGAAACTGGAGAGGACCACCCAAGCTCAGCCAATCAGAGAACAGCTCTTGGTTCCTGAATAGAAATAAAATTGTTTATTACTCAATTCAGATACGACTCAGTGGCCTCATTTTTTCACAAAGTGTTGCATTTATCATAGACTTTTTTGTGGAACACACAAAGTTTTCTAATTTCCAACTAAAAAAGTTGCCCCAACTTTAACATGTTGTCTTAAAAAACTAATCACAAATAATTTTCCGTCATTTTTACTTCATAGAAATGAACTAAACAGGAAATGAACATGCCGGCAAGATGTTAGCATTTTCAAAAATAAACAAGCCAACTGACCTGTGCATAGAGTCAATTGTGGGTAAATTCTTATGCAACACTATTGGCAACCGTGCGGTGTCAATCAAACTAAGGCTTCCCTGCACTTTGAAAATCCTACTTTGTTTTGAAATTGATTTTATGCACTTTCTCATTTCAGTAGTAGGAGTGAGACAGCTGGTTCGACGTGCGTTTGTTCGCTGGCTGCGTGCCATTGAGCAAGACTTGAATGAGAAAAGGCGGAGAGAGAGAGGAATTCCTGGACGCTGAGCACATGTTCTGTTCTGCCCGGCTTTCTCCACCAGCTCTTTGGAGGTGTCACTCATTTATATTCTAGTGTGGCCCGCAATGATTTACACCTCCAAGCTCTGCACGACAATGAGTGTGTCATTGGAAATAGCAGGTGTTCGCATGCTGCTTAGCTCATGGAAAGCAAGTTAAAAAGAGAGACAGGGGCCAGTGTGCACGTAGAGCTGTATTTATCACTTTGTGGGGAAGAAGGTTTGCACACACACTCAATTCAAAGACACGTGGACAAATTATTAGATACAGTTTTTGTTACTAGTTCATCAATATGTTTTAGAATTAAACATAACATGATATACTAAATCAGGTCTACAATAGAGGAATTTTCAGTCGACGTCACTTTCCACGTCACTGCACATGCGTTATGCAGAAAGAGCTCTCAATCTGCTTACGTAGAAAAACTTTGAATTAAACAACGAAACGGGACAACAGCTGGCTGTTTTAATCAGGTCTGAACCGGTCTGACAGACGTCTGTCTTCTGAGGCTTGAAACAGCATTTTCCTCGTCGTTTTTTCACTCACCTCAATGTAATTTTTAAGGGTCGAATTTCATAACATTAACATAAGTATACTTATTTTAAAGACATTACACCATAACAAAGTATTTTTTTTCATTGAATTGAATTTATTAAAATTCCAAATGTCATCTTAGAACCAAGCATATCAGTCATGGGGCAGGGGGTAGGTGATAATTGGATTGGAAGTACTTAGGCATCCATTATATGACATAACACATAACACATAATAGCTAAAACATCCAAGAAAAAATGATACTTTGAGTACATGATGGAGAAACTTACATCTGAGTCTCCAAACTATTCATCACAATGTATTTTTACAAACATTTAAGGCCAGAAAGACTCAGTGTGTGTCGTTCTTCTAAATGATCTTAGCCAAATGACAACAACTTAAGCACTCTGTCTGGATTTTATTAGACAAACAATCTATTATTAGATTTAGATGGCACACTGCAAACAATTTTTCAGGCAAATACATTCATTCATTCATTCATTCATAAGGATGATATGGATTAAAATACATAAACATTATCTTAGGTTGAGGAAATAACAGTTAAAGTTACTAAGAGAAATGAATGCAAGTCGAAGAACTGTCCTGTAAAAGTATGAAAAGCTAACATCTGTGTATAAGTGTGTGTGAGTTGGGGGTAGTAGCTGCAAACCTGAATTATAGAGCGAAATGGTGCAGAGGGTGCTGGCATGCAGGTCACAGAGTTTCCCGACCGCTAGCAGGCCTGTTTCTCATCGTGCAGAATCACTCTGCCAGGCGACACGGCGAGCGGTGATCCTGTCGGTCTTATTAGCTCGGGTGAAACGTATGACAAAGATATTGAGGTCAGGACAAGAAAACCACTGAATTCGAAACAGTGGGCAGCCGGCGCATGACATCATCCATAAATGTTTCACACCAAGTACTACCTCAGAGCCAGACTAAACTCAGACTCAAATCAATTCAGGGATGTGCTAGAAATTAAACAAGAGTAATAAGTAAATCTGTGTTAGATTTATAAAGCAGATCAAACCAGGGATAAACTCATGTTTTTAACCCAAACAGGTCTAAGGTTTGCACTTGGTTTGGTCCTGGAACAGTTTCATGTTATTTCAAATTGTTGAATCTGTAGAAATCAATAGAAAGCACTATAGGGCCCTAGTTGGGCCTTCCTATCCCTCTGTCGAAACATCCTACTTGTGACCTGTGACGTTTTCCTTTTTGGAAAAAAAAGTCATAACTCGTGTTAAGATTTCCAGGTTCTCTCAAAGCCCACTTCCCCCTCTCTTCTTTAAAAAGATCTTCCCTCATTGGCTCCGTCCACAGGGTTGTGCATTTTCACTCGATTTCCAAAGTAAGTTTGTCTCAAAAATTAAAGTAATTTACTCTGATTCCTTGAAGAAAACAATATCTTTCAAAAGACCATATTGCTTCGAGTTTTCAGCGATATTCTTGTAGCTCCCGACGCTCGTCACTGTGCATCCTGTTACTATTAGATCTGACTTCAACACGGTGGATCTAAAGTTTAGCTCTGGAGTAGTTTCTTACTTAATTTAGAGAAGTTTTTGTTTTCAGAGCGATGATGCCAAGTCCTCCTCAGCTAATGTGACGTGGAGTTCCTCAGGGGTCTATTTGTAGACCGTTCTTGTTTTCACTCTATTTACTCTCCCATTTTTTAGAAGTGCGGAATTAAGTTTAATTTATATACAGATAACTGTCTGATCTGTCTTCCTCTTAAACGTGACAATGTATTGAGTTAAGTCAGAGCTCGAGTGTCTGAATGATGTCCAAGCATGGATGTCACTCAACTTGTTACACATTTACAAATAAATAAATATAAGTACAGGAAGAAAACCTTCATGTTGATTTGGACTCTTTAAATGAGTTTGTGAAACTCACAATCACCAACTTAGGACTTAAAACACAAATAAAGTCTGTTGTGAAGTCTAGCTTTTATTACCTTCAACAGTTGGCCAAGATTACTCCAGACAAACCTCAACACCTGGTCCTCCAAGAGGATCAGTTTGACCACCAGGATTAATCAATGAGTTTTATGTTTTTAACGTGAATATCTTCAGGGAGCATGCGTCATAGTTTGAAAAGCAGTGGATGCATCACAAATGTAACTAACATCCAAAAAAGTTTGGGGGACGTATAAAAGTTAGTGAGAAACAGACGAGAAACTGCACCAGATGAGAAGTGCCTGAAAAGAGAAAGGATAAGAGGATTTGGCTGAAAACAAAAAGAAGTCTGCTCTTGTGCGATGGGTCCGAGGAGAACAGAGGCACTGCTGTGAAGTCTGGAGCCTATAGTTGTTAATAGGCTGTCAGAAATCTCCTCACAGCCTTCTGCAGCGCCCCCCACCACTGTGAACCGTCCCCTCCAGAAGCTACTCCGTCAAACGGGCTTCCACTCCCAACTCCTGCCCCTCAGCATCACCTCACTTCAAAGATGCTCCAGAGGGGGGCTCTTTGAGAAAACATACCCCCATGGAAACCCACAGGGGCGACGTGTGAGTGGATGGGACAGGAAGAACACAGACAAGTGCACCATCCATCACGAGGCTGTCACACCGAGAAAGGGGAAGCTGAGGTTATCGGCCTGTTTACATGAATTATTCTAAAGGATGGGCCATTTTTACAGGGAAAAGGTGCAACAAGTCAAACAGAAGTTATGCAGATGACATCAGCATTCTAAACGTTAGCAGCGAGTGGCAAATCAATTGTGAGCCTTTTCAAAGATCTCAAAACAACAAAAATATAGGAAAAACCTGGCCCACGCCAGATGGTTATGTGTTGAACTCCTATCTGAATTCTCACTATATCCATCTGGAACTTTACTCACTGAAGGCGTTTGAGAAAAGGTGGGGCGTTTAGTGAAATACTTCAGGCTGATTGGGTGTGTGGCCTACCTTATTTGAGCTTAGCCAATCACAGTAACAACTCGTAATGGTGTATCCAATGTCCGCGTGAGATAAAACAAGTACGCGTCACACGGCTCTTCTTTAAAAAAGAAATTACTCCGTATTTCTGCTAAAACCGCATCAAAAGCAAAAGAAACACGTACATCCACGAGAGCATCCATTTTTGTTTAGCTTGAATGAGACTCGGCGGCTGCGCCAGGGCGCTAACAGCCGACTTAACACCGCCGAAACACCGCTGGTTCAGACTCCCAAACCAATCGGGCGGAATTCACAAATATCGCGAGATAAACCATCTGGCTGGCCAGGTTAGGAAAAAGCTGCCATCAACTTAGTTTGTATCTGACATGTAAAAAGAGCAAGTCAGGTAAACACTATAGAAAACCAAATAAACATTGGAAACACTGAGGCTTCTTTCACCTTTCTCCCTTTGGCACAAATTTTAACTCATTCTTTTTGTCCTTCACTAAGATGTTTTTGAGTCTGTTTGATGAGGAAATTACTGGTTGAAATGCCTTCCATTTTAAACTGCATTTAGCAATCAAGCCACCTAAGCTCCTCACAGTTGCCATGACAACAGAAAAGCTACTGTCGCTTTCCATTTTGCCATATAAAGTTAATCTCTACTGACAAAAAAACTCATTAATACATCTGAGAATAATTAATTTGTTTCAAGCTTATTCTAAATTCATTATTTAGAGTGAAAATAATAGTTTCAGTTTCAGTTTGTGCATATGATTTTTTTTTTTTTATGTGTGCTAGTATTTGCTTTTTTGTTGACCCTATTATGTATTTTTCCCATTAGTTTGGCAACCGTTTTAACTCATCCTCTCATTCCCTCCCCACTCACCTCACATGACCCATGAGCTTTAAAGCTGAGGTTCTTAATTTTCACGCTGCAAGCCCACTTCCTGGTATCTAAAAGTGCACAAATACTTCAGAACTCTGCGTTCACGTGACATCCCAACATTCTACTGTCCAATGTTATTTTAATCAGGCATTCATTATTCGATTCAGTCTTTACAAAGCAGCCTGATTTTGTCACAAAGTCTTGTGTTTGCAAGGTAAGAAAAGACAAAAGTTAACAAATTTACAACAAAAATGTAAGCATACAAAAAAATGTCAAAAAGGAAGAAGATACAGTCTTGTAGCAAAAAGACATTCTTTTTGAAGTTAATGTTATGACCACTCCAAAGAAATTTTGCAGGTGTTCAGTGAAAATCTTAAGATGATTAAGAAATGCTAATTGTTAAAGAGGGTAGCCTCAGGAATACAACTGCTAACAAGGGGGAAAACAAATCAATATAAAAACAAAATGATAATGAATATTAATAAATTCTACAAACTGCTTAAACAGTTGTGTGGTTAGGGTGCTTGGCTTCAAGTTTAAAGTCAAACAAAGAAATATATTGTGATATTGTGTCTCAAAATTATTCTGGGCTGTCACAATGAAATTCAATTTTTTGTTGCAAAGCAAAAGCTATAATTATTATTCAGCACTTTCATGCTTTAGTTTGGCTATAAGTCAGTAATTTTTAAGTTTGACAATTGCATTTTAGAAATTCCTGTCTGTGCTGTTGTTTTGTTTTTGGGTTAAACGCTTTATTCATCTTTTTAAGACCTGATTGCGGCTTTAGAAGTTGGTCATATAGCCCATTGTAAAGAGCTTTGATAAGTACTGTATGTACTGTAATTCAAAGCCCTTATTATTTTTATTTGCAACCCATATAATCTTTTTAAACATTTTCTTCATTGTCAGATAATAGGTCATACTTGAGTCTTGCTTTCCTCATATAAAAAAAGAAGATCCCTTTGATTTGGTGTGATAAGTATCTGCGTACCAGGTGCAGCTCTTCTGTTATCTTCATTAAAGCGCTCATCTTAAAAGGACAAAGTGGGCTGCGATTCTTTTTGTTTTTCCCTCAGATAGCCTTTAGTCCACGTCAGTCTTGTTCTTCTCTGTCACCGGGCTGGCCTGGGTGCCCTCTGCACTGACTGTAGTGTTGCTTTAAAGATAAGAGAGTCATTTGTAAAACTAGGTGGTCTAATCGCACTTCTGAATTATGGGAAATAGAAGCGCTGTTTGTCTTCGGTGTTTTGGCAGATGTAGTCTGTCAGGTTTTATCTAAAGATGGTTTATGTAAAAAAAAAAAATTAAATAAGCATTCTTCAATCTTAAACAGCTACTTCAAAAAACATATTACTTATAACTCCAATAACTCTCATGCTGGGCAAAATAAAATAAAGATTTACACAAGTTATGCATCTCACAAACTGATATATTGATATTTACAATAAAAATATTTTTGGTGTTAAATTATTACTTGATTAAACAATATTGTTGTGCAATGAAATGTTATTAAAAGTATTGTAGAAAGGCAGTTTGTCTTCACAGTAGAATGCCATTGGCTCAGCATCATTTATTTACCATCAGATTACAAACTGCTACTTACACTGATGCAATCTCCAAGAAAATATATTAGTATATTAGGCCTTTATTTCTTGTACTTGAACTATAGTGGTACATTTTGTAAACCGCAATAAAAATGGATTAGTTACAGAAACAGAATCACTCACTTTCTGTCAAAACAGAGAAACAACACTTCTTCATAGAAGAAAATTGTATTAATTTATTTTTTGAAATGGCTTTCTTTATGGGTCTCATTTATCACAGTTAGCACTTTCTCACGTGCAGAAAAGCTAACAAAAGAAGAGTGAAAACTTGACACAGCTGACATTTGTGTCTTACACAGATGCAAAAATGTAGCTGTTTAGTGAAGCATATTACACACATTTTCTAATACTAAATTGGAAGCAATATACTCACAAAACGTTTCTTTCACTTTCTTCTTGCAATTTAGCACTTAGATTGGTAAGTGAGGCCTTATGTGCATTAATCACTAAGGGGTAGAATGAGGCTGATTTAAATTTAAAGATGCACTATGTAACTGTCCGTATATAGATGCTATTTCTTTGCCAGGAATGTTCCATAAATAGCAAACAAAATAGTCTTGTATAGGTTTATAAAATTACCAGTACAGATAGAAAGTCTTCAAAGTTGTCACCCGGACAGCGTTTCCGAAGATAAAGATGATTCGACTCTCATCCAAAAGTCATTTTCAATCTGATGGATGAAAATTACTTTCAGATAAGAGTCAAAACGACTTGATCTTCGAAACGCTGTCCGGATGACAACTTTGAAGACTTTCTATGAGGGTGTAATAATCCCTCATTTGTCCAGGAGTGGACGAATGAGGGATTACACCATCTTCCAACCAATACAGATGTTTGTAATTCCGTTGATTTCTCTTAAAAATGTGCATTCTCACTCAGCTGGCTACAAATCTAAACTATATACAATATAATGAAACATTGTAGTCAAAACATTTAGTAGATATCAGACCTGCAGCCCAGTCTCAGAAGAAACGTAGATAAACAACGAAATGTCAAAAACGTACAATAAGAATGTTTTAACATCTTTTTACTTCAATATTTACCAAAATCCTAAACGTAAAATAACCACAATTTTGTTGAAGCCAGTGGGGATATTTTCTGTGGGTTTAACGTGGAAATCTTAACCTACTCCAAGCTCCAGTCCTAAACTTACCCATTTTAGTAACTTTAATCCTAAACTTACCTGTTAAACCCTACAACCAAAATTTGTGGTTATTGTACGTTTTGGCTTTTTGTTGTATAGACTGTGTTGCAGAAATGTTACATAATGCATCTTTATGTCTCAAATGGACGACAATAAATGACTCAAACATGGATGAATTAAGTGAAATAAAACTCTGAGTAAGTTCATCATTAATGACTGACAATGTCCTCACTTCTGCTAATTAATCAAATCAACTTTTTTACATCAGCACCCTACTTCTTCTTCTTCTTCAAAAAAAAAAAAAAAAAAAAAAGACTCCAAACAAACCAAGCAAACATGCACTGGCTTGAGATCTCTTGTTTCTGAATTCTACAAGTTTACATTCTGTCAACAAGCAAAAAGGTTTTAGACCAAAATAACGAGCTTTGCGTGGCTGAACTTGATGATGTACAAAATGACTGTTAAAAGACCATTTGGCTGGAGACCCGAAACCCTGAGAAGAGAAATGGTTTGAGTTCATCTGAGTCCATTAGTCCTCTGACGGTGGTTGGATCAAAGCAAACACTGATAAAGCTTTGGCCACAGTTAATAATACAGCAGCTCAAGAATGTGGGTCGGGCCTGGCTACTCCCCGACCTCACACGTCCAGCCGTCCACACATACGCTCTCAAACGCACCCATTTCTCAACGACTGTGACACATTCCATGCTTTCTTCCTCTCTTCCCACAAACCAAACACTCCTTCTTTCTAATTGTAGACTTTTTGATTTATTTCAAAGGGAAAACTTGCTTCGTTGCCACGCTCTCATCGGAAAACATGCAGGCGCGGTTAAGAGCAGAGCAAACTTCCAGCATCTTCCGTTGACCAATCGCGACACAGCGAGTTCGGCTTCTGTTAGTGGAGCTTGGCAGATCTGTCTGAAGTGACTCTGGTGTTCCTCCCCCTTTTCCTCAATCAGCAGGAGATGACAAAAGCTAATCTGGCGCTTTGCGGTTTTGCTACTGGTGAAACAAAAGAAGTTGATCATTGAGGGAGCGTGTCCACTTTCTGCAGTTTCACCATGTAACCCGTTTCCACATGACACCAAGACAGAAAGTAAAAGATTAACTGAGAGGCATGTGAATTGACTTGTCTGCGTTTCAACCACTTGGACCACTGGCTTTTTTAGCACTATGCCATTACATAAAGAAAAAATGTAAAATTGTAGGCCTAAATGTCGTCCAAACGAACAGAATAGCAGTCAGTCAGCAGCTTTTTTTCCATTTCTGTAGATGCCCAACTTTGAGATTGAATAAATGGATATTGGCTGTTATACTCAGACATAGGTGCACCCATACACTCAATTTTCTGTGTAAGGAATATTTAATTTATTTTTATTTAAGTGTTTTAAGTAGCAATAGAGACCCAACAACTATTGATGTAAAGTTCAGCGACATTTCCATAAATGTTCACATTAAAATGCATTGATTTGATACTTAGATCCGATATCAGTGTCGATCCATAAAATTTTGCAGTAACTTGTAATGGTGTGTGATATCAGTTCAGCCTCATTTACTGACTAAAGTTGAACCAGAACGTTTCATAATGTTTGAAATTGTATTCACATAAATTACACTTAACAGATTATGACCCAGTTTCAAGAGTAAGAACAGCTTTTTTCAGTGGCTGCACTGGTATCGTTCAACATCGAATATGACAGATACTTAAAGTCAGTCTATCAAAATGGTTTTGGAAATGAAAAAGCTAGATTGTTACACTATACATTGATTGCAGGACTATAAAGTGTTACAACAACAAGCATTTTATGCAAAGTTCTACCATCCAAATGGAGTTGTATGCAACTGGAAATATGTGTGTTTTCTATTTTCTATTCCGTGTTCACTCTGTACAAACCAAGTGAAGTGGCACGATGAGGGTGTCTTTAGTTCTCCCACTTTGTGGTGAAACCAGAGCCCAGAACTGTGAGTCCCAAAGCCCAGCAGCCTACCACTAACTGGCCTCTCCTCACTCACCCTCAGCCTAATCCACTGTTTACACAAACGCTGGCCAGTAATGATAGCCATGAGACCAGGGACCACCCCACGTCCCTATGTGCCCCACAGCCCCCCACTGCCCCCAGCCTCACCACAGCCCCCACCAGTGCCAACCACCATAACCCAAAGCTGTTTTTTCAGGAGCCAAACACCTTAAATACATAATTAGTCAGGTCATTTGTTCGTTTGGGCCCCCATCGAGGACTAGAGTGTGTCCGAGTGCAAGTTTGTCAGTCGCAGCGAGGGGGGTGAGAGGCAAAGGGTGAGGAGAAGAGGGATGGGGGAAGGATATAAAGACGTGAGAGACCCGGACAAAGGCTGGCATTCATGACTGTGGCCCTGACAAACCCGCCTGTCGCCATCTTCAAAGACCCACTCTGCCTTTCCTCTAAAAAGCCCAAAGAGAGGCCACAAGTTTGGGGCAGAAAGAGCAGAAGCATAACAGAGGTGAAGAGAGGAAGAGGGGTGTGTGGGTAGTCATGCAAAGGTTACCAAATCTGTCATCCAGGAAGGAAATGGTTAAGACTGAGGGTTATAGCTGGATTTGAGTTTGGGTAATAGTTTTGAATCTGATTTTAATATTCTTTCACAGTGTAAGAAGTATGTTGTGGTTCGCACACATACAAGAAAAGTATTGTAAGATAAAAATGTAATAACAGACGACCCCATAACAACAGAGATCTGAGATGTCATGTGCAATGCAGAAACTACGACAACAGTGAATGACAAAATAAACATATGAATGAATGAACTCATAAGACTCTGTGACAGCAAAATGTGTGTTGTCCTCTTGAATAAACAAACTATAAGAACTTTGAACTTTGTGAGATATCTGTTCAAACTTCTAAATATTGGTTGCAGTCGAGTGCTTTTGTTCTGTTTTTATTACCTGGAGGTGCACAGTAAACTCAGCAGAGTTCATGAAGTGTTTGGAGTGTATTCAGCAAACCACACAACACCCCCTGAGTAACCCCTGCACCTTGAACTCTGACCTGGTGCATTGTGGGTAGACCAATCCCAGTTTGCCCTGTGCAAAGGCCCAGAATTCCAGTGGTCCATGTTTCACACTAGGAGACCTTTGTGTAGGATAACTGCTCTCACACTCCCATACACCTTGTCTGGCCCGGGACGCCCCCCTCCTGGCATTGTTTACCAAAGCATGTCCACTTAGCTGTGCCCTGTCTGCCCTCGCAGCCTCGCCGCTATTACCCACATCCTGCTGGGAACACTTTTTTCTTTATTTTCTTCCCACTGCACTTTCACTTCCCAGGACCATATTTTTTACTTCTCTGGTTAAGGAGTTGCACACTTAAAAGGACAATTAACATGGAGTATAATGTTGTATGAATGGTCTTTATCATGTTTAAATTATCTTTAGCCTTCTAAATCTTCACCACAATTAACTTACAAGTGCTTTTTACAACTTTCAGAAGCCCAACTAAGATTTTGAAAATCTATCGCCAAAGCACAACGCTAACGCTAGTTTACAAATGACGTGTTTTACAATTTTGATAATAGTATGTGTAGTGGAGCAATATTTATTGATCTCATTAAAGCTTTTGATTTAGTTGACTATTGTTTACTCCTCGACAAATTATTTAGCATTGGCCTTTCAAGATCTGCTTTTAGGGCTATTGATAAAGGTATTCCTCAAGGTTCATCACTTGGTCCACTACTTTTTTCTATATTTATTAATGACTTGCCTAATTGCTGCACTGATTGTGATTTTCAACTATATGCAGATGGCACGGTTATTTATTGCTCCAAACCTAAAATTGATGACATCTGCAAATCTCTGCAAAATAACTTCAACCTGGTTTAAAATTGGCTTTTGTCAAATAAGCTTCTGCTCAACAAAAACAAATTTTATTCTATGCTTTTTCGACAAAAACGCTCTAAGTCACGAGAATTCATTTTTAAACTTAATTTCTTGATCAGTCAACTGTTAAATCTGTTGACCAGTTCAAATACCTTGGTCTGTGGTTAGATTCTGATCTTTCTTTTACACATGTCCATAATATTGCAAATAAGCTAAAAATACTGTATCAATCTATTAATTGCTTCAATTTTCCTGTAAGGAAAGGATTGTCTCTCAACTTTTATTGCCAATCTAATCCTTTCAACTTTTATTGCCAATCTTAGATTATGCTGATATTGTTTACCAAAACACTACATCCTCCTGTCTGCAACCTCTGAACACTGTCTACAACAGATTGTGCAGATTTATTCTTCGCTGCCCTTACAGGACACACCACTGTGTCGTGTATCATCAGCTCTCTACTTATCAGAAGACATTCCCATTGGTTTCACTTTATATTTAAATGCATTTATCTTGACTACCCTGTTTACTTAACCCAATATCTAACTCCGTTTAGTTCCTCCTACTCTCTTCGTCACACCAACCAGCTTTTTTTCCACACCACTAGAATCAAAAAGGAAATCGGGAAACATAGTCTTTCAATATAAAGCCCCCTCTGACTGGAATCTTCTTCCGGCATCCATTTGTTCCTTGACGTCTTTTCCTGTGTTTAAAAACGCTATCTTAGAACACACAAAGCATATCTGTAATGTTTCTGTTTTGTGTTGGTTGTTATTGTGGTAGGCAACCTAATTTTATAATTTCTGCTTTAGGGGATGGTGAGGTGATCTCTGAGAGCCCTGTATGTATGTGTGAATGTGTGTGTTTGTGAATCTTGTTTTTGTTTATGTATTGTACAATGTGTGTTTTTTCATTGCTGCTGTTTTCTGCTGATTTATCCTTTTAGTAGAGGACCCCCTCAAAAACGAGATGGCTTCATCTCAAGGGGTTAATTCCTCTTTATAAAAAAAATTCAGCAAACAACAGACATGCTTCCTGGGTTTCGGGAAAAAGAATGTTTTATGAATAAATTGAGATGGTAAAAAAACTAATAATTTTAACACAATTATAACATATCTCTTTCTCACTAGTTTGACAAACTGTATTATTACATTTTTAAGAGGGGAATTGACTAAATATGAGAGGAAAAAAAGCTTGGAACTGGAGTCCAACATAAACTAACCTTAATGTTGAAACCCTTTGGTGCATTTTAGGATTGCTTAAAGATCCACTGTGCAACTTTCTAGAAGTCAACTATGGAATTCTCTAGAGTAAGAAAGGTAAAACCAGACTTTGGTACATTCTGAATGGGTCTAAAAACAATACAAAATACAGCTACTAACTACTTTTCTAGCGGGTTGCCTCCAGGCCAAAAAACTGTCCATTTTGTAGCCCTGTAAGTCTTTTCAAAGTAAGGACACAGATTTTTATTGTTTAGTGCAACAAAGAAATCTAAATGACTGAAAAGTCTTTTCAAGTCTTATTCAAGTCTATTTTTGCCCAAAAAGTTACACAGTGCACGTTTAAAGATCAGTATACACTGAAAAAATAATTCTGGTCCTTATTAAAGGTAGCATTTTTTTATTATTATTATTTTTTATCAGATTTAATAATTTTTTATTGTTAGACCAGTAATGACACAAACTGTCAAACTTTGAATTTGTGCTTTTTATTTGCTTAAAACTTGCAAAAAAATTGTGTAAATGCAAAGATCTACTTATTGCACATGCTCCAGCAAACAGTGCAAACACTTCATGTCAGTAGTGGCAGCGTAGCTTGCCAAAGCTTGATCCTGTCATATCTTAGAAGCTAAGGATGGTGGACCTGGGCAGTACTTGGAGGCTAGACCACTGGAGGAACTACAGGAAAAACAGGAGCCACAGTGGGGTGAACAGAGCAAAAACTTGTCAAGTAATTTACACATACAAGTAGTTGGTTATAATCATTATTTATAAATAAACATTACTCATCATAAAGTGTAATCAATGTAAATGATTTAGAAGTAAACATTTTTTAAATTAAACTTTTCAACTAAATTTAGTTAAGTTTATTGTTTGGGATATCTTGTCAAGGAAAACTTTTTTTCAGTCTATGTCTATATGTTGCTCTTAGTTCCATCACATTTCTATTTTGCTAGTACAACCTCTCCACCAATACAACACAATTAGGACAATAAAGCAATCAAGACTTTGAGAGAAACTCCTTGTTTGTTGGATTGAGAACTCAGAGTAGAGTTGCTGCTCCTACACGTGAAGGGTTAAATCCAAACATCTTTTTCTAATACTGACTGTGCCACAATGTGAACACTTTCCCACCGAGTGCATGAATGCCAGAACAAAGACAATAAAGTAAAAGTTCTGCTTGTTCTTTTTATCTCTGCTTTATTCATTTGATGTTTGATCCCTGTTCCCTTTTATGCTCTGGATCACTGTATCAGACCCACCTCCCCAAAGTAATAATGCCCTCCAGCAGCAGGAAGTGCTTTTATATCCTTTAGCTGTACGGATCAGGCCGAGCTGCTGGAGGAAAAGCAATAAAGCCACTGCCCCGATCGTCTGATGCCCCTGGATCCTGGACCAAAGGAGCTGCTGCCAACTCTGCAGGCCTGGAGAAGCTCATATTTCCTGTGCAATCTGAAGGCATCACATCTAGACCAACACACTGTAATAAAATAAAATAAATCACACATTTTGTTTTTCAAGTTCAGAATAAATGTGTGGCCTGTGTTGCAGTTTTTAATATTCAAAACACAAAAGAAATGTTTGCAACATATATTTTCAATAGAACTAAGTTGTTTAAAATTGATAGCACCTTGTCACTTTAAATGAGCTTCAAGCTGACCAATGAAAAATTAAGTATTTTCCTTTTTTCTCTTTATTAATTGCTGGTACTTACCATGTGCTATAATTTCTCTGTCCATGTGAAATTGTGGTTATCTTGCTGATTCATGGATAGACATATCTACATTCCAGTTGTTTTGTTTGTCAGTATTTACAAAAACATACTTAAGACTCACTTGAAGCAACATAAATTAATTTATTGTCAAAACATAAATATATCAATTATAATAATGCTTTTGAATGCCAGTTTAGTGGGTTGTTGCAGAACTCTTTTCTTAACGTTGTTTTGACTAATGTATACCAATGGAACTTTAGCACACTTGGTAACAGTTTTGTTGTTGTGTTGAGTAGTTTTTTGATATCTCCATCCCAAAGTCTACACACTGTACATCTTTACATTAACCAAACCCTTTTCTTAACTCAGTAACTAAACTTCATAACTGCAAATGCCAAATCACAGCAGATTGTCTCGCAAGAATCTAATGGGCAGTAGTTGAAAAAGCCAACTTCTCGTTTGTCTTGCACTTGACTCATTTTTGACCTGTTTTTGGAAAAAGCCCCAGTACACATTCATGTCAACCTACAGGAAGTGATTGTTTGTTTCGTTGGGGGCATTAGTTCAAGCTGCCCCTTAACACACACACTTGTATGTATATGTACATGTGTATTTCTGCTTGTATGGGGCTGCATAGGTGTGAGTTCCTTCAAAAAGGGCGGAGTGATCTGTGTTCTCCTGTCAGCGCATGAGCTAAGGCTGACTAAACAAGACGCCCATTCATTCCTGGCTCACTCATTCACTCTTTGAGTTCAGTGGAGGTAAACTTTGCTCTCCGCGGGCACCACATGTGTGGCAGCAAAACAGGGCGTGCGGCAATCTTTGTAATATCGAATGAATGAACACGTCCCCTTTGGACATGCATGCTGTGAATGGTTGCTCTTGCATGTTCACTGAGGTTTGGATTGCCACATTTTTCTTTATACATATATAGTTAAAGGAGACCTACTGCGTTTTTCCATGTCTATGTAGATCAATAGCTTACATTTTGTTAATTTATTTAAAGTGGTTTAGAAATACAAACAGGTCCACTGACTTCAAACTTAAAATTGCACAACTTGCTGTAAAAATTTACTGTAACAATCAGCTGATATTAGTGTAACTTACTAATATCTCTTTTGGAAAGTGGCTGCAAGACTATTTAATCGAATGTAAATACAGACATGTGGGCGGGGATAAGTGGTAAGTGAAAAGAGGACTTATACTGGTTTGAGTAAACTTATAACATCCCTAATCAGTCATACATAGTAGGACTCCTTTAACTTATTGCACATAAATCCCAGTGTGGCTTAAGAACTGTAACTGTGACAAAAGAGAACGATTGTTTACAGATATTAGTAAGCATAATATATTTTATAACAAAAATAAAGCATCTTCCAGACACTCACATCTCCTACTTGTGTCACACATCCAAACCATTTACAACTCGATTCATCGCTCATTAGTGTAATACAATATGAAACAGAATAAAAAAATGACACTTTTCAGATTGTGACATTGCAGAGAAGTAGAGCACACTGAAGTTCATGCACATCTCCAAAAATATTACATCTCACTTTTCCGTTTGTACTGAAAGAGACAGAAAACACATGTCCACACATATAAATAGTTTATAAGAAGCGGTGCGTCTTCTGTATTTTTTTTTTTTTTCTTTTTAAAATTTAGCTGAACAGAGCACAAACGACTATCAAAGACTGCTGCTGCTGTTTTGGGGGAAATGTTTAGCGCTCCACGGAGAGTCTTTAAAACAAAACATTCTCCCACAGTTCTCTTGTTATATTCTTTTGTCCTGTTCAAGTCTTTAAAACAGCACTTTTATATTGCCCAGTTGGAGATCGTCCACCACTGTGTCCCAATCCAAGCAATGCATTCTCACAGTTTCCTATTGATCCACTTGTTCAAAAGAAGTCTGTTAAAAAAGTCCAGACTTGCTCTCCTTTTGTGTTCAGTTCACAGCTCGACTCTCTCTTGCTTCCGCCGAGTGTAACAGTGGCCCATTGCACAAGGAAGTCCTCATCATTGTTTTAGTTTATTTTTTAAAGCACCTTTGGCATCTTCTTGTCTATTCCATAGTCTCTTGGCTTTACAGGATTTGAAGCGGAGGTGACACGGTGGTACGAAAGAAGACATTCGTTCTCTGGCCTTCTTCTCAGGAGCGCACCGTTCCCGAAGCTCCTCTTTCCGATTGGTCTCACCTGACGTCCTCTGTGGAGAATACAAAGACAACATTAGATGAAATTGCCAAAATGATCAAGAAAAAAAAAGCATTGTGCCACAATTTTGTACATGCGTTATTAATGTTAAAGTTTAATTGGACTTAAAGTACATATGACAGGTTAGACTTGACATTTGAGCATAATTTCCCCCGATTTTGGAAATCTAAGTTGGACAAAAGAAGCAAATGTAACTCTACAATAGCAACCTTCTTCAGCTGGAACTCAAGTGCTCAGAAATCCCTGTTCTCACCTACCACCTATCCCCTCCCACTTGTCTGTATTTACTTGTTATATTTCAAAGTGAAGCATAAATGGTTCAAAACTGTCCCATAGCCACTTTCCAACAATAATAATTAGATATTTAAACTCCCCTGCTTCTTACAGTTACATTTTAAAATGAAGAGGCGGGACTTATCAGTTCTGCAGTTTTTAACAGGAAGTCAACAGAGCTGTTTCTATTTTCAAGTTGTTTTAGATCAATTTTGTGTTTACAATGAACTAAAAGGTAAATTACTGATCTCCATATGTTATAGTTTCTTACTAAATAGTTGAAAAAAACACAATAGGTCCCCTTTAAACTGACAGACATTTTTCAGGAATGGTGCTTTTTGATGACATAGATGGAAAAGCTATGCTTTACAGTAATTTGTCAAAATTTTAACCTTGTATGTCAGTTTTTCTTCACAAACTACAACTTGACTAATGACCATCCCAACCATCCCACCAAACACCTGTCATATGAGCTTTAAAACAATTACCAATTTGGACAATATTGGTGTTGATGCATTGTGGATTTTAGTGCATGCAGTTTCGTGGGTGACCAAAATGTTACAAAATCCCCAAATGATTGTGCCCACTGGCGTTACACTGTGATCAAACGGGCCTCATGCAGCAGTGCAGAGTCCTCCTCTCACACTGTTTTCGCTGTGATTTGCCCAGTGCCGTGATTGGTTCAAACGAACAAGTGCCAAAGGTGAAAGGATCCCGCCGTGCTTAGGAGCCATACCTGTTCCCCTTACAGCACTCCAGTGGACTTGGGCAACAACTTTTATTACGTTGCAAATAAGTCCTTGCTGGCCTTTAGCTTTTTATTTTTCCTCTTTTTACTTTTAACCCTACGAGGGCCTGGAAACAAGGAAAAGGGGAGTAAGATTGCAGTTACAAGTAAAGAGCCAGAGTTTATGGAGCAGAAATGGAACAAAAGCGCAGAGATAGCACACATAATAAATACTTAAGCCTTATCTGCCGGCAGCTAAGGTCTTATCAGCTCAGTGTGAGAGAGAAGGGCTTGAGATCAAATAGCCTGCTGTCATGCCAAGCAGCCTTTGGACACCCAGCCATAAGTGAAACGCACTCTCGGACACACTTGCACCTCACACACACACAAGAGGGAGTTACAGGTAGAGGTCAGCAAGTGCAAAAGGCCAGACAGAGGGCAGATGTCACGAGTAATAAAGGAGCACTGTAAACTGTAGCATGACACAGGTGAAGCTATAATTGTGAAATCATATGAGAAGACCACATTTTCTGAGGTTAATACTGTATATNCCAACAGAGATGCCGATAGACTGCTATCAGAATTTGGCTGTGCCCTACACGGTCAAGATTGCCATGTGCCCTCTAGTCCATACGCTTACCAAAGGTTCATCTAGTTGATGGATACATGACCGTCCCAGCGTTTCACAGCACCTGCTCCCAGACGCCGAAGACGTTGTTTTGCATGTCAGCAGAATAATATTGATGACTGTAGACATTGTTATGCTTGTGGAAGTGATGAACATTTCTTAGCAGGTTGCAGAATGAGAGGAGCTCGGCAGTCACGTCCTTTAAACGAGCGAGGGTCACTCCAGCGGGACCAACAGTGACCTGCACATCAAATGTGTCCCAGAACTGCGCCAACTGTAGAGCAGAAGGTAACAAGGTGAAACTCAGACAGTGTGCACTGTGCAAAGATGTACTTTATTGCTCAAAATCCTGCCAAACTGAACACTGGAGCATTCATAAAGAAAAATGTGCACATGTGTCATGTGATAAAGTCCAGACCAAGTCACCAAAGCATAACAAAATAATAAAGTGGCTCCACTAATTGGACAAAAATATTGATTGACTGTTACATACAAAAGATAAAGACACAAGCATTATGGGACTCTGGCTCTCAAGTAACTATTGTGGATGAAAAGTGGTGGAAAGAGAATCTGTCACATGTAAAACTCAAAGACATTTGTGAAATACTGGAAGGTGAAAATACTTTGGCCATCACCGCAGCAAATGGAGAGAGTATGCCCTATATTGGCTGGCTAGAAGTAACATTTAAATTACATTGTCATGCAGCCCCTACAACTGAGGTCACTGTCCCAACACTTGTTTTGAGTGGCTCCAGTCTTGCTAGACCAATCATAGGTTCAAATGTTATTACACTGATTGTGGACACTGAACTAAAGCCATTGCAGACAAAGACCAACTAATCCAAACAGTTGCAACCGCATTTCCAGATGTTGAAGTCAATGAGATACAAGCATGTGTTGAAAGAGTGAGTACAAATACATTTTTGAGTACAAAGTTAAGACTACAAGAGAAACAGTGACAGTACCTAAACACACGTCTATGAGAGTAGAATGCCGTGTACAAGCACCCCCATGCCAAGAAGAGACAACTCTCATTTTTGAGCCTGATGTAAACCCACAGTGGGCAGAGGGACTTGAATTCTGTGACACTCTTGTAAAAGTTAAAAGTGGCATGAAACCTTTCATCACAGTTGACGTGCAGAATCCCACAGACCATGATATTGTGCTCACTGGTAGGACACTCATTGGAACAGTGCAACCAGTACAAGCTGTCTACCCCGCCTCAGTTTTCCAGCCAGCTCCTGTAGTTCCAGCAGCAGTGAGTCAAGTGAGAGCAGGTGAGGAACAGAGTGGTGCTTGGGATCCCCCAGTCAACCTGAGTCACTTGCCTGAAAATGAAAGGTCAGTAGTACAAAACATGTTAAGAGATGAATGTGCATCGTTTTCCAAATCTGAAAATGACATTGGCTGTATAGAAAAGTTGCAACTATCCATATCATTAAGAGACACTGAGCCAGTAGCCAAAACATATCTGTCTGTGCCCAAGCCTTTATATAGAGAAATGAAAGACTATTTGCATGACCTTATTGCTCAAGGCTGGGTAGAAAAATCACACTCGCCATACGCAGCTCCTGTAGTGTGTGTCGAAAGAAGTGCGGAGGGCTCAGGTTATGCATAGACTACCGTGAACTTAACAAGAAAACTATTCCTGATCGTCAGCCTATTCCCAGGGTTCAGGACATTATGGACGGACTTGGAGGCAACTCTTGGTTTTCTTTACTTGACCAAGGGAAGGCCTACCACCAGGGATTCATGGCCCAAGACTCACGCCACCTGACAGCATTTGTAACCCCTTGGGGCTTATACGAGTGGGTCAGAATTCCTTTCGGCTTAATGAATGCCCCAGCCGCGTTCCAACGTTGCATGGAAACCTGTTTAGAAGGCTTGAGAGATGAAATCTGCATCCCGTACCTTGATGACACCATTGTGTTCAGTAAGTCTTTCACACAACATGTTAACGATGTAAGAACTGTGCTACAAAGACTCAGACAACATGGCATTAAACTGAAACCAAGTAAATGTGAACTGTTTAAACAAGAAGTGCGTTACTTGGGACGTATTGTCTCTGCAGAAGGTAGTAAGATGGATCCAGCTGATACTGTAGCTGTCAGAGCTTTAAAAGAAAAACAGCCGAAAACAGTTGGAGAGCTCAGAGCTATCATGGGTCTACTTAGCTACTACAGACAGTATATAAGAGACTTTTCACGTATTGCTGGTCCCCTCTACCACTTGTTAAAAGCTCCTATTGACACACAGACAACAGAAAAACAAGTAACAAAGACAAAACAGACAGACAAGAAAGCAAAAGGTGTCCCCTCAAACACGCCAATTAAATGGACTCAATACCATCAGCAGATTTTAGAAAAGTTAATTAACTTTCTTGTTGAACCACCCATCCTTGCTTTCCCAGACTTTAGCAAACCATTTATACTCCACACTGATGCTTCAAACCAAGGTCTAGGTGCAGTCCTCTACCAGGAACAAGCTGGTAAAATGCGAGTAATAGCTTATGCATCCCGCACGCTCACTGAGTCAGAAAAGAACTATCACCTACACTCAGGAAAACTTGAGTTTCTTGCGTTAAAATGGTCTGTCTGTGAGAGATTTAGAGACTACCTGATTGGCTCATCATGCACAGTATACACGGATAATAATCCACTTACGTACGTGTTGTCAACAGCTAAACTAAATGCTACTGGATGTCGATGGGTAGCTGAACTCGCAGATTTCCACCTTACAATAAAGTACAGACCAGGACGTGAAAATGTGGACGCTGATAGTTTATCACGCATGCCAGTTGACATTGAAACAATAATGAAAACATGTACAGAAGAAATGTCATCACGCGCAGTACAAGCCACTGTTCAAGTCATAGAAACAGATTCAAGTGCACAATGGTCAATGGCTGTAGTAGCTCAAATGGACAATGACAAAACGCTAATTTCACTCAAAAGCAAAGACATCAGCCAAGCTCAAAGAAATGACCCATGCATTGGTCCTGTCATCACTTACTTGCAGTCAGGTACAAAACCCTCTGGTCAAGAGTACAAGTCACTGAGCACGCCCACAAGAAAACTGTTATCTGAATGGGACAAGTTGATACTGGACAGTGAAAATATCCTACGCCGTCAAACAACTGTAAGAACACAACTTGTTTTGCCAGAGACATACAAAGAGACAGTTTTAAAAGCGCTTCATAATGAAATGGGACATCAAGGAGTTGACAGAACCATCTCACTTGTTAGAGACAGATTTTTCTGGCCCCAAATGACAAAAAACGTTGAACATTATGTAAACTGTTGTTCCTGTGTCAAAAGTAAGAAACCAAGTCGAGAAACAAGAACACCTTTGACAAGTATTGTGACATCTCAACCTTTTGAAGTAGTGTCTATAGATTTCCTTCATGTCGACAGATGCTCTGGAGGCTATGAATACATATTGGTTTTAATAGACCATTTCACGAGATACGCACAGGCTTACGCTACAACGTCAAAATCAGGAAAAACTGTGGCAGATAAAATATCAATGATTACTCACTCAAGTTTGGTTTTCCTTCACGTTTGCATCATGATCAAGGAGGCGAGTTCGAAAATCAGCTCTTTGCACAATTATCAAAACACTGTGGTATTGCAAGCTCCAGAACGACTCCTTATCATCCCGAAGGAAACGGACAAGTCGAGAGATTCAATAGAACACTGCTACAAATGCTAGAACACTCAATGAAAAAGAAAAGTCAAACTGGAAAGAGTCACTGAATAAAGTCATTTTCGCTTACAACTGTACAAGGAGCGAAGTAACAGGTTTTCTCGCCATTCTACCTATTATTTGGTCGAGCTCCACGACTGCCAATAGACATTATTTTCAAAGTGACACAAGAAACAGGAACAAATGATCAACAAGAGTACATGAAAAAGTGGAAAAGTCAAATGCAGGAAGCTTATGAGATAGCAAACGAAAAGTCAAAGAAGTCTTCAGAGAGAGGAAAACGCAATCACGACAGCAAAGAAAAAGTTCTGTGTTAGAGGAAGGAGACCGTGTCCTTGTTAGAAACATGACCCCGAGAGGAGGCACGGGTAAACTCCGCAATCACTGGGAAGACAGTATCTATAAAGTTGTGAGACAAGTAAACAAAGATCTCCCTATTTATGAAGTTGTGCCAGAACAAGGTAAAAACAGAGACAGTAAAATATTGCATCGTAACTTGCTCCTACCTTGTAACCACTTGCCTCTCGAAGTACCTCTCAAAGTGGCACGCACGAAAAAAAGAAATAAAACTAAAGAAAACGTTGTCAGAGTTGCACAAGAAGAAGAAAGCAGTGATGAGGATGATGAGTGGTATTATTACTACAACCCAGCTCAACCTCAAACAGTCGTGCAGCCAGAAATAACTGAAAATGTACCATCGGAAAGAGACAACCTGAACATTCCTGAAAGCGCAGCTCAACGTGAAGTTGAAAAGACACTTGTGCCTTTGCCACATCCTATCCTGCAAAGAGAAGAGGAACCTGTGCACATCCAGGAAGAGACATTACATCTTCAGACAACACCCGACCAGGAGGAAGTAGTTCCGTCTCCCCAGCAACGCAGCCACCGGTGATGACACCCCAGCATTCCTCGAGAGGGACCCAATGGAGCTGGACCAGACACCACGATGGCCTCGCAGAGAGAGACGCGCACCAAGGGTATTGACTTATGATGAACTGGGTAAGCCTTCCTGTTGCAGTATCTGGCCAACAGCTTACCCGTACCAGCCTTGCAGTGTACAAGCAGCAGAAACTTTTTGGAGGTACCCAAACATGGTTCCAGTACTGTGATTATCAGTCATTTTATTGATGCATTATAGCACAGTAATAGACATTCACTTGGTGATTTAGAAATCATAACAAAGACTGTTTCTACAAGAACATTAAGCACTAATAGAGACTGTTTTTTGAGTAGCACTTATCAGAACTACAAGGACTGTTATAAAACAGATAGTCACATAAGAGTTTTACTCCAGTGATGAACTAAGAGTGTAAGAAATATTGCTATGGTGATCTAGTAAAGCTGTGTATTATGGTGTAATAACCTGAAAACGAGTTGGTAACAAGAAAATAAGTGATCTAGGTTTACAGTGAAAGTGTTTATGCTAAGAAGACCATATTGAGACATAGTGTCCTTTGGTGATAAGACTGTGATGATACAATGCTTATGCATTCGAAAATTGCTAATGGTAATGCCTAAAATTGTTTATTGTTCGCTAAGCGGTAACAAGGTTACATACATATAATTATATGCATTTCAAGTTATAAGCACTTGTGTTTAGAGTTTAGATGTCGGGACGACATCTCATTTCCAAGGGGTGTGTGTAATGGTTATGAAAAAGCACAATTTAAATATACATTTTATTTTTCAATATTGCTAGTGATAAGAGTGAATAAGAATTTATTTTCAAGAGTAAAGTAAATGTTCATTCATTATTACATGATTACAGTACATTTGGTATGTTTTATTGTGAAAGGATTTTGTTTGCAAAGCACATCCGGTGGACACTAGGGGAGCCTCGGTTCCGTCTCTCGTCATTAAACCACTGGCTTGAGACGTGAACACCGCTGTTGTTTTCTTTACTCAAGTTTATTCCCCTTTTCAGGTAAAATATGTGCTTTTGATGTATGAAAGTTGCAATATTATTGATATTTGTCATTAAACCACTGGCTTGAGACGTGAACACCGCTGTTGTTTTCTTTACTCAAGTTTATTCCCCTTTTCAGGGGACGGTGGTCGTAACATATACATATGAAAGAGACCCCATGCGAAGCCTTTGTATAAATCACTTAAAAGATGGAGCTTGAGACTCGAAGTGGAGGGCCAAGAGGGGGTTCGGGAAGTGCAAACCTCCCTTTTTAGGTCTGGGTCAGATTAATTGGGAATTCCCTTTTGCACAGATGATGAGAGCATGATGGAACGGGAACGTCGGTCATCCAAGGAAAACACAAAAAGAGAGTGGGGATGTCCACACAGCGGGTCACAGAGGAAGTGAAAGCAAATACGTTTAGGTTGTAAGACTAAAAGAGAATTCAAAGAAAGTTGCTTTAATTGGGATAACAATCTGTTTTATCTTCCTAAACATAAAAATTGCACCCAAGATCAACCATAACGATGCCTTAACAACTGAAATGAAAAGAAAGCTTAAAGTAATGACAGACTTGGCGTTATTGAGAGTAAATTGCAGAGGCTGACTGTGATGTGAAATGAAAGAGTGGGAGATGGAAGTGTTGCAGAAAAATGAGGATCTTGTAAAAGCTGGAGTGAACAGCGATTTCACAAAACAGACAATAAGACTCCAGGGAACCGAAAACAGCGATGAAGTCAGAGGATAGAGGAGGAGGGATCGATAATAATGAGCAAGTCAACCTACACATCTAAAAATACAGCTTAAATGTTGAAATGAATACAAATATGGTTAAGTCATTCTTCAAACAGTTTAGTTCTGAGGCTAAGAAAAAAAAACGTCAGAATCTCCAAAAAAAAAAAGCCTTTATTTATCAATAAAGGTAGTTTTGTTATGTTGTTTAATGTTCTGCTTTATATTCAGACTATTCTAAAACTATCCAGGACAGATCACACTGGATGGGGGCTGGACTGCATCATATTGTTTGTAAAATATAATGATGTTCATGTGGAAAAGTTAAAATTTGAAATCTAGTGATATAATTGCACCTGCACTGCAGATGTGTGAGGGAAGCGACACAGGTTGTGGCTAATTCTTACCATTTCTGAACAAGAGCAACCTAATCACAGACTGTGGAGACTCTGCAGAGGCTAAAACACTAATAATAACAGAAATAAGATGCAACGACTAAAACACCTTAGGCATATCATCTATTTGATCGTTAAAACAAATGTTTTCTTTTATATGATGTTAACAAATGTGGTTGTAATGTCCTGGCTGAAGTCACTTTTTGTTCTGTATTATTTTCATTATTCATTTAGAAGTATAAATTTGTTTTTCGTGTAAATGCAATAACTTAATGTAAATGATAAATTACAAAAAAAAATCGTTGTTTTTTCTTTCCAAGACTTCTATAGCACCACATTCAGCATTTAAACTCAAAACTGTGATCCAACTTTTCTGAACTGGCGTTGCACTGATACATTCCAGCCGGCGTTGCAGTAACTGGAACTCAGCATTTTTTGGTATTTTTTCATCGAGCCGCTCCCATGGTCCTCTGTGACCCGCCCGGCCAACCCCTGCGATGTGAATCCCTTCTTCATCTAACCGTTCGAAAAAAAAGAGAATCAAAGGGAAAATAATTCACAGCTGCAATAAGAGCGACTTCAAACAAACGAGGCCTCCGCGTTCCCATGTGCCCCCCTCCCCACACTCCAAAACTCCACCCACCTTTACCCCATGTAATCCATAGATCATAAATTACATTCACTGTATCACCGTCGCACCATATTTATGAAACACCCCTTAAGTCACAAGCCCACATTAACCACAGTCGTAGAAGAGCAGCTGAAGGAGGCCTGGGGTGTCAGCTACTGCTTTTTGGGTTTAGAAAAGTCCAATATAAAAGCGTGGTTGTATCCATCTGCTCTCACTCACTCTCCTGCTTTGATCCAGAAAGCATCCACAGTTCATTTGTCTGTGTCCACCATTCAACACTGGGCTGCTGCGGGTAAACAATGTCCTTGTGCGGCCGCTACAGTTGTGCATTCAAAACAAACTCCATCATGGCTCTGGGCTCCTCAGAGAAAGGTAATGATGGATAAGTGAATTGCAATTTATGCCACACTGATTCAATTGGGTCAGTTTGTCGAGGCGGCTAGATGATTCACAGGCTGGAATGATTTAGGGCAAAACTAAAGTAATGTCAATACACTACCAAGTTCTCTGCAGTTTGAATATTTGTTTATTATAAATCTATTCATCTTTGTTCTCTTTTAGGTTAATCATTATTTTAAAATAGCTGTACCCGCTGCTTAATCTGAGTTGATTTAGTCTGATTTTAAACCAATATGAGCTCTAATATGGATATAAATCAGATTTTAAATTTGATATTACTAGGAAAACCAATTGTTAAATGGTACTTGGTGTAAAAGATTGAGAATCACTGATCTGGTTGGTTCTGAAATGTATTGCTTGATCGATTTTTCCCACTCATACCAATGATTAACGGCCTCTTCCTGCACTGAAAGGCACAGTAAGTAACTTTCTAGATGTGGCATGTCACTGTTATGATTCTATGGAACACTAAGTCCAATTATATATTTCCAAAGAAGGAGGTTTGTCCAGGTCATTACAGTCAGTTACACGCAAACCCAATGATACATAAATCTATTTTCAACAAAATTTAGCTAAAAAAAAAAACAACATTTAAAATGAAAAAAGTTACTTAGAGAGACTTGAAAAATGGTAGTCCCCTGTGTCTGCACATACTGCTGACCAATACAGGGTGTAGATTTCACTTCTACTACAAATGCTGGTAGTAGTATTATAAATAGAATGTAAGTTTAAAAGTAGTTTGGAATCTGAGCTTGATGTAAGCGACAAATGGTGTACAAGTGCATCCCTAATAATGAAGTGTTTTGACAGGGATTTTCTTCTACCTGGTATGTGTTTGCCAGTTCACAGCATTGCGGAAGCTTTAATGGCTTAATGAATATAAGGATAAATGACAGCTCTATTCTTTGCCAGTGTCACGGCTGTTTACTCAGCCTCATTGGAAGAGCAAACACGCCGGCTTTAGTTCCAACATGTATAAATGGAATAATGCTTAAAGTGAATGCAAATGGATCTGTGTTGTGGGGGTCTTTGGGAAATAGTTGGTTACATGCCCCGTTTAAGTTTAAGCGTGACTCTGAAAGTGCTCAAAGTGTTTTGCCAGACATCTGTGATAAAAACACAAATTTTTAATATCGTAATGAGAAGAAGAAATGTCAAGCAGGTATTTTGATGGAGAGGGGAGAGAGAGCTGAGATGTTGTGGGGAGTGAATTTGGAGTCACACAGAGTGCAAGCGGAGGTTGTGTGTGAGTGAGGGAAGTGAGGGGGGGGCAATCAGTTCGGGTGGAGGGAGGAGCCAATGGAATGCTGCGATGAGAGAGTCCCAGAATTCAATCATCTGGTCTAATCTGTTTTCACCCCTCTGACAACATATTTTTATCAAGCTATTTAACCCTATGTGGTCTTGCTTTCACTGTGAACCTCCTCAAAAATATCTCCCTCAACCTACATGTGCACAAAGAGGCTTTACACAAAAACAACTAGTGGGACATGAAGCAAGTGAGTGAAACAAAAGATTGAAAGGGATTGGCTTTAGAGATCTGCCCTGCGACTCCCTGGGGCAAGTCCTACTTTAAGTTGCCATTTTATTGCTCCGCCACTGAACAGGGCAGGCTACTACGGTAACACAACCCGCACCAACTTGTCTTCTTTTCAGTCTGCACCAAACAAAATAGGGAAAATGACGAGAAAAAGTGAAATAAATTAATGATGCTGGATGTGGACAAATGCTGGAAAGACACACAACGAAAGTGTTCTTTTCCCATCCCTTGGCCAGCACAAGCAAAACAAGACAGGGCAAAGCAGTGACATTTTTAGCTTTTTAATAAACAGCAGAGCAAACTGGACCTCTATTCAGTCTGGCTCCTCACAGGAACACTTGGCATGACACAATGTTTCAGTCTCACAATGTTTGACCCGAGCACAGCCTTAACTAACAGATGACCCTTATTCAAGAGATTCTGCCCCTTGGCTCGCGGGTACAACCACATGGACAAGACACAACACCCACAAAACGCCCGTCACCCCCCCCCCCCCCCCCCCCAACCCAGCCCGGCCCGGGACGCCTCAGGGTCCATGTCAAGTCTGTGCATTTTGCCCTCTAAGCATCATAAAGAAGGGTGACAGTGATGAGTCACATGGCATTCCAGGAATAGTTGAATCTGGGTTTACTGTCTCCATCTGTGCTCTCTGCATAAATGACAGAGGTCTCATTGATGGCGGTGGGTAGACAGTTTGTAAGCACCCAGCAGTCAAGATTTGAGGTCTGTCTGTCTCGTCCTGTCCGGCACTGTCCTTACTTATTACAACCTGCACGCTGAGAAAGTGTAATCCAAAGTGCCCTTTTTATATGGAGCAGGTGATACAATGGCAGATAACAGATTTATTACTGTATTTTGTTCAAGTCACATAACGTAAGCATTGCGTGTAGTAACCCTGCTTCTAAGCTTTGCTTTCTACATCAGAAATTGAGTTACAGCTACATCCAACACAGTCTCTAGAGAAAATGTAGACATACAACGAAATGTCAAGTACTTTTTTCTAAGTCAATAGAGCCAAAACATAAAATAACCACGAATTTTGTCACGTGGTGACATTTTTGGGGGTTTAACGAGTAGTTAAGGCTTCAAGTTACTAAAATGGGCAAGTTTGCGGCTGGGGTTGGAGTAGATTAAGATTTATTCACTAAAACCCACCGAAAATATCGCCAAGTGGCTTTAACCAAATTTTGTGGCAATTTACCTGTTGGCTTTTCGTACATTTTTGACATTTCATTGTATATCTACGTTTTCTCCAGAGACCGGGCTGGCTACATCTGCTGGCTGTAAAAAAAATAAAACAGGAGAAATAACCACTTTGCTAAAGCTGTAGAAATGTTCAGAGCGAGTCTGGATGACTTTAGAAAGTGAAGAAGATCTCAGAGATGACATAACAAATCTTGGATGCATTCAAACACTGCTTTCTGAGGCTGGAAAGGGACAGATAAGCATCATCCAAACAAATCTCCAATTGTTTTGATCAGTAAACAACATTAGAAGAAAACTAAAAACTCCATAGTCATTTTCACTTTAAGCAATATGCAAGGGGATCTTCTCTATGCTTTCAACAAGGTGACGGAGGCTTTCAGTGATTTCCTGCACCAGTGTGAGGATTAAATTAACCATCAAGACAAACATTTACACTAAACAACACAAAGCTTGGTACAATAATTAATATGGAGTACCCTTGTATATGTAACAACTGCAAGAACAGGAAGCCAAATCCTACGCTGGACAAACAACAGTCACCTGCACTGCCATTATGTGCTATGAAGGGAAGCAGACTGCCTTGTTTATGACTTAGTTGCCCTGTTCCAAACACGCGCTGGCAGGCACTAGTGTAAATACAGCTAAAATATTGTTTGTCGTGATCCACAGCAGAGGAACGTGTTTCAGAGTTAACAACACATCAGTTTTGGCACCTTATCCTTTTCTGAAAATAGTCACAAAGCAAACACTGCAAAGGTAGAACTGCTCCAGCATTAAGTGACAAATGAACCTACAGCTGATACAAGAGACACTTTCTCTCAGGGCCTACTTAGTGGCCTGGCTGGACTACCCCTTCTAATGGGTCGAACCCCTCAGCAGATGTCCCAGATGAGGGTGCCAACAATCTCTTCCTCCCCTGTGCTCCCCTTGAGCCCTGGCCTGCAGCCCAACGCGGGATAGAGTGATGAAGAGACATGGTGCTGATTGGCTGTAATGGAAGGAGAGGCAGGAGGGGGGCAGCGACAGAGGTGAGGCGGCCACTATTTGGGTTCATTCCAAGGAGAGGGCCAAGTTGCAGCCCAGTGGACAGAAATAATGTTGCTATTAGGTGTCGTGAGGCTGTGTTTTGGTTCCTATAGTGACCAGGCTGACCTTAACAAAGTGCTAACCATGTCTAAACTAGTACAATTTCTAAACGCTTTTTCAAAGATTACTTTAAACCTCTTTAAATTGTTCGAGAACGTGTCTTTATATAAACTTTGTCCTATTATGGCTACCATTTTGAGAGTTCTTATTTTGTTTTGAATAACTATGGCAACAATCCAAATTTCTTATCACTCTGAAACCCAAAGATAAGCTAACCTTAATTGCCCTTTACGTGGAAAAAATTTAAACATTACAAAGCAGAAATCAAAACAAAACTTGAACGCATATATATGGGCGCAATAAAAATATATATCTGATCAGCACCTTTTAAGTTCTGACGAACCGACAGAACTCCTCATATATGCCTAACTGCAGCCAATGTTTTACTGCTGACTTACTGCTGTGTTTCAGACAGGTGCGAGAAAATGAGACGGAGGGAGTGACGGGAGGCAGACACACTGACCCAGCCTTGACTTGTGATTTACTTACCTGCTGAGACTGACAGTGCTGGACGCCATTAGCAGCATTTTGTGAGCAATCCATCTAGAGTCATAGGCATGTATGTGTGAGGTCTACGTGTTTAGTCCTACACCAACAAACCCATTACTTAGTCGGCTAAACTACAACGACTTTGTTTACCAGACTTTTCAAATGGCTACAGCAAAAGGCAAAACACAAACCACCAAGTAACAAACAGCTGATTTTGTGTGTCTTTCTTTTATCTATTTAAATCCAAATGTGTAACCTATAACATCCAAATACTTAAATCAGAAACTCAAATTATATCTCAATAGGAGCACATAAAAATAATATCTTAAATCTTTCAGAGAAGAAAAGAATACAGAAAAAGATTTTATCTACACATCTACTTTGGGAATATTTACGCTGGCAGACCCAGATATTTTAAATATACAGCAATTACCCAACCACCATTCCTGTTTTGGGATTATAGGCAATATTTTATTAAGAAGACTGCTAGTCGACTATAAAAATCATATTCAAATCATATTCTGATTATATTTGTTAGCAGAACTATACAAAATGTCTAAAACACATTTAAGACATATTTCTAACAAAGATGGGACATTATTTCTCTACTCGTGTCCAAAATAATCAATGTTTTCTATCTTTCTCATCTAGAAATCCTCCTTCACAATAGTGCAACCTTTACTTGGTTCATAATGCATTTACAAAAATCCCAATACAAGAAAATTAATTTGACTAGCCAATAAATAAAACTTACTTCTAGGTTAATGTTGTTGTTTTATTTATGAATGTCTAATGCAATGTTACAGTCTTTCACTCATTTACCTTTACGGTGCGGTGGTGCTTGCGTGAAGGATGGCAGCGCATGTTGCTGGTGTTGCAGCAGCCAGTACACCTCTTCACCTCCACGCAGGGCGGCCATATCAGGAAGTTGGCCGCTGTGGGATCCACCTGGCTCCTGGGATTTCATAGATAACCGTCCGCGTCTTACACACCGCCGGAACTGCCTCCTCAACTGTAACATGACAAAAAAAGAAGAAAAACACAGTTAGTTTATAATATATTGTGGTGAAGCTTTTTCCACTCCCTCACACATTCCAGCACTGATTAATTTTTGATGACTCATTTGATGTGGAGGATTTGGTATAACCTCAAATCACACCTTATCTCCCAGGGCTGCTAAGAGGCTCTACAAAAACGTTGATTCCATATCAGCTAAGGAGCTTGGGGATCAACTTAGTCAGCCAGCAAAAGACTTCTCCTTTGTTCAGAGCTTTCAGCAAGTTAATGCAGCGTGACTTGACCGAAGAACCTTCACTATGTCAGCCTGTGGGAAATCTAATGATGCCCTTTGACCCTTGTGGATATAGAAAAGCGAAGGGGGCGGACATTTGTATCAGACTAAAAGCTCTCAAGTGTCTCAAATCGCTACGTTAATTTACGTTATCCTGTAACAAAATATATGTGTACAGAATGTTTTTTATTGCTACAAAAACACATAGGAGTAATGCTGTGCTGACTGTGAGCGATGTCTTCAAACATGCCACAATCAGATATCACACTGCGCTGCGTTTTATGGAGAAATCTGCTGCTGAGGCCGTGACACGCTGCAACTTGAACTCTTGAATGCCTGGAATTTCCACGCTCAAGGATATAGTTCTCCCCTGACGCGTGTCTAAGATCTAAAAGCCTTTGGGCCAATTAAAAAGCTTTATGTCAGACGTCCTCATCAACCTCATGCAACATCTCTCGGGGCTGTTTGGGGAGCTATAAAAACTGAATGGGTGTCTTCATTACAGTCGCTTTTATCCGCATAAAAGCTAAACACAAGCCACAAAGTATTAGCCTAGCTTGAAATTAGTGTGAAATGATCGGTTTCATCTCATGGGGGGATATTTAAGAAGAGTAGCTATTTTAAGGCCATTATGTCACTGTGTTGAAGTATACAGTTATTCTCATTACGCTGCAGTTTTCCTTGGTACAGTAGGTCCTAGGTGCACACTGTCTTGGCTAGATCCCTAAGGCGTAAACTTGTAAATGATCAATCCATAAGTTCATTTTCTTCATTCCATTCACAAATTTGCATTGCACACAAAAATGATTGAATAATAAATAGGAATAAAAAAGGACAGGGCTAAACTAGGCTTTGAATAAGAATTTAGAATTGGCACATTAGCTTTAACTAAGACATAACTCAAGGAAATTAAAGAAAATGTGAGTAAAAGACACATTTATCAAGTAAACATTAAGCACAGTCTGAGAAACACTGCATTAAAGGTATGATAGCTGATTTTCACACTGCAAATACAATATAGGTTTGAAATCTGACAACTTCCTCTCAGAAATCCTTCCACACATGGTTAATGTCGACATGTATTCATTTTGGTTGCAATATGGTCAATAAACACCTTTTTACAAACAACAAATTGAACTTGGAGTGGACTATCCAAGCTCCTGATCAAAACTTAAATTCTTTATTATTCAGTTCTGAAAGTACTCTGAGGTCTCATTTTTTTCACAAAATGTTGCATCGAATATATACTATTTGTGAAAAACACTAAGTGTGCAAATTCACAACGAAAAAAGTTAGTTAGTGAGAAAGAACAGATAAAACGAAAGTAATTGATGTATCTCACCAGAAAAAAAGTAGAAAAAATATTGTCTAGTTCTTTACCTATTTAGTTGATTAATTTGTCAACCAAAGTGTGTGTTTGTTAGCAAGTAATTTTATTTAGAATTTGAAGATATGTTTATTATAGAGTTAGCTGACTTAGGAGCGACTCATTGGGCAAATTTAACTTTTTAGCTTTAGTTAGACTGTTTTCTATTGATTTATGTATACACTGATATTCTCATGACTGACAGAACATGTCTTTACTCAGTCAAGAATTTACTTGGTTAACTAGAGAGCCCTGCTCACAACACATAACTTGTATTTATTTATCTAAAATGCAGTCAGAAGAAAAAGAAAAAAAAAGTATAACTTTTGAGGGCTCTTACTTGCAATGGGACCAAAGGAGAAATGAATACCCTTAACCCTCCCAAACCAGCACCGCTGCTTACCCAGGCTTCTTTTGCGTCGACTATGAAGCTGGGAGCTCTTCAGGTCGTTGTAGTAACCATGGTGATGGGAATAGTTTTTATGATGGATGAAATGTTGCTTGTGACGCTTGGGCTCCTCGATGACATCGTTTCCCGCACCTCACCAAAACAGAAGGCAGCCATGTTAATAATGTCACAAATGCAATAAACGCAGACACACTATATTTAATTTGACCTATAAATCTAGGACTGCAACTGTGTGTTCAAATGACTGGGTGGGCGCGGTGCCAGGCCTCACCAGACAGCATATGATCCCCTATTGATGTTTTATGCAGCTTCTCAAACTACTGTTGGTTACACTAATGAGACGCACACATCCTCCCATGTTGCAACACATGCTTTGATTCTCTCAGGACCAAATGGTGGCCTTTTAGCGCCCCATGTTAAAGAAACTACTGGTGATGATGTCACAAGCTGAGGTAAACAGTTCAGAGCACTCGCTGCATAATTGTGAGCTTTGTGCGTCTCACTTATTTGGGTGAACTTTCAGGTGAGTCAGCCATTTAAAAAACAGCTAGCCCTTACAGACACACAAATAACTAGCGGGGTCATTTAGCAGGTGGTGCTCTGCCATCATCATCCCTGGGTTTAATTAGCGGTTGTGTGAGTCTCGTTTTAGACCCAAATGTTTACTCTTTTGGAAATTGTTCAACGGCTCAGAAAAGGGTGTTTTGCTACACACAGTGCAAGTCTCTCTAAGTCCTAAGTAAGATACAGCCAGCTCAGCTTTAACACAGACATGGTCATCTGATAACACTTGCTTGTTTTGGTCCACGCCCAGAATATTAAAAGTAAAGAGTGCCAGTGCAGCAATAAAACGATAAACTTGTTCTCTAAGGATACTGCCCTTTACCTAAGAGCAGAGTCTCAGTGTTTACTAAGTGGGTGGATCTACCTTGTCTGTCGGTACAGCCATACCCACCCATGTGTCTGCACAACCCGGTGCACTTGACATAAACACTGCACTCGCTGCTATGCAAACTCCTTTCATTATCCTCCATAACATAGCAAAACCTTATGTACACCACACAACAAAGCGTGGTCGTATGCAAACACATTCCACTCCCGCTGCTCTTTTGTGCCCTTACCAAAGTCATCTGAAGGGATTTCCTCTACCTATACATCGCCTCAACTAAAGGATAGGTTGTTTATTTACTTTTGTATGGCTTTTTTTCTCCAATTCAAGTAGGGCTCAGAGCTCTTGATTTGCTACTTCAGTGAGAGTTGAGGGGGAATTCTTTGTAGCCTGCAGCCCGGAGACAGCCACTGAACCAGAAAGTGAAGGCAGCACAGGGGAAGTGTTAACTGCATTCGAAGGAGACTAGAAACACCCAGGCTATCACTCCTTCAGAAAGATCACACGCGTCTCCAGTTCCTATGTGACATTTACATGCACCTAGAAACTTACAGTGTGCCAGTACTGTACAGTGGTAGCCGCCTCATTTCTCTATTTCCAGTAACCCTTAAACTTCACCTATCTTCTCAACTGGTCTTCAACTGACCACCCAACGACAGCTTGTGTTATATAGCTGACAGGAGAAAGAAACAAGGACATAAAGACAGCCTTTATAGACTCCCCTGTTCTGTCTCAGCACCATAAAAGAACCTTTATGTTGTTGTTTTTTTCCCCAAGAGCACACCAAATAAAGAGAGACAGCAATCAGGGTGATTAGGAGGCGAGGTGTAGGGAAAATGTAGGTAAGACTCCGGCAAGGAAAAACCTTTGAATGCAGGGCTTTCCTCCTGTGTCACGTCCAGATGACTAAAGCATAGAAACATGTCTGGGGTGTCGTCAGGCTGGGACAAGAGAGAAACGCAGAGGAGACAGTTCATGAATCAGGCCTTCATGACGAGTGGATGACTAGCTCTTTCTGTTAGCCGAATGACCTCTGCTGCCCTTTTTACACCTTCTTTTCTTCTTCCAATAACCATAACAAAGTGGTCATCCAAATGCACACATTGACTAAATGTCTGTTCCTTTTTGGCTTGGCACAGTCATATCTTAAAGGTTACCTATTACCTGTGGAGTTTACTGGTATTTGTTTTTAGTTTAGTCTAGAGATTTGCAAAGAGATTAGTAGTAACTTTAAAGTCATTGTTCATAAGAATTATGTTGCCATTACAAGATATAATCAAAGTCAGATTTAATGGGTGTTGATTACGCCCATAGATACTTTAAAAAGCAAATCAGTAATGTCTGAAGTGTGTAAAAATGAGTGAACATACAAGATATAAATGTGAATGTTGGTATTTAGACATGTGGAAAATTAAGAACATAGTATAATAAGGGTATTAAAGTGATATGAAAATGTTGAAACAAATACTTTTGTCAATAGACCCTTATATTATGTGGTCTATGATTGTTAACAGTACCAATAAGCAGTGAGTTTATTGTACTAACATTAAGCCATTTAGCCAATGTGGAAAAGTGGATTGCCAAACAAATTTGGATTTTTTTGTGAAGCAAAATGTAACAAGACCACAGAATCAGCAAGTGCCCTCCTCCACCTCTCAGGCCCATTCCGAGAGTCAGGTTCCCTTTTCTGTCAAAGTCCTTCAGAGAGAGAGATAAGAGCAGTTGGGCGGGCTGGGGGGTTCCTAAGGCAGGAGACAGCCAGAAAGAAGACGAAAGGCAAGAAGAGAAGCACCCAGGGGCCAGACAACCATCTGCGCACTTCAACGGGGTCATCTCATCTGTCATCCCTGCTAGCCAAGTCCCCGCACACACACCAGCACACGAGCTAGCCCTGTAACCACAATCCCTTATAATTGCTCTTTTTTTCTTTCACCTTGTCTGCTCTTCTATACTGGTAGCTTTACTGTCCAGGCCATCTCTAACAAAAGCTCTGAAAATACCCTTGGCGTCAAAAAGCCTTTTAACAGGGTAGTTGGACTCGCTGACTTGGCCATCAGACAGATTTATGTCCTCATAATAATAATCGGCTACTACCGTTACACTGCAAAACATTCCCCGTGTTTGAAGAAAGACATGTTAATTCAATCATAAACACCTCTCATGCTTGAGGCGCAGCAGGGATCTATGCTAGGCCCAATGCAATTCTGGGCAAATACCATGATTTAGCTTGATAATAAACTAACAGCCAAAAACTATGTAAAGCAAAATACAACTTGATCTACTTCAAAGCTGCAAGGTGCAAGCTTGTCTCCATGGTGATGTTACTGCTTTGCTTGGAATGTTCAGCAGTGTGGCATTAAACTTCTGTAGCATTCATTCAGAGGTGTTTCTATTGCTTAAAATACTTTACAAAAGTAGCTCTTCTCCACAGATCTGATCACCAATGGCAAGTTACAGACATTGTATCTTAGGGTAGTGTCTCTTCTCTATAAACGTAAACAATGTGGGGGATACAACAAAAACTCCCTGTAGACAAACCAGTGCAAGGTTCTTCATCACAACAGTCACAACATGGACTTTTAACACAATTATATTTTCTATTTTCCAACAAATAGCTTCAACCAGCACATCCAAGTAACTTAATCCATAGCTTAACACAAGCAGACAAATACAGTACAAGAACCAAACTCTAAAGAAAATGCAACTCTTCTTTTGCTTTCTGTAACTGCATCTGTTTACATCACAGTAGCTTGTCATTGTGATTGCTGAAGACAAGTATGTTTCCCCAGCTGTTGAAACAATATCCATTTAGGCTACAATAAATTGTATGATCTCAGCTAGCTGGACTGCATTCATTTCAGCCAATCACCAATCAACAAAAGTATTATATTGTAAGACATGTGTTCCTTCTCGCTTACTTTAAATGCACGTGATTTTGCAAACCGTAAAAAAGTATCAAGAGGCAGAATTTACCTACGGAGTCAATGTCCAGTAGCCGCTGGAGGTCGCTGATGCTGTGGATTTCACTGTTGGCCAGTCTGTCGATCAGCTCCTGGGGAAACTGCACTTCCTTCGAGAGGAGCGGGGGGCGACGGGAAATCAAACAGAGCGAGGTGGTTAGACATGTGTCAGGTGAGTGGCGAGCGAATGGCTGCGTGTTTGTGCGTAAACACTGGAGATCAGTGACTTAACAACACAGCAGCCATGCGCCAATTACTTCTCAGTACACAGTGATAGTGCACATGGGAACTATAGAGATTTTTGATGGAAAATGTGTCTTTTTCTGACCACTTAACAAATTACACTTTATATTATTTCTTGTTGCCTGCAAGCAGGTTATTTTTAAGTAGTAGTACGCTATGACTAGCTATAATAGTATTACTCTCAAACAATGTTTGTCATATAGACTACAAGTGTGACAGATTGATGTGAGCAGTCAGGCGTTCATGCGACCACGTCCCACCGCACTTGTTGCAGTCTCTCGTGGCGACCACCACAGCAAGACCCAAACGGGACCTGCAGGAATTACTTTCTATTAATAATTCCCAGTAGCAGTTCCCATGAAAGTGCTTACCAAAACGTTTGCACAGCCTTGGCTTGGAAGCTACAAACAATTTTGGCACAAAAGCCAAAAATAACTTGCGTGCGCAACGCACAAGCTGGTCTTCCAAGAGCGCGCAGCTCGGTTCTAATGGTAACTGGATCTCAAATACTGTCCATTCTTGAAAAACGAATACAAATAGATTTACGCTGTCCACAAATACACTAAGTTAAAAAGGGAGTGGCATTAAATCTAATTTTACGATCAAGATTGTGACAGGCATTAGAGTTTTGCATAATCACTGCAACGTCAATAAACCTGAGTAAATGGAGCTAAAGGGCAATGCCAGGAGCCTAACTTTACCTCAGCGCCGGCCAGCAGCAGGTACGTGGTCCACACAAGGAAACAACAAATTGTGGCTCTCATCTCCCTTTAATTTGGAAGTAACCACGAGTGAGAGAACGGCGCTGATGTGTAGGAGCCGAAGAGTTGCTCCTCGCCCCAGAGGATCCACAACCATCCCCTCAGGGAGATAAAGCTGTGTGTAAGAGCGCTGCACGGCTCCTCTGTGCACTTGTTTCAAGTCTCAAACAGAAGTGGCTTGAAGTCAGAAGGACAAATTCACATCGGGCTTTCCTTGAAAGCTCTTAGCTCCTAGGACAAGTGGGACAATCCCTGAAGAAGCTTGGAAGCGCATTGCACTTGTCCTTCACCTTCGAATAAAAGATATGTGAACAAGTAAAACTGACGCAGTTGTCCTTTTACGCACTGTCTTTTTGCCCTACAATTGTATAATCCAACAGAGCAGGATCCTTTGAAAAGCAGGCCGAGTGAGCGGAAAAGTTGTCCGTGCTGGGATATCCTCCTGCAGCAGTGGTCACAGGTCGTGTGCCGCTGTGAAAGCTCTGGTGTGAATGAGGAGCGAGCGCCTGAGAGCCACTGGATATAGGCAAGCTGCAGGCAGCTCCGTGCCCGTTGCGCCTCCCCTCGCCGCTCCGTGTTCTTGCATCTATTCAGTGAGCAAGGGAATCTGGTTGGCTGCTTAGATGTTAAGACTTATGTTCCCATCCCCCTTTTAGTCAGAATGTGTGCCTGTCAGGAGGAATCCCATTCAGGCTTTTGGCTTAAAATAACTGTATACTTGGGAACAAGATCCTGATAAAAATGGATTCTAATTCATTAAAACATTAAATATGTGTAATTAGCAAACACAATGATGATGACATGGTTCTATACTTGAGCCTCAGCGAAATGTGATTATTGTGATTAAAAGAATATTTCCAGTAATTATTATATAACACCAGCTTTCATGTGAATCTAAATTGTCGTTCCTAATTGTACAAGAAGACAAAAGGGCAAGTTCCCTTAATGAGACACAAATGCTTTAACATATTCATACCTGGATTCCCTTCTCTAGGGTTATTCATTTTTAACATCAAGAGCTTCGAGATGTCTTGAGGCTACAGGAAGCAACTAGTTAACAGCAGGTTAACTATCTGCCTGCCCTAGCTTGTCCTGAGGTTTCTGGAGGCTTGTGTAGTGTGTCTGTCCTCTGGGAGGTCCTCGGCAGAGCCTCAGGGCCCGATAAAGGAGAAGTACCTGAGGAGCAGAGACACAGACAGGCCGGCCGGGCGCGCACACGAGGTGAAGCAGCAGAAAGCCATAGGTCAGCTCACCAGGTGGTCCGAACTCCAACTTGTCCTTTAAACTGGGCTGTGTATAGCGCAATGTCAGGTTCTGGAGCTTTTAAGATAGAAAAAAAGCATTATGGAGAATCATCAGTCATTAAACGTAGAAGGACTTCATTTCAGAATATATGACATAAATGTATATTCAATGCATTTGTGAGGAACATCTGCACAACGACAGTCATCTTTGCCTTCTACATTTTTTCCTATTTACTTTCAGGTATGTCCCTCTAAACTAAAGTTTTCATTTTCTCCACAGATCTGTTCATCATTTTCCAGTGACTTACCTGTTGCCTCCATAAAAAACATGATGTGATTGCAGAATGAGTGAGTCTTGAAGATGCATCATTGGCCCTCCAGGGGTGTCGACGTTGTCATAGTTACATCACAGGTCAGCGTTCTCCCTATGATGTAATTGTCTCTCATTGAAACAAATGATTCATCTTCAAGTTATGGTGGGAAAAGGGTTGTCAGGGGAAGACGTGGCCACACAGCACAATGTGTAAAAATAACTGTGGGAATGACTCTTCATTTATGTCCTTTTGTTGTGCATAGAAGACAATTAAGCAGCGTGTTTACTGGCAACTGGTCTGTGTGTAGCTACCAACATTATCCCTGTTAAATGCGTTTATGGATGCATTGTAAAAATAAGCTATAAAATCAGGAGTACAGAGGAGGCTGAGCGAGGTATTCCCTGTACGCCCACACAAACGCTGCCAAACTGGAGGAATAATGTGGAAGATTGAGGAAGGAGTTGCTTTGTCCTGACCGTGGCATGATTTGGTAAACATTTGGTTTACATTTATAATTGTTCCAATATATTTACTTGTATTGTTATGACAACACATTTTTAGTGATGGTCCATATCAGTTTGTCTTTTCAGGTAATATTAATATCCAATCAATGTTTGTTATGGTCAAATTTATCAGTATCTTATGTTATAAAGTTGTCATAAAATTGCTCGATCAACCTTTTCATTTTTTCTGATATAGTTAATTTGAGACACTTGATAAATTCCTTTTTGTTCAATATCTGATAAAAGCAACATGAACGCCTGGAAATGTTAAAGTTAAAAATAAATTCTGGGATGAATCAGTTCTACTCTGAACTTACAAAAAAAAAAAAAAATCCCCCAAAAATAAAATACTTTTTAAAATGTTTTATTATAATATAAGACTCTTGTATTGGCTCTGTCCATTATAAAATATATTATTATGATTTTTTTTTTTTTTATCTTCAGCTTTTGCAGAGAAATTGTCAAAACCCCAAATGTGCCAAATCTAGTGTCATTCAGGCCTCAGCTGTAAACACCAGCTTTGACAATCCTTATATTTAAAAAAAAAGTTTCTGTTTTTCTTTTGTGGGGAAAGTTCTCACTTATCATTAAAACCTCTTAGTCATCAGAAACTAAAACTACAGGGCTTTAGTTTCACAAACACTTGAGACATTTGCTTGCGCTCCAAAGGGTTCAGAAACAGCTTTTGCTTGAACTTTTGACAATCTTAGTCAGACATGTCACAGAAAATAGGCCAGAATGATAAGGCGTTTTAATAACAATGATGACACTAAAATACCTAAATACCTAAAAGCTGATACATATGAAAAAGTCCATCCTTCCCTACGTATTTTTACATTTTATATTAAAGGTAGGGTAGCCGATTTTTATACTGCAAACACGGTTTAGGTTTTAAATCTGACTACTTCCTCTGATAAATCCTTCGACACATGGTTAATATCGACATGTATTCATTTTGGTTGCATTTATGGCTTATAATCTTCTTTTTACTAACAACAAAGTGAAACTAGAGAGGACCACCCCAGCTCAGCCAATCAGAGCGTTGCATTCAGCTCCTGATTAGAACAAAATTCTTTATTATTTAGTTCAGACAGTACTCAGAGGTCTAATTTTTTCCACAAAGTGCTGTATTTACTATATACTTTTTAGCGGAAAGCACAAAGTTTAGGTGGGGTAACTTAAAGGTGTTACAAAAACATTTCTTGGCTCCTTAATCACATCTTCAGGAATGATTGAATTACATATAGCACATGGTACCCCTGATGGTATCATTATATCTTTTACAAGGCCAAAGACTTTGGAATAATAACTTATTAGCATCACAATATGGTTATCAGTTGCTATCAATGAACTCAATTAACTAGTTACTTAAATATGTTTCATAAGATGTCATTTACCTGCTGGGATTCCCCTTTGTGTTGCATGTCATAAAACACACTGGGTTGGAACTACAAAACCAACAGTAATCTCCTTAAAATACCACCCAGCTATATCATGCATGAGTCACAGGTAGAAGCTCTTTGTAGACCTTCTCCTCCCCTCTCCTCAGGCAAGCATTAGGGTTACCAATTTAAAGACATAAAGTAGACCGAACCAGCTCATCAGCAGCTGTAATGACAAAGTTGATACCATTAGTGGCTCGTCTCCCTGTGTTATTTGATAGCTGTCTTGTAATCAGCCTATTAGAAGTAACTTTTATGGCTGGAGAGTGAATCAGGTGCAAATTTCCCAGGTGCAAAGGTGTGCGTACATTCCTAAGGCTGGTGGTATGGTGATATGGATTGGACTTAACCAGAGCAGAGTGCATATCCAGGGCAACCTTGCACATAAACAGCTCGAACACACTCACGCTGAAGGTTTGAAAACCCCTGCGGCGCATTTCACCTGCATTTTAAACAGTGGATGAGGGCCAAGACAGCAGCCACACTTTGAACTGATCCTATGGGCAGCTGCACTTTTATAGGCTTGATTACGGGCAGTCATTTACAGGCCCCCATCTCTCTCTAACATGCATAGCAACCTGAATGAAATGCACTGTGGGACCCCTCTGGACTTACACCTCTAAACTAGAGAGTTGCGCTAGGATTTACAAGGCACAATGCCCAAATGCTTTTCATAAGTCTCAGCTGTATAGTGAAGTCCAGTTTGAGGTACAAACATTATACTACATGCACACTTAAAAGTTGTGTTAAGAGAAATTTAAAGCAAACTGCAGCTGGACAAGTTCCCTACATGAAAGAGAAGCACTGCACTTGTTAAGGGACAGCTCCCCTTCATATGTTCTCCAGATCTCTCAAAAAGTAGTTGGTCTTTATAAGCTATTTTGAGTCTACTCAAGTTCCTGATGAAGAATTGGAATCAAGTCATATGTATTTGAACATTACAATTTACAATCTCCTGACAAAGACCTATTTTGGGTTAAAACGTGTTAATGTCCCACAGAATAAAGGACTTCTATTCAACTCAGCGAGTGCCAGTCCTTGAATCTGCCCTACTTCTCATCAGTAAGGGTTTTTGCTTCATCATTTGAAGTTAGTTGCAGGAGAGTCGACAGAAGGGCAAAGGGTCTTTTGAGGAGGGCCCAAATGAAGCACCCTTAACCCTGGCCCCCAAAATTCTATCGACAAGCCTGGTTAGTTGAGTGAAGATTCAGTCAGTCATCTTTATTGGGGGCTTAGGGACACAAGCTAAACTATGCTGAAGCTCCAGTGACTTTGTGACATTTTGTCTTCTGAAAAAGTCTGTCAGTCATTTTAATAGCCCAGGCTCTATGTTCACTGTATCCAGATCTACAGCTATACCCACTGGATTGATTGTAGATTAGTAGCAGCCCTTTAAAACTAAAATGCACCATCAATGTGTTTGGTTTGGACCTGCTGCTGCTGAGGGCATCCCTATGTTTGTTATGATTTGCTGGAACTCTTCTTTTTGTCCCAAATTAAAATGTTGTCATGTGATTGATTCAATTAATCAGATTCATCCATGAATGCAGTAGTTGGACAGGGCAGTTATGTTGCAGGATATGAAGAAATTGACAAAAGTTGAAAATGGCAGGAAATAGATTAGAGTTGTAGAAGTACCTCTACATATTTAATTTTTTTTGGACAAAAGACAATAATAAATCTCAGTAAAGTAGCCAAATTGGGTGAAAACAAGCTAAATGTAAAACGAGATCTAATATAATCATGTTCACTATGTTTTATTGAAAAATGCTGCACTTTAAGGGGGTCTGCATATTCATGGGACAAATCCCATGAAATCTCGCTGAAATATGGGATAATAATGTCAATTAATTTCCACACACAAAGATCAGAGATGCTGTATTTTTTGATAGTGAAAAAAAAACACTGTATAATTTATGTAGATTGAACAAACTGGTAGCCTCATGTGCTCTTACACTCAACACCTGCAGTCTTTCATCTACAGTACATTCTCCATTTCCACCAATCGAGCGACAGACTGACGAGAAGCAATCCAGGCACAAGTCTTTACACGCTGCTCCCTATTCCCCCTTGTCCTAACTCCCTTTCTTCCCCTTTTAAAACACTGCCTCTTTATTCTCGATGAACTCAAGAAAAACATTCAATCTCTCACTGAAAAAAAGGGAAAAAAATGGGGACTTCCAGGCACTGAGGAATAGCAGAGTAATTGCCGGTGCTCTGTTGTCTATCAAGATCTTGACCTTTCTAACATGTGCGCCGTGCTATGGGAGCTGTGGGAACCAACCCGTGTATGTATATTGGGGGATGCCGTGGGTCTCCCCCAAACTCTGCGGTGGTCTGACCCAAAATACCCCCAACTTTTCCAGTCGCGCTCATGGCAGGGAACTCCCACTGTGTCCCCATGTTCTGTGTGTTCTGAGACTGAAGGGAACGAAGGTTTTGGTTAGCTCACAAATCAGCATTTTGGCAGCGGGACATGAAAGTATAGGGAGTCGCACCATGTGGAAAGGATGGGGGAAGACAGAGAAGCCCTGTTTCAGTGCAGTCCTATGGGATGGAATCAGCTCTAAAGACCTACAGTATAAGTCTGGTCATTATAGTTCTGTAAATGTATGTTTTACATCTGTGCCTGTCGGAGTGTAACATATTAGTGTTGTCTTTGATCAAATCTGAGCAGAAAGATATATAGAACACATGTATTAAAACTGACGATTAGCATCAATTGTGTTGGAAGAAAAATTAGAAAAAACAAAAGAAATTCAAGTACCAGTATATCAAAAGGAGATGATTAATGATCGTGTCACATATTTACAAATAAATATAGTTTATATTGATACTATTAAAGGGGACATTATGTGCACTTTTGAGTTTTTAGTTTACTCAAACTTATAATTGGATTGATTCGTGCACGTTTAAGTAATCTTGTATGGTTTTTTGCCTTCTGTTTGTATGTATGCTTTGCATTTCATGTTCGGAAATGTGAGTGGCGGCATGCAAAAAGTGCAGCACCCCGGAGGCTCACCCCAAACGTAATTTCTCTGTACTCTGTGACAATGACAATAAATAGTTCTGTTCTGTCCTTCAGCTGATGTGTAAGTCCTCAGTAAATTTATGTTTTCACTTACCTCCTGCCCACTTTTCTGTTCAGAGTTCAAAATGTTGCATTTTTACACAAAAAATTGTCATGTAGCCACATTCTAACAAAAAAAGTAATTTGAAATCTGCTGCTTATTACACTTAAACGTAACAGTAAAATTTTACAAAGGCTTTCTGCAGTCTTGAGCAGCAAGTCAGTGGACCTGTTTCTATTTAGAAGCTATTAGATCCATTTAGTCTTTTTTTTTATTATTATTATTATTATTATTTGCAATTAACATAATGTAAACGTGTGATCTACATGTGTCAACTGATTGGTATATATAAATACACATGAAAAAAATACATTCGGTCTTCTTTAAAATGGCACAAATTTAATTTAGAAATGCCTACAAAGATGACCTGCAAAGACTTTGGGTTAATGATCGTTTCATCACTATAAGCAGTATATATCTTGTCCCTCCCTCTTACCTTAAAGTCTAGCTTAAAACAAGTCAACCATGAGGCCTCAGTGACAGATGAGCTCAAATCTCAACAGGGACACAAAAAGCTGTCCTCAAAACGGCATTAAGGTTCTTTAAGCCTATAATTACACCAATTGGCATGTCATATGTGGCTTTCACTTATCCTTCCTTCTCCGCATCTTTCACTAGCCAGAAGTCGAGGGACAGGAACAGGAGCAGCCGTGATAATGTGGGGCAGATTTTGGGGGGAGATTATGGAATTCAGCTTAGTGATAGATCTGATTTTCCTTGAGCTTTAGTTTTTGTCATTTGTACCTTACAAATAGTTACTAAAAAGGGTTTAAATGTGCACCGTGTAACTTTGTGGAGGCGAAAACTAAACTCCACAATGCAACAGAAGGCTAAAACTATTCTTTGTATTATTGTTAATAATAAAATTGTGTGTTATGCCATATTGTGTAAAAAAAAAAAATAATAAGGCTAAAAGAACAACTTTTCGATAGCCCTCCACCAGGCAAACTAATAGCCCATTTTGTGGCTATGTAAGCCCGGTCAAAGTAAAAACTCAGATTTGAATTATTTATTTAGTGCAACAAAGGATTTAAATTTTAAAAACTTGCTTTTTCAAATTATTTTTGGACAAAAACACACACAAAATTTATTGACAACATTGTTCTGCATGAAACATTGCATTGTTTTGCATGAAAAGTAGAAGAGTGTTGTGACTGTAGGCAAACTTTTGGCAGATGTCATCAAAATTTTGCTAAAACCAATTTATAAAAGCAGAAGTAAAATTACGTCATTTGTAATGAGTTGATCTTTAAAATTGGTAATTCTTTTGATCAAGACTGGAAAGAATAAATACATTTTTTCTTTGCCTATTTAATTTAACTGTCCCGACAACTTCACCGTGACCTTGCTCTGGGTTCATTTGAAGTGGTATGCTTCAGCACACTTCAGGCCTGGAATGGTAGTTTTTCCTCAGCACTGTGCCATTTCTATAGCAACCGCACCTAACTGAGCTATAAAGGCATTTTACCTCCAGGAGTGAAGCCCTACCCACTTTATAGGCCCGGGTGCGATGCTGTTTCGCACGCATAGTGGTAACGATTAACAGTGGTTAGTGAGTGAGCCCCCTGCCATAGCGAGAGCTCAGCTGGATCTCAGCACAGTAGAGTGACTTAATTGCTTTTAAAATTATAATTACGACTGCTTTTGATGTTGCTGTTAATTCTGTAGGTTATAAAAAAGTTTACTTGGCAGTTGTAAAAGATGGTGTAAAGGATCTGTATTCAAAACAGATCTATTTACGCATGTTTGCTTAATAATAAATCAACATTAAACATCAGTGACTGTGTTATCAGACAGTTGGAGATTAGATGTCACTGGGTAAGACATGTTGCAAAAAAAATTACCTTTTTGTACTTTATGTAGTTGCCGGAGAGGATGTTGGTGCAGACTGTCCATCCTTTTTCCCGGAGGTTAGTCCCAGAGCAGCTGTGGCTTGACCATTAAGTGTGGTTGTGTGAATGAAATACAATTTACACTATAAGAAATGAAAAGAAAAAAGGTCAGTTTACTGTTCAGTTACAATAATAAACTTGTGGCTGTTCAGAATGTCATATTTTACATGCTAAGTTTTATAAAGGCTACTTAGTTCAATTTGACACAACTTAAACAGTTGAACTTGAAAGCTGTGAAAGCTGTAAATGACCGGCAGCTTATTGTTTTCTAAAATTTACGTTTTGACTTTCATTTTACCACCACTGATGGTGTTTTTATAGATTCTTTTAATGTATTTAGTGGTGTATTGTGGCACTTAGAGAAGATTGTTGATCTTGTAAACTGCATTTTGAGCTCATTGCATCTTTATCACAGCTCAGATTTTTGCTAAATCTTATATTTAAATCATCAGCATTAAGGTATCGACAGGAACAGTAAGTGCCAGAGAGCAGCGCTTGGGAACCCATCTTCAGATCTTCTCACTACAGTAGACAGCTGTTTTGGCGGGTGAGCGAAGTGCCAAGAGAAAATCGATCAAGACAAAGGGAGAAACATGCAAACTCAACACAGAACGGCCCGAGCAGCGAGCGAGTCAAATCCACAATCTTGCTGAGGCGAGAGTGCGAAGAGAAAACAATAGAGAACCCTTCAGAACTCTTCTAAATCATGACCACACATGGAACACAGTGGTCTGCAGGGAAGCCTTGGGGCGCTAGCTTGTTTAACATAACACACTCTACTGTAAGAGTGACAAAGTGGCCACTAATTGCATACACAGAGGTTACTGCAGGATCTAAGACTCCAATTAGATTTGGTCTTTAAGGGCTAGCCATACTATCATTATGATGTGCAGACCAGAACTATAATAGCATGTTTCCGCACTTCCTTCTCGTGTTTTCGTATAGAACTGGAAAGTGTAAAATCCTGCAGCGTCCTCAGATCACAACAAACTGATTATCAACAGGAAGTGGGTCCATTATGAGCTTAGGGATGGAGAGAGTGCTCTTAGGTTACAGCTCTTTGTCAAACCCATGCATTCCTATATGGTTTAGAGAGAGCCTGGTCACCCTTTTGGACAGCCCTCTCGAGTCTTGTCTATATGTCCCGGGGCACTGCCTGGGGTACAGCTGCTCCCTCACAAGGGCTCTTGATGAAGGGCTCAGTGGACATCTAGTATAAACTTGACAGCCGTGTGAACACCTGCATTGAGAGAACTGGGGCTGAAAGTCTGTGAGGCTCTGTGATCGACTTGAAGTTTTAGGATATGTGTGCTCTTTTTTGGATTCCTGCCAAACATGCAGAATATGGGGATGTGTCAAGTCCATACTTTTCAAGCTGACAACCTGTCATTGAGCTGAGAAGTGATTCGAGCTGAAGGAATAATCTTTATGAGCTTTGAAGGAAACCAACCATCAAACTGGCTAAAAGCAAAAACAGCTATCGAAGTGAGCTGCTGGGACCATTTACAAACAGGGAGTCAGCGTTCCTTTACCTCGTCCTAATGTGATTGGTCCTGAGTTTGACCACTTTTATGATCTGCACTCAGAACAGTAACGACTCCTTGGAGAGTGGGAGCAACAAAAACAAAGAACAATTCAGACAAGTGGTACAATCTCCTCCCAAGGGAGCCAAACCAGGGTCTAAAAGGAGAGATGGATTGTCCCAGGACAGTTGGTCAAAATCAGTATTTTCTTTCACATTGACAAGGTAAAGTGTTTATTATTATTATTATTTTTTTACAACATTAAAGATGCAAAATAAAATAGGTTATAGTGAAGAATCTGCCACTAAATCCCTTTTCACACTTCAGAAACTTTTTTTCAGTTCTTTGTACTGTTTTTAGTTCCAGTCCCCATTTTAAGTCAGTTCATACTGAGCAGGAACTATGGACAAGTAACACACTTTAGGGACTTTTAAACCCCTCTGGGCAGGTACTTTCCACTCAGACCAGGAACCTTTTGGTGACACAAGCACATTTACAATGCTAACTTTGTTTGGAAACATGTTTTATATATTGTCACATGTAGACAAACTTTCCTTATCCTTGAGAAAAAATATTTAAATATTTAAAGCTGTAATGACTAAATTTGTAAAAAGTTACTGTAACAGTGAATAATTGTGTTTATTGTGTTTTATTGTTAATTGCAGTTTTAGTTTTATTACATTATAGTTTTATGTGGAAGGGGAAAAAAACAACCTAATGACTAATTTTAATGTTCCAGACTATACAGAATGCTATTAAAGCTATTGCTGTGTGAATGCAAACATGACGACAGACTAGTTCCTCTAACTAAACAGAGGTTAGAGGAATGTGGGGACTAAGTTCTAGGTACTTTCATGTGCGAAAACGCCTTATAATTAGTTTTATGAAGATCATCTTGCTTGCCCTTGTATGTTCCACTGCTAAAAAGGAAAACAAAGACCATGCAATGCTAACTTTGAGCCCCTGAAATGCTACACCTTTTTTTTTTTTTTTTACTCCTTGTAGAAGGTCATCTAAAGCAAAAAGTTTACCTGGACCTGACTCTGAAGCTCAGGCTCTCTATGTAAAGCATTTATTGTCCAGCTGAGGTTGTGACCAAGCCAAGCACATCATCATGGAGATGGACCCGAGAGATCCTGATGCCCCAGCGGCACTAAAGGATGAATCTGTCTGTCTTTCTCTCTCTCTCTCTCTCTCTCTCTCTCTTCATTGACTTATAACTTTGTACATTTGATACATTTTCTGAAGCTCTGCATTTTGTTTGTTTGCCTTTGCGTCAGTTTGGACGTCTGCTACACAAATCTCCTCACTTTGGGAACAGCTTTCTTTGAAACAAGAGCCAAAACGTTGAGTCCGTCAGGGAGGCCTAGTGACAGTGTTACCATAAGTATACATGTGAATTATTTTCTTGTTGTCCAGCAGGAAATGAGCAACGATAACAAGCTTGGGAAAGAAAAGTAGAAAAAGCAAACAGATGCTATCGCTGCTCAACATCCATTTTGGTTTTCTGTCTGTATATTCTTTAAGACAGACATTTTCTTCAGGGAGCTATAGGTTTTTGAAATAAATTTGGCATTAAAATACACAGGTGTATTTGTGTACTGTTTAACTTTCCTGATGAAGAGGAAGCCATATGTATACATAGATAGACGAGGTGTTAGATGCTCATGCTAGCCTGATAAGATTCAATTAGTCCATAATTTCTCTAGTTGTTAGCATTAGCCCTAAAAAACAAAGACGATGAATAATGAAGACGGCTTGGGCTGGTGCATACCCACTGACCACATTTTGGACATGGCAAGTCCTAATAAAAGTCATACTGAGAGTGGGAAACATTTAGTATTTTAGCTTATTTAATTAGTATGTATGGGCAGTAAAATGACTTCAAAGGTGCACTGTGTAACTTTTTGGTCAAAAATAGACTTTTCTTAAAGAGGCTTGTTATGTGAAACTTCTTTTATTTCTGCTTTTGAAGACAAAATACATACTGTATATATCGCAAAGTAAAACATATACAAGCTTCTTTAATATAGAAATCTTTAATCCTAGATCTTAAAATCTGTTACCTTTCAGTTTGTTTTAGAGCAACAGAAAATGTCGAGACTCTATTCTTTTTGTATATTGAGAGCAGAGAATGTGCAAAGACCTGGATTCAAAATCACAAGGTATAAAATTTCCTTAAGAAAGTCATGGCATCCCTCATATTCCAAACTATTTAAATCGATAAGCTAATGGCATTGGCTTGGACACTATTAAGGACTGAGCTGGATCCTGTGACCCACTTTCTGCCTTTTTCTTTTCTTTCCATCCATAACCTCACAATCCCATCAGCCTAGCCATTGCTTAGTCACCTGTGACCAGGCCTGGGCATGCCCTTTGACCTCAGAAGGTCATCATAAGAGCACAGCATCACAGCATTACAAGCAGGACCAGGCCAAGCTGTGATGTCCCTGGAGTAGGCAGCTTAAACCCAATGGACCATTCACACTGATCATATCCGGGACCAGGAAATGCTAAGAATTTAGGCATTTTAACAAGACTGCATCTCCTAAACAAAGATTAGTTTGAATCGTAGTTAAGGGAATACAGACATTAGAGGTTTTGGTGAGGGTCACACACAACAACTAAAGTTTTTACTTTTGAGGCTGATAAAGAAATCAAACCAATTCTCATGAGATCACCAGAGCTTGTGTCTTACAGCAAATCACTCCCAGGCTTCTCTTGTAAAATCCTCTAATCGTTATGCACCAACTGGAATCTTGTGGAATGCACAATTGCCAAAATAAAAATTTCCCATCATGAAAATCTTTCCTCATTGGAACTTTGTTTATAGTTAAACTAATCTAACTCAATTTCACAGAAAATCTGACCTTAGGTAAAATGTTTATGCTTTTCCATTATTGGTTAAGTCATTTGTCTTACCAGTCTCTTGGGAATAGTTGTGCTCAATAATGCAGTGGTCTTGAAAAATTCTATTGACATAATTGTCTTGCTTTGTACATCCGTCACGGTTCGCTCATCTTCATTCATCTTGAGCATTCCCCATTGCATTTTCAGGTTTAAAAATGCCATCATTTTATCTAATCACAAATTCTCCAAAGTTTCCAGAGCTTGTTCTTGGTGTGTATAGACCTACAACATCTGTTTTCACAACTACAGATGCTATACTGTCTTAAAAATGTGACCAAACCTAATTATTTAATCTAAAACTATTTTGCAGCTGTTCACATTTTGGTCACTTACCTAAGACATTCTGAGTTTCATAAATCTTCACAACAGTGAGGTTAGAGGCACTTTTTTACAGCTTTCAGAGCCTAGCATGAATTTAGCCATGACATTATGCTAACAAGAGCTAACTCATGCTAAAAACAGGCTACATAAGCACACTTCCTGGTTTTAGGGAAACAAAATGCTCTATAGACAGAACAATATAAACCATTTTTCACCCAAATAGATACTCAGTCTCCACCTGTACTGGTTCAAAACTGATTTTAGTTTAGGTTAAAAGTTTGATTCCTGTGTAGTTCACCTGTTCTCCATGGAGATGAGGATGGCTACAATGCTGTACAGTACAGCTTGATAACTCTGTCAGACCAAGATCTAAGTCAGATCTGTGGAGAGGCGTGTGCATGCCCCTTCACTGTAATGATGCAAGGTTTTTGAACAATAAAAACACCCATAAACCTAGCCTATTTATCCCTGAGTCTGTATCAGAAAGGTTACATAGTGTCCCTTTAATGTACTGAGACCTAAAATGGGTTGAAATGGAAAACTTGTCTGAGCTCATTTGAAAATTGTGTGAAAGTATGTGTTTGGTTGAGATTGCTTATCCTTGTTTTGGCCCGGTGCCACTTCTGTTAATGCTTTACCTTAGCACCCATTAGCCCCTTTGCCAAGTTGTGTCCTGAAGGAGCCCACCCAGGCAGACTCTCCAACTGCCACCTTAAATACAACTAAGAGAAATGCATTAGATTTTACGTTTTTGTTTTTAAAGTGTGCATGCATGTTCCGAATTGCGGACGTTGCACCAGTGGGCTCACTATCTGTGTGTTGGGGCCACATTCTTTACTTGATTTAGTGGGCATTAAGATTAGGAGGAATGTGTCAAAGCTGGTCAGGGTATTTAGTTTGCTGTGTTGTAAAATGGCCGGGGAGGAGGCAGAGGTTTTCTGACAGCGCACTCTGAAGGATGACTGACACTTGGCTTAATGTGAAAAGAGATGGAGAGCAGAGGTGGAGTGGTAAAGGGAAGCTGGGGCGGAGGGAGGGCAGAACGAGTGAGAAAGATGATGAGTACATTAGCAAAACGACTCTTTGTTCAGATTTTAAAGCAAAATGTGTGTATTCGGAGCTGATGTGGATGTTACGGATATTGGGAAAAAACTAAAATAATTTCGGACTCAAACATTATGTTGTCTGAATATTTTTAAAGAAAAATTGCTTAGTTGAATTTGATAAAAATTAAACATGCACAATGTAACTTTAAGATGGGGTAGCTGATTTTTACACTGCAAACACAATTTAGGTTTTAAATTTGACAACTTCCTCCCTTTAATCCTTCGACACGTAGTTAGTATTGACATGTATTCATTTTGGTTGCATTTATGTCTTATAAATGTCTTTTAAAATTCTTTATTAGTCCGTTCAGACGGTTCTCAGAGGTCTAATTTTTTCTTAAAGTGCTGTATTTACTACATACTTTTTAGTGGAAAGCACAAAGTTTACTAATTTACAACTAAAAAAGTTAGCTACCCCAACTCTAAGGGAGAATTGTAGTTTTTGTACCACTTTCCAGTAGTTTTCATTTCTGTGAAAAAGTCACACATTTTCATAATTTTAATTTTGTGTTGTCACGATGCCAACATTTTTAAACCAATTTCAATACCAATTTAAAAACACCGTCAAATATTTAATCATTATTGACTATTTTTGTTGTTTAAAAATGTTTAAAAATTTTCAATATCTGTCGTACTTAACACTAAAACTGTTCAGAAACATTTGTTGTGTTAAAAGATTTTTCTAGTATCAATACATTCTTAAATGAGTATCTTGTAGTTTAGATACTAGTTATAGTATCAAATAATGTCTGATTTTTGATCATTTTGACAACCCTATTAGAATTATATTTATTTTGTTTTGAGGCATGAATAAAAACAAATCTAATAGAATAAATGCAGAGAAGAAGTCTGATTCTTCACCAGTAACAAAGTGCACCATTTACTTTGAGAAACTGACATGTCCTTTGACTAGTCTTAAAAATCATGTCCCTTAAACTCAGCTTTTGGAATTGGTCACTTTGAAGATTGTGATTATGTCATAAGTTATGACCAGATGGTGGGCAAAAGCAATTTTTTTTTTCTATTAGTGACTAGACCCAATAGTTAGTTGCCTTATAACAACAAAGAAACAAAAAAATCCTCAAATAACATCTGTATTAAATCATAATGGTTTATAGAATGTTGTATAAATACAGTATACCATTCGTCAACAGCTTATTTCATTTTTTTTAAATATAATTCTAAAATTCCATCCATATCATATCATCCATTTTATTCATTTCAAAAAGCAGGATGCTCAGATTTATTTCACAAGCTTATCTTTATTTGCTCAAGATGATTTTATAGTTGAAAGACACACAGACAAGATACAGAAAGATTTTTGCCAGGTCACTTGTGGAGCCTCTGACATGATACAGCAGATTAAAAGAAAAAGCAACTCAAGTATATACAGTACATTTGATCTATTTCCACTCCTTAAGTGAAGAATATTCTTTAAAATCTTAAACATGATAAATTAAGATGTTGCTACAAAGTGGAGTAAAAAGGTCCATTTAGCCACACAAAAAAACAGCATAAAAAAGCATTTGTGTTTTTCAGTCCTGAGACATTGGAGGTGTATTAGGTTAAAATAAAACTAAAATTGTACTGTTAGTTAATAGCTGGTAAAAGTTACTCCACAGGGCAACAGGGCAAACTGAGAGTTAAAAAGATCTTTTACCACAACACTTCAAACTCACATGTGCCTCTAAGCAACCCCAAACTGCAATAAAAGCGTAACATAAAAAGCCAATAATGTATCTAAATATATTTGTATAAGATTGTGCAGTGATTTACAAATGGCATCACCACACAGAAGTGAAAAAGGCAAAAGCTGTACGTAAACACAACTTACTTATGTCCTGAATCCATCCTTAGGCCATTCTTCAAAAGTGCAATCTCCATTTAGACAGACAGAAGCATGCATCATGTACAGTCAACACGCTGTATGCATGACACAATGAGATACATGACGTCTCACCCTCAGATTTTTACATCTTCCTTCCTGACATAAAGCTTTGTGACAGCACAGGTCAAGTCAAAGTGCACAAGATCAAAAGAAATAGAAAAAAAGGCAGGAAATGAGCACTCTTCTTTGTAAACCCTCTGCTCAAACTGATGCTGATGTGGGCGCCCCTGCAGGTGGTGTTGGGGCAGTCGCGTCACACGGTGAGGGAGATGAAGCTGTTGTATCTCTGGATGTTCCTCTTGAGGATCTCCGAGCAGGGTCCCAGCACACGTTCGAAACGGGGCCGGTCCAGCTTCACACATTTGAGTGGGCCTCGGGCGACAACTGTAGCTGCCCTGGGTCGGTTCAGCAGCAGAGCAATTTCACCTGCACAGGACAAGACAATTACAGTTGTAAATGTTACTTACTTAGATGTAAATGTTGCTTTAGTTGAGAGAATTAGGATTAATGGTCTAATTATGTTAAGAATGTGAGAAATAAGCTTTTAAGCTAATAATGACAAATATTTAAGAGACAATATTCTCAATATTGTCTCAACCAAGTAATGCCATTTTATCAGCAGAACTTCACACATTTTTGCACTATTACAAGACTGTGCCATGTTCTTGAAATATATCCTGAATTAGATGCATCAAACAGTGAAGGGTGGGCAGTACTTTAAGTGGACTCAAAGGCACAGTTCCACCACTTCTAAAAATGCTCCATTTGAGTACTGGCACTTCTCTGAGTGTTCAGCACGTTCACAGAACGAGACTCTAAATGAAAATGAGAGTACAGGCACTTCTTTTTGCCCACTTAAAGCACTGAGGGTGAGTATGTTTTAAAGTGACACTAAAGCCCATAAAATCTAACCACAATCGCATTTGAAACAGAGCTGGCAAACTGGTCAGTGTCAGAGAACTAAAAGTAAGTGAGAGGGCTTGAAGGTATAACAAACAACAAAGTGATTAGTCAGAACAGCAGATGTTTATAATCATGCACATTAGGCTGTAATTAGGGCAGTCCAGGGTGATGTCATGTACTAAAAAGGTCAGTGTAGTGAGCACACTACAGTTTTTGACTATTTTTAACTGAAAGTTGCTAATTATTTGCCAAAGAATGACTCACAACAGAGGACAGCAAAAAAACATATACTACACAGTAAAAAATGCAAAGATGGTGTCATATTTGGATGCATGCTACGCACCAAAATAGTCTGATGGCCCCAAGCGTCCCACTTCCACATACTCCTCGTTGTCCGACCTGCGCTGCAGAACTGAGGCGATTCCCTGGAAACAAACGAGAGACAGAGGAAGAGTTAATGAGGAGATGAGTCCAGGGTGGGAGGGGTCAAAGAGGGGTATTCCAAAAGGCTCTGAAAATCATCAGGGGGATTAGGGCAATGGCAAAATTCCTCTGCTTCATAAGAACACAGGTGCACAGGATTTAGCCCGCTTTCCATCCAACAAACACCTGTTTTGTGACATCAGAAACACAACACACAGTCAAATATTCCAGCGTAATGTGTGGGAACCAAAACTTAAACTTTGGTTTCAACAAACTTAATGTTGTGTTTCAGAAATAGAAGTTTACTTGAGTCTCACATTCACAACTGACCACTCAATTCTACAATAGTGACTGTATGTGCTCTATAAATAAACCTATCATCACCATCATTAAAAAAACACTAATACTTTCACTTCTACTTCCAGGTGAGTTAGTATTGCTTTGCCTAAAATGTAACACACATTAAACTGATTTCTATGGAGACAAGTAACACCAGCATCTATAGCAAAAATTCAACCTCCTGCCTCATGTGCTATATCTACTTTTACTGGCCTGGTTCAGCAGTCCAGCTCGCTTAGCCCTCTCCACCCCAGCACCACCTCTGCTCACATAGCCCTGGTTGTATTTTTTGAGGGAGGATTCTCATGTCCTTCTCCACATACAGTATTCTGCATTGATCATCTTCATTGCTTGGGTGTAAGCACCAAAACTGTTGAGGTCATTTTATTAAGATTGTCATTGTCTTCATATAGTTTCTTTATTTTGAGATCACATTGAGCATCTTTATGTTTACCAAAAAGCTCATGTCAGACTGGAGTCAGTATTTTGGATTTGGACTTGTATTTTGAAAGCTTTTTATAGATGATAAATGTACTTTGACACATGCCTCTTTGTTTTTGTAGTCAAAAAGTTTTAAAGAAGAATAAATTGTTGTATTTTTTTTCCCATACAAGTACACACTTGATAGTCAAAGCAGATGCATTTTCCCTGTTAAAACTGTTTGGAATTTAATTATGTGTATTTAATTAACAACACAACAATATTAAAGGTGGTTATACAAGGCAAAAAGTAGGTTGGTGCCTGGAGTTTGACTCAAATGTCACAAAACATACTTGACTTTTTGCCTGCCCTCCTTCTCACTGTTGTTAATCCTTCTTTGGCTCCGTTTTCTTGTGCTGACCAAACCAATAATACAGTGAGGACATAATCAGTCTTAATGAGCTCCCAACACAGCTCTGTACAGTGAGTTTTACTTTGATGTTGGCAAACACAGATCAAGTGCAAGTCCTGGGTCATTTTTTGGGTGAGATAGTAAAAATGTTAACTGGGGTAATGGATCAATGTGTGGCCAGCTTCATCTACAACAGCTTATTTCAATGATTTGTCTTACATATGCAGCAACAATATTTAAATGGAACATGCAAAATTATGATTGATAGATTCTTGTTTGGCAACCCTTCACTGTCAAGGCTTGAATGCTCACAAAAAATCTGTTTCCTGTTTTCATCTGTCCCCTAACCACACCTAACTCTGTACTTAGTGTGACCTTGCATACAGATTAGACACATGTCATGTAGCTTAATTTAAAAAGATAAAAATATATAGTTTATATAGTATGCCCATTACAGTAAAATAAAAAGATGAACTTATCAGTTCTGCAATTTTGAATTGAATTTAAATCACTTGAAATCAAATTTGTGGTTTACACTGAACAAAATGTAAAATAAACTCTGATGTTTTTATTTATTTGTATATTTATGTATATAAAAAGACTAGCAAAACAACTTTGCCTCAAGACAGATACATTATCTATCTATTGGGGTAAAAATTGCTTGCAGAGTCTAAAAATAGAGGATTTTGTTACACGGCTCAACTCGCTCTGAAACGCTTCTTAACTTATCTTGGTGAAGAATTATGAGGTTAAGCATGTATTTGGTAAGTATGCAAAACATGCTCCTGTAAAAAGTATTAAATCAACTCTGCTTCTGTAACTTTCACAAAAAAAAAAAAGTCCAATAAATCACCTTTAAATAAGTGCTTAACAGGCAGTAGAAAACAAAACCTGAACAGTGATATAGAGGCTTGAATGGAGCAGACAATACAGTGAGTCTCTTGGGTGTACAACTTTCCATTCAAGTCTAAACAGAGAGATTGAGGCAGTGCAGCTCTGTCAGGTACAGTAGAAGCTTCATCCGGTGTGGTCCCGATAACCATCAGACTGTGCCATCCCACGAGCAGCTCTCACACATCTCCTACATAAACACTGGAAATCCTCCTCACTGCTCCGCCGCTCTTCTAGACAAGGATTACGCCAGTGCAAGAAGAAAGGGAGATAAATCTATATATGAATGAAAATAATGAACTGATGTTTGGCTTGTGATGAATGACAAATCTGCACATTTACAACTACAGTTTTATAAAGATAAGAAACCTGAATGAATCGTATGACCTAATCTAGGACAGAGCCGGCTTGACTCACCGCAATTCTCCAAACAAATTTACCCACTGGTATAGGGTAAGCACAGGTCTAACTGAATTAAGATACATTTTTGGACAGTTTTCATATTTTTTAACATAAGTCTATAGCCAAACTCGGCCCTCCAAGGGGTTTAATTTGGCCTGCACAGAGGTGCTGAGATTTGTTAAGAATGTCTGTCTGATTAAAAAAACTTATCAAAGTACACCAAATCATTTTTTTTCTGCAAATGCATGTTAATAAAATACAATTTATTCACTATCCTATTGTAAATCTACTTTTTAGATTCAATATAAAATTAGGTTTGGCCCTTGACATGCTACAAATTCAACATGGCCCTTCAGGGAAAAAATAATATTAATTTTGGCCCACTGAGGAAAAAGTTTGGGCAATCCTGGTCTACAGCCAATCATTGGCTTAACATAATTTTGCATTGGGTTGTCAGTGCTGGGCATTATCATATTGTAAATCATACATCATAATATACCTGTAGAAAAGTTTAAATTTAGACAATTGTGACATAATTGCATCTGCACACTACAATTAATGTTTCTTTCAGTTGTGAACGAGGCAGTCAGTCAGTGTCAAACTCATTTTGACAAAGGGCATCATTGTTGTTCTCGAAGGTCAGTCAACTAAAATGAACCTTACTAATCTTTGGCATATTACTACAATAGTCTCTGTTTTTGATTTATGTATATTTACTGAAGTGGAAAAATAACTAAATATACATCTGCATTAGTCTAAAAAAATTAACATTTTAGGTTTCACACAAACCATTTCATTGGGCTAAGACACTCATATTCCTCTGGCACTAATATAAGATTAAAAGAAACCTTATAAGACCTTTAGGGATGCCATCTAGCCCCGAGCCTTGTGTTTGACACCTGTGCTCTAAAGCTTTGAACAAGAACAACAGACTGTAGAGGCTCTGCAGAGGCTTGGAGCAACTTGTGAAAGAAAGGTATATTGTTATTGCAAATGCTCTTTTATATATCATGAATATATTAGGCCATACTGTCCTGCCCTAGCTGTCCAAAGCAGACCTGGGCAATACTGTGATAAAAAATGTAACTGTGAGCACATCCCTCTGACAATTTGTTATTTACTAATGAAAATCTCATTTCTCATAGCAACCTTTTTTTTCTCACCTACTTCTCTTGTCAATGAGCCTTTGAGGGCTCCATGAGGACCATGAAGACCAAAAACCATCCCTTATCAGGTCTAAGGCTTGATAATGAAACCCTCCTTTCTATATGTTTGGGTGAGAGTGGGACAAGCTGTAATTTAGAAAGGAACAAATACTAAATCCACAGCAGATAAACGGAAGCAGAGAAGCGCGAGAGAAAGAGAGAGAGAGAGAGAAAGGTGATATGTGTTCACAAGGCCACCCAGCACCACAGTGTCTGCACCTTGTCACTCACACACACAAAGACTCTGCTTATAGGAAACACTAAGGACAACAGGCACTTTCTCATCTCTCACTACACGCAACGGATTTGGGGATTCTCCTGAGACAAAATAGTGCCACAAAATGAAAACCTGCTAATCCATAGTATAGATTATGACCAGGCTCTAATTGAGTGACTGCAAAATTCTGTAAAACTAAGAAACCCCATTAGCTCAATTGCTATAGCTTTTACAGAAATGCAAAGACAACAACAAAAAAAGAACGTATAAAAACATACAATGACATTTTAGTTGAGTGACCTTAGGGTTCAAAGGTCAAATGTGAAAAAAGATATATTGATGTTTTAATGATCTCCTTCCTGTTTCTTTTGGGGTTTTTCCTGCAAAGATCACCACAACAAACAAAAAGACTTGGCTTTGAGGCATTTTTGCAGCTTGATATAAAAAAATAACAACTTTTCCTTGTTTTTCAGAATCTAGTTTTAATGGTGCGTGTGTGAAAAACAGAATAATCTCTTAAAAAGAAGCAAACAAAAGAAAGGCGAGGCTGACTTCTGTAAAGACGAGTTTGTACAGCGCATGAATAAAATGTAAACATGTCACTAGCGCCCTGCAGAGATGAATAATGCTTAGTACTTTTATTCAGTTACATTTACTTCAGTGCATTTTAATGAGTAGCTTACTTGTATTCCAATAATTTTAACTGTAATATTGTTGACTTGACAATATTAATAATGAATATAAACACCAGGCATTTGGCAGCTTTCTTGTGAGTTATTTATAGTTTTGTCCCTTCCTCATCTGATGTGAGTCTGGCGTGAGTAAAAATAAGTAGTACAAGTACTTCTTCACTCTCTTTTGAGCATGAACGTGTGATTTTGAACTTTTAGATCATTACTGGATTTAACCTTTACAGATTACGCTTCCTCTTTAGGGTTTATTGTTTGTTTTGCTTATGACACATACAGTTTGAATTAAATTTGTTCCTTCAGACATACTTCCGACTGTACATGTTCAGAACTAAATACTTACGGTGACTTTTATCTTGTCAAATGCACTAGAATGAATTTAAAATGTCATTTTGAACATACTCTTAGTACTGCCAAGAATTTTCTCTTGGTAATGAATGAAAGTCATTCTAATTCTAATTTAGCTCCTCTATAATTTCCAGCACCTTGAGTGTCAAAGTACCGCCTTTTGTGGTATTGAAGCAGTTAGCGTTAGTTTACCTTTATGATTACCTCTTCTCAAATTGCTTACATTTTCTAGAAATTAAAAAAGGGTGCAGCTTCTATCTCTGCTTTTACTTGATCAGCAACTACCATGACCTCTCCTACTGGTGCACACAACTGGGGGAAAAGCATGAATGTATAAAAGTATAATTTTCTCAAACAAATTATCAAAACATGTAATTTATTTTGAAGCATATTTTGAATTCAAGCTTGTCTGTTTTTTTTCTACCACCACGGAAACAGCTCCAGCAACGTTGACTAATCTTTTTGCACACATCTTAATTGCAGTTTTTGACATGAAGGAGATTATGAGGCTCGGATGTGGTGGTAAAACTCCCCAAAATCTCCTCTCTCCCATCATCCTTTGCTGCTGGCCTCAGTGACTCAGCCCCGGTCCGCCTCAGCGTCCCGGGGGGCCGGCTCTCTCGACCCCATGTGAAAGTGGCCGGCGCACATTCCACCAGCGTTCCGGCGCTCTGGGAAAGTCGGGCCCTGCTGCTGCTCTGACACCGACACAGACTTGAGTGCGCGAAGGGAGTTTGGGTGGAAAATGACAAGGTTCAGTAGAAAACATAACTTATGTTTGATGGTAAAGTGACGTCTTGATCTCTTCACTAAACTTGCATATCATGTATTTTTTATGTTACTGGAGTTCAAATCGTTAACTTTGTTATCAAAGTCAGTTAAGGGCAAACATGATCAATTCAATGTCACTGTCCACATCAAACAATGATAAATGAGGATTAAATATAACAAAAATATAAAAGAGGTATATAATACTCAAAATGATATTGTTGATAATAAAACACATTTTATTTCCTGATGAAAGATAAGTTCAGTTTAGATCATGATTCAGGTCAGGATTTCAATTTTATCACAATTTATTCAAGACTGTTCGCTTTCTTGTTATCTGTTGTGCAAATACTACATTCTTCAGAAAGTCCATACTTCTCTGTGATTGGTTAAATCCAGCTCAGAATCTCAGCAAATTTGACCAATCAGAAAAACAGAAGGGAAAAGAATGTGTATTTGCACAAACTGCAGCATCAAATAAAATATAAATATGATGTGACGATGAACTCACGATTCTATTCTTATCTCGTTATTCCCAGCCTTAATCATGTGTAAACTACAAACTGTAACTGTAATTGTATGGAATGCTCTACACTAAATTTATCTAAAGATTTTGCAAAACACAAGGCTTATATTTCTGCAGCTTTGAACAGGGATTTAATGGACTGGTTTCTATTATTATGCTGTCGTTATAGCGCAATATTGTTTTACAGCTTAACACTAAATACTTTTCTTTAAAACCAAAGCATCATGATTGGCATTAAAACTGAAAAGTCTGGATTGGTGCATTTCAAGTATTAAACTCCGATGATGATGACTCATGTATTACGGCTATATTTGAGCTCTAAATCCTCTGGGGTTTATTTTCTGCACAGACAAACTGGCTTTCAAGGGATTTCTGCCACCACCAGGGACTTTGACTGAAGCTTCAAATTTAGCCACGGATGGTCAATGTGATATATTTACAGAGCAGTCTATAAATATTTTAGGAATGTTTAAGTATGTCAGCACATTCAATCGAGATATTCTGCGGTTTGGGAAATCCTTCGCTGCAGTGAAGACATTTGGACAGCATTAGATTAGCTTCAGTAACAGACAATGGGAAAACCTGAATCTGACCTTGAAGTCTGGGAAATAAGGAACAAAACAAAAGTCGACTTGACTTCCGTCTGTACTTGACATTGAAAGATGTGTTAGTGTGAGGTTAATCAAACTTGTGCAGTGATGCTAAGCAGGGGGCAGGCATTTAAGGAGTGACACTCAGTGGATGGGGCAAATTGAGTTGTCAAGGAGAACGAGAGAGAAAAACGTCTGAGGATGTAAACAACCAAGTCATTAGACAAGAAATTCAGATGTGACAGACTATTGGTTTGTGTCACTTCAAGGCTTCTTTGTGTCTGGTTATGAATCTGTTAGACGCAGATTTCATCTTTGAAATGCACTTTAATAATACGCAACAGATACATCTTACTAAAAAAACTGGGTGTATTCATTTCAGTTTGAACTACTTTCAGAGTAGCTTTGTAACTTTCTGGAACATACGCCACTTCTCCATTGCAGAGAATATTTTATGATATTTCAACTTTAAACTTGTTCTTAATCTCCATAGAGACAAGTGGTTAGTGCAAGAGACAAAATAACAGGTCAGATCTGTGGAAAGGTGACACCACTAACAGTAAGAATGCATGTCTTTCAAGCTTTTTGGAGCAAGAAAGAAACATTATATTCACTAATACAAGATAAATATATTTAATTAGATACTTTCTAACATTATACGCAACAAACCATTTAAGACAAGGAAGTGAGATAAAGCCCTCTTGAAAAGCCTCTTGAAAAGCCTACCCGTCATGTTCAATTTTCTATAGACAATGTGAACCCCCCCTTCCAGTTTCCCTTTAAAGTGGAGAAATTTTAACTGATTTGTTGTGGTTATGTTAAGTTATATTACATTCTCTGATATATTCTAATGAAATTTCATGAAAGTACATTTGACATTCATGAAGTACTTTTTGGTCATTAACAAAGTAGAAAGAATGCAGGATTCCTAAATGGAAAGGCTATAACTGCTTTCCAAATCTGCGTTAGAAATACTAGGATGGCTACTTGGATGATTGACAAAAATTTTGACGAGTTGGCAGAGCTGTGTATTCTCTGCTAAAACAAACATCTACACCAAGGTCCATAGATATCTCTTTACCTCTGTTATAATAAAGAAGTCATCTCCAGGCTCTCCTTGCACCACGATCTTCTCTCCATCTTCAAACTGAACGGCTCCAATGCATCAGCCACAGTCAGGCGCTCCCACTTATCCAGCGACTCTGCACGACACAAACACAAACATTTATAACAACTGATTTACTGTAACTCATATTATTTCAAGTGACTAGAGCAGAACATTCATTTGACCAGTGTGTGTCTAGTACGCTGGTGAGATGTGGAATCCCTTAATCCAGTCAATCATCAGGGACTAAGGCAAACTCTGACTAGTCCATCTTCAAGAGGAGATGAACCTCCCAAAAGCTAAATCCTAAATTTGGACGCCCACACACGACCGGTTCTGGCTTCTGGTGAAAGATAAAACCACAGATCTCATAGTGGTTTGTAGTAAACATATTTCTACATTGTTCTGTCTGACCTTTTTTCCCCATTAACAAATTCTGTTATAGTCTTTTTTTTTCTTTTTTGTTCAAATAAATACAGCAAAAACAATGACAAAGTAACACTTACTATAACCAATTGTTTCATCGCTGGGCAATTATTTTAACTCAAGGGCCATATTCAAACCCAGAATAGTGGTGGAGGGCCGGACTGCCAACATTGGTATAACAAGCTCTCATTATTGCAAACACATTTCTTCAACAGAATATAGAAGACCAGAACAAATAAAATAGTGTCCAACAAAATTGGACATTTTGTCCAATTGTAATTTTTCTTGTAAAATTTCAAGTTGAATTTATAAAACAGCTTTTTTATGGCTTTAGCTTTATTTCCAGAAAAAAATATGCTTTTTAAAAAAAAATTCTAGTAAATTCATCACATTCCTAAGCTTCAACTTTATTTTCGTAAAATTATTAGCTTGATCTCAAAATGAAAATTTTATTAGCGTTATTTTACGAAGAAAAAACAAAAACAAAAAATGATCAGGACTTGCACTTGGACTTGGGTCACTAGATTTATATATCTATAACAATTATGTTCCTTGATCCAAATTACAGTTTTAATCTCGTAAAACTTCAAGTTTAATGCTGAAAAGTAGTTTTTATAGCTTTGACTTTATCATAACATTGTCATAACATTGTGAATTTAATCTCAAAATGTTACAAGTTTATTGTTGTAGTCCAATTTTTTTTCCTCTTACACTTTGTCTTGCATTTCTGCTTCTCAAAAATATGCCAGGGGCCTAAGTGAAAGAGGTCGTGGGCCGCAGTTTGCCCAGGTCACATTTATAAAACAGCATAGCACATTCATATGCTGATGTTATTTTCTTCTGATGTATATTCATTTGAGTATATAAGTAACTTTAAAAATGCAGATTCTTACCTATTGGAGTTTAGTTAAATTGTAAAATCTGGTATGATTTGTGATTACAAGAAGTGATTTCTAATGGAAACCATCTTCGACAAGCAATCTCTTGATGCATATTTTAGCTGCGCTTGTGGAGACAGCTGTCTTTCCAGCCGGCCGACCACATGTACAGTGACGTGGTTTAAGTCCCAGATATTTCAAGAAGCTGTTGGTATTTCGCGCTGAGACCAAAAACACAGACAGCCACACATCTTCACTGTGCATAAAGTTCCAACCCGCAAAAACTGTTAAGGGACATTCAAAGTATTGGTGTTTTATTTATAGTTAAAAGGATTTACTATATTGAAGAGAGCCACATGGAGGTCCTCATAAGCTCCCTGTCTCCTCGCCCACCTCAGCTTTGTCTAGTCCACGATTCAATGTTTTGATTTAGCGAAGACGCAAGCCTCTCAGAAATCTCTTTGAGTCACTGTATTGTCTCTGGAAGCGCTCGGTAACTGATCTCAGAGTGTGTCTTTATGTGTTTTAGGATTAAATAAGGTGAAGCGTGGTGGCGCAGAGGTGTCCAGTGTCCCCCTGCAGTGGGGCCGGAGTGTCTGCCAAACCCCCAGATGGATGTCCTCTGTCTTGTTAAAGGCTGGCTCCTATTGAGATGATCCTTAACGGCGAGCCAGGTAACACGAGCTGTGTAAATGTGCAGAATGGAGATGTTTAGATGTCGCCTTTAGTTTACAGCTTAAGGTAAAGGTAGTGCTTTAGAAAATTATGTATTTATCTGTATAAAAGATAATCAAATCTCTCTGTGTTTTCTTATTTCTACTGTGACCAAATAAAATAACTTTAAAAAAACAAAACACTATCAACAAACTAAAGGACAAATAGCAGCCCTAATCAGTTTCTTATTTTAATTGTCTTTGTTTAAATACAAGGAAAATGTTCATAATCATAACTTTGCATACAGATTAACATTTATTACCTGAATTAGAGTTTAGAACACATGAATTTAAAAGTGCACTCACTTTCTAGGGGTAAAAAGTTACCTGTACAATTTGGTAGAAATAGAAAGTTAAAAACGTACTATGGTATATTCTTAATTTGGATAAATACCTAACCCTAACACTTTTTTTTTTTTTGGCCACAATGTAAAAAATGCATCTAGAAACAAACAAGAGGAGATCCATCTCTTAGCAAAATCCGAATCCATGTTGAGGTTGTGCAAGCCTTCTCAAAGTGAAGATACAAATGTCTATTGTTTATTTACTACAACAAAGAATTTTTTTTGCACTAAAAACATGTGTGCCAGCATGTATTTTCCCAAATATTCTCTTGCTTGTTCATACAGTAATGTTGAGCAAAATTATTTTACAGTATAACATAAAACACATAGTAACCATTAAGAATATTCCGAAATACAGCTACAGTACAGTTTTAACATGTGTAGAATCATGCAGGTGACTTTTAGTTAGGCAGAGTGTCAGTTTAATTCATACAAGGTAGGAGAAACGTGTTTTGCCAGTAATTCTACAAGAATTTTGATAGAGTTAAAGTTTATCAATTACTTCTATTTACTTGCAAAAAATAAACCTATGTATATCCCAAAATATTCCTAGAGCCCTTTTAATTCTTGTGATGTTTAGCCACCTTCATGCAACTTCAATGACTTGTAACCTATTTCATGCTTATCTCAAAAATCAAAGACAAACAAAATGCAACACCCCGCCCCAAAACCTTCTTCCTCTGAGTGCGGAGCAGACTGACAGAAAGAAAAATTAGTCGTAGCGCTGCTAAGAAGAGTGCTCATACAGGCCTCGACAAGGTTTTCAGAGAGAGTGAAGAAGAATGAAAAGAGACCGGGCCCTGCTAAGACCTCAATTGAGTGTATGTGTTTACTCAGCCAGCTAATAACTCTGTACAGGGGGCACGGCCTGATTCTATGCACCCCACACAGACCATCAAGTGGAAGGGGACGGGATGTCAGCTCTAATTGCAACTGGTTTGAAAGTCTCATTCAGCAGCGTTAACAAAGTGAGTGGCCTGTATAGGTTTGCCATTATCCAAATTCCAGGCAGAGGAGTAGATTAACTTACCCCCTTATGTTTGAGTTGTAGTGACAGTGCAAAGTGTGACCGGTTGGGTACGAAACGTTTTTGAGCAGATTAGAAGTCGACCAGACTGCTGACCTGGTAATACAACGAGTGCCACTGTTTATGTGGGCTAATCTACTGTATATGTGGCCATTTGTCTGCACTCTGAACTCCTTGACCCGCCAGTTCGCGTACACGTGCAAAGTCGCTCGTGCTACAGCTAATTCGTGAATAATGTATGTGTCACCTTACCCAAGATGGAGACCTTGCTGAGGAACTCTTCGTACATCTTTCTCTTTCGGAGTGTGCTTCCCTGAAAGACACAAAAGAGTGCAAATTATAGAAAAGTTGTCAAATGATTCAGTGTACCAGCTAGTTACAAGCGGTGTCTAGATTTTTGTATTTATATAAATGTGAGGTGGCTGAGTAGTTAAAGTGTTTTTGGTCATCAACCTGAAGGTAAGTATGTCAATCCCATTCCAGTGCACAGTGTCATTGTATTATTGTGCAAGACACTCCATTTAGCGTGCATAAGAGGATGCCCTTCTTTGAGCTTGAGAACTGAACAATTTTGGGAAAAAATGGCAGCTTTTCAGGCAAGCAATTTAATTGAGTAGGATTTTGTCCACATTTTTACAGGCAAAAAGCACTGACATCTGAGAGAGAATGAAACATGATTACATAAAAATACAGAATAATAAAAAAAAAAAATGTTTGGCGATGGTCAAAATGGCTGATAGAGAAGACGTTCAGACAAACTTCTCCTATCATTTGTGGAGTGTGGAAATTCAAAAGCAAAAGCATGTGAACAAGTACTTTATGTATAGTCCAACATGTAAGGATTTTTTTCAAACAGATAAAATCTGCAGTAAGGAATGAAATAGGCAACTTTTTATTATTGTAAATGAATGGCTTGAGGCAAACTCTGCAGTTAATTGTCCAATATTAGTACTGTCACATCACATTTGAACATAAATTGCATCCTTAGATAACATATTATTACTGAAGTTCATGGGGTCATCCCTGTCTGAATGTGTGTAACCCATGTGCAAGGAGATGAGTGAATGCGTGTGGCCGTCCCACCCACCAGGCGGGACTTTCCCTGTGCCTCTGTCAGGACCATCAGGTGCTTCATGACAAGTCTAAACCCCCAGGACCCTTTCCGCAACGCTATTCTTTTTCAGCTCCACTTTTACAGCGGCAACATAAAAAGAGAAAGCAGAGAACAGAAGGAGAGCGGGAGCACCGATTTCATCTGCAGACGAGCCGGTTGCATATGGAAATGATATATCGAGGCTTGGGGTGTCTTTAGAGCATAAGTGCCTGCTGCTGCCTCTAATTTCATATAATTTCACATTTTGTCTTAAAACAGGAGAAAAAGTTCCCAAGTGAGCCAATGTCAATCTTGACTTGGTAAACAACTTGATTAAAGGAATTCTAGTGTGCATTGCCTCCCTCCTGGGTAAATGCCTTTTTGTCTATACAGCTCAGTGTAGAGTCTGTTTTCACTTCTTCCATTTAGATTTTATTGTTGTTTCTGTAGAGACAAAACCTAAGACCCATTAAGACTGTGAATACAAACTCACACATGTATGTTCAACTTCTGTACAAGCGCACTCTCCCGTTTACCTCCCCATAGGGCTCCTTAGATAGGCTCTCCAGGCTTAAGGGCTTACTGTGCATTACATTACACAGCAAGCAAGATTTATGCGGAAGGATTAGAATAGTATGTGACTGACACAGCACAATGAGTGTTTGCAAAAAATCTTGAAATTTCCTATGATTTTTCTCCAACACTTTCTCTGCATCTGTCTTTTGTTAGTCGACATCGGAGGGCTTGATATTTCTTATGTCTGAACCTCCCTTACTCCTGTCCCCCGCGGTTTTCGGATGAACCAGCCTCTTTGTCTGCTGCTTGTCTTTGAGGTACAATCATCAAAGGAGCTTGAGGTGTGGAACCAAGCCAGGCTAAACCAACCGCATCTCACGCCCCATCTACATCACCTTCATCTTTGGCCAGCAGTGAACACACGGTCTTCTAACATCGACGTCGCGTTTTGGTATCATTCTGTCTCATCTTCCTTCATCGCGGCTTGAGTTTGTCGAATGCGGTCTGTCACCTTGTTAATAGCTTAGCCGTGTGTTTAGATACCAACATGACATAACAATGCAACTATTGTACAAGTGATGGCCCCACAGTGACTTCAGGTAATCCAAAGCACTTTCTGAAGATGAGGAGAGAGAGAGGAGTAAGGGAAGATTCTGCACATCATCAAAACGTATGTCACCTTATTTTCTTATTCTTATAATGGAAAGGAAGAGCTGTCTTAAAGTAGAGCAATTTTTGGGCAGTATAACAATAAGGCAATAGAATGAATGGAAGGTTTGTGCTCATGAAGAACCTCATTGAAGCTGCTGCTTTATGCCACAAAAAGATATCCAATCATCTAACAAGTTCTTAAGTGTGTTGTTTTACAAAGTAGGACAATATGTGAATCTTAAGTGACATTTGTGGATAACCATTAAGTTTGAAATTTACTGGCTTTACATTCTACAGCTCAAATACCATTCTGAGCTATTCAAAAATGTTCATAGTACACACAAGAGAAGTTTTATATATGACACTTTTAAATTGGAAAAGAAGAACATTCCCACCAGCTTCTGTTGGAAATATTTACATATAGCTTTTCTCCCACAATGTAAAGTAAAGAACAAGCAAGGTTGGTCCACTCTGCTCAAAATGAGGCATATCACTGGTGTTACACAGACTCCATTAGGTGGTACTTGGGGCCATCCTGGGTATATAAATATAAAAATCGAACTTGGCCAGCTGATTTAGTCACATTTAAGAACATTTTTAGATAAAATGTGCACCTGACAATGTCTAGGATTACAATTACAAAACATTTTTTGGTGGTAAAAAAACTAATGCTCTAAAAATACATGCAAGGGTCTGTGTGAGCTATGATAAGGCAAATCTACATGTCACATCTATACACAATATGCCATCTTTTCAATGCCAATACCATTTCTGGACTTAGGCTTAACGGTGCACCTTCTTCCCTTGTCCTTAAGCAGCAGCAGATCCAGCCACAGTGCATAATTGAAGTGAGGAAAGACACATATACTTAGACACACAGACTGCTCGTTATGTTGGCCGGCGCTGCTGCCAGAATACCACACATTATAAAAACTGCTTTACAAATCATTGACAGCAATAATTAAATACAGCTTCACATAATTGAATTCCACTTCGCCCTGTCTCGCTGCTGCCTGCCGCCGCTGCTGATTCTGGAAAGAGTAAACGCCACTGGAAGACAGACAGTCCTTTACAAAGCAAGGTTACCAGGGTAAGCCTAAACTATGCACTCTCACAGTGACATAGCTGGGAGAAGAGGTGCCAACTTCTACACTTGACATAGGGCAGAATTTTTCACTGCCAAGTAACCACACGTATGCAGCCAGATTAATGTAAGCTTATATTATATATGGCATAAGCTGTAAAGAGCATTAGAGGAAGTATTTTGTTAGCTGTGGAGACCTCCAGTGAATTACACAGCGAGTTATAAGTTATTTCACCAGCGCCAAAGATGTGTGTTGTGAAAAAGGATGACAGCCAGGGCAGAGAACCTTGTGTTTCCAGTTTAAACATTTAGACATTCCACAAAGATAAGCTCCTGGTGCAGCAAGTGTGAGTGCAGTTATTTAGGGCTGACCCAATGTCTCCTTACTCGCTCCTAACTCCCTGTTTGCAAAATTACACTGGGAGTAAGCAATAAGGACGCTTGAGGCTATTAAGCATTTAAAGAGTCCTAAGTGGTAGATTGGGAGAATATATTAGAGCAAAGTAAGAGATAAGAATGAAGTAGTGCTCTAAAAATATTTTTATTATGCTTTCTAGTAATATTTCTATTATGAGAGACAGCAGGAGGTAAAGAGAACCTCAGAGTAAGGGATTTGTCCTTCTAGATTATTTACTCAACAAATGCTTTCACCAAATGGTCTAAAAACAAATGAAGACATACTATATATGTGGTTGATATAATCCAGAGGAAAAGCTGCAAATTGAGTTAAACTATAAAACAGCAGTGGTTAAAAACACAATTTCTGCTATTTGAGTTATAAAAACTAAAATTATATGAACTTCCAAGACGTAAGAGGCGTGCTTTAGCACATCTGAATGATTATTAAGAGAATATGAAAAAATTAAGATGGCCATGATGTAAGCTACATTGCAATTAAAAGTATGTCATCTCAATATGGTTCAAATTCATCAGTTTCTCTATATGTATCAGTCCAATTGCTCTGGCCTCAAAGCAGGAAGGTCCTAGGTTCGACAACTCTGCCCTTTGTATGTGGAGTTTACATGTTCTCCCCGTGTCTGTGTAGGTTTACTCTGGGTACTCCGGTTTCCTATACCACTAAAAAACATATCCAGTGTGCCCCCTCTCCCCTTCTCAGGACTAGAGACTGAAATTAGCTGTAAAGCAAGAATTTGGTACAAGCATCTCTGCCATTGTGCTTAATGTAATTGTACTTCGTCCTAAACAAACATAACCATAACCTAATAAAGTTTTTAATATTGCTTTTTTTCAATCCTTTTTTTCCCTTGACTAAAATAAGTTCTCACACTTGCCACAACAGCGAGCCACGTAACTGGATTGTGGAAGTTAGCAAAAAGAGAGACTTCCTGCTGCTAGTAGAATCAGAACCATTTTTTGAACTTTTCACACATTCTAAAATTGTCCCTTCACAATGTGAGAGATAGAAATAGCGTGTTCATACCAAGATACCAATTTCAGCTTTTTATATTAAAACAGGGAAAGTGTAAAGTTGAGAATAAACCTATAAACTGTGTCAAAAAAACAACAACAACCAGGAAAACCTAAAGCAGATTAGAAGAGGGTTTGTTTTGTCAACACTTTTAAAGATGAATGGAATTGTACCATAAGGATGCGCCGGTAGCTGTCTCGATCGATCCCCCATAGTTTCAGATCAGTCTTGGCCTTCACCGTGGCTGCTCTGGGAGTCCATAGATCAGTGCCAGTTCTCCAAAACTTCCCCCTTCTCCAATATTGGTCACCCACTCTCCATTGACATACACCTGGACAAAACACATGATCAAAACATCAAGTCATTCCTTTTGTCTCCTCAGATACTTTGCTAAATCTTCTCAGCTTCCGGCCTGTTTGATTTCCTCGCCGGGGCTTTTCTTATAAGCATTTGATCCGAGTTAAGCCTTTAAGTAAGACCCTTTAAAAGCACTCTATCCCCCTCGAATCCTCACCCATCCCTTTTATTTCAGTTGTCCTGTCTTGTTAGTGTTCTCCCTTTGATTTTGACTGGTGCTTGACTCCTAAAAGTGATTTGGGCCAGCTACAATGGAGTTTTAGACAATAACTCCTTGATACACGTTGGCAATGTCTCCTGGGCTGTCACGATTTCACCTGCGCGACACATTATCCACTCGCGGTGACTTAATAACAGTGAAAGAAAAAGAGTGGAGAGGAAGGGTTGGTCCCATCGGAGACTCTTGGCAGGTTTTAGCATTATATTAGTCTCACAATATACCACAGGGATACACACTTTATATTGTCTTCAAAGAGATGAGGCCATCCCAATTACATCACCTTTACAAGTGTTTACCTGGATACATTTACATGAGACAGTAGTATTTTGTTTCCTGCTTTGGAATTAGTTTTATTCCCATAAAACATGATTGGATTATACTGTACAGAAGGTAAATGGAGATGTGCAGGGGTTTAAAATACTATGTAATTACTTCCTTCTAATTGCTTGGCAGATCATTCGAAAGTTTAAAGACATATGAAAAGTAAAATATATTGTATGTGACAGAGCTTGTCAATATAAATGTGTGTAAGAAAGACAATACAAATGAGTAAAGATGTAATAAAGTTGGAGATATTGCAATAGTAAAACAAATCATTGCTGTCTTCTCACAGTAGCAAACCATTTGACTGTTTGTGTCAAAAAAGTTTGCTTTCAGCAGAAAAAAAAGACATTCTTTGTATATCATTCTCTAGAGACATTGTTTTATCCAGAGATTACTAGTACACAGTAGAAAGGCAAATAATGTGAATTTTGGAAGAAAATCACAATATGATGAATAAGAAGGAGTGGAAAGATGTTTAAATGTAAATATGACCTCAGTATTGTGTGCCTTTCAATAAAACCATGACACTTCTGACAATATGTCAATAAATATTGTATCGTGAGGTTCATACCAAAATAATTATCTGATTGTGAGAGTTACCGATCAGGACAGTATTTACCCGTGAACTAAAAATGTCTTTTTTGGGTGGGAATGGACAACAAACTTAAAAACAATCTTTAATAGTTAGATTATTCATTAAAAATCTAAACATATTTTTAATGTTTTGGTGGAGTCCATACATGTGGCATGAAAACACTGGCTAAGAGCATAAATAATGAGCATGTAACACATTATAGATCAAAAACAGCCATTAACACATGCATTATTCTGTGTATTAATTGGTTGTTCCCCATAAAGCTTCGCACTCAACAGTGATGTCTGTCACTAAATACATTGCAGACACGGAGAGCTGTTTACATCAGTGGCAGTGCTGTCAGCTCTCAGCCTCTTTATGGGATCGCTGCAGATTTACAGCAGGTCTAATGAGAGACATCTCCACACTTTAATAAGCTCCGCACTGGGCTTGAAGTAGTTTAGTGTCTGTGCTGTGACTGAGAGGCAGCTGATGTCTGGGAGATACCAGATTTATTGACACTTCACCAGAGATTTTTAAGACTAGGTAAAACGCATTTTGTGGTGACGTAGGTTTTTTTTTTTTTCATTTTCATTGTGTATTATTTACACAGTCACACACTGTAACTACACTATGTTGTCTTACTCTGTCAAGTATTTTGATTATTCTAGCATGCAACATGAATGGGTGATATGCAACAAACATGTACATAAAGATATACCATAATGTATGATTTTCAGAAAATTAACATATCACTTACATAAACCTGTCAGTAGTGTCATGTGGAAACAAGTTTTTTTATGCATAAAGCTGCATTCAATAAAATATTTGTGGAAAAAACAGTAAGGCCATTTCACAGAAAAGATATCAAATCACATTTTGATGTTTACTGTCAAGATGCCAGCAATAACAACAACATATAGTAGGGTTTTTTAATTTTCCTGTGTCAGTGTTTGTTTATACTGCATTTGATGAACAACTTCAAGTAAAGCAGGCTATGTTTAAGCTATATTTAACGGCACAACAGCATTTCTCCATATCCCTTGGCTCTGGTGGGCAGACTGTATCAGCGTGGCACTGCTCTGTCTGTGCCCAGTGCCAGCCTCTGTAAGCTGATAAGGCCACTTCCTGTTTAACTTTCTGTCAGCTCCTCTTTTATCTTCCCACTTAACTCTATCGCTCGCTTTTAGGCTGTCTAAGACAAAGGAAATCCTCGTTTTGACTCATCCCGAGGTGAGCTGAACCCTACACGGTCTCATTGAGATTGTCATCAAAGTGGAACTGAACTGTGTAAAGGACAAAACATGGGGGCAAGGAAATACAACCTGTGTATTGTTTGTGGGAGGTATCTCAATTTGAGCTGGAAATCTTTTCCCATAACACACTGAATAAGCAGTTTATCTGTTTATTACAATAAAAGCCACTTACATCCACTTCTCCTTGGTCAATTACGTAAAAGTTGTCTCCTTCATCACCTAAAAGATAAAAATACACATATATGCTGTAAATACAATAATGATTCAATGTTTTATCATTTACAAATGGAATACTAGTCATTTTACAAACTGGTTACACATCCAGGATCAACATTATAATATGTTTTGGGGCTTTTGTTCTTAAATATTGGACTAAAACGTTACATTGTTTGACATCACTTCAAAAATCTATATTTGTGTCCCAAAGCTCTTGCCATGGATACAATAAATGTATACTTTAGGTTAGGAGTACATTTCTGTCATAATAAACTTTGATGCAAACACAGTAGGTTGTGTTGAAGTCATTAGGTCAACTGGTATGCACAATTCAATCAGGTGTTTACTATTAGTGACTGACTAAACCATTAAACTTCCCTAACAAAAAAACTAAATACATTTTTCAAAGTTAAAATGTATAGAGGGATTGTTTGTTTATCAACACGGGAGATGCGCGCGCACAGGGAAAGCAGAAAGAGTTGCTAAAGTAATGATTGACACAAGCTTGTTAGCTAACTAAGAGTTTATCACTGTGTGAAAAAAAAAAAGTTATGCTGCTAATTCAACATTTGTGAATGAAATTCAACCAGTCGACCACACACTACATTCAGGTGAGTGAAAAAAAATGTTGATTGTAACTCAAGCTACAGGAGCCAGACGTCCATTATACTACACGTTCAGTCCTGATCCAAAATAGTTCTAGTCCTGTTTCCCTGTTTTTATCAAAGAACTTTCCCAGTCAACTAGATGGAGAGCGTCTCTTTCTGCAGGCATCATGAGCAGTAGAGTGGAAAGTGACGTCAAATAATATTCCCTCTATATATAATATGATTGGCATACATAATGTTGTCATGTTGTGTAAAACGAGCTGATGACAAAATAAATACTTTGTACTCTCTTTGAAACTAACAGACTAAACTAAATACTTTTTTTTTTTTTTGCTGCGCAATCTCAAGGCCATGTTTTTTGTTTTGTTTGTAATTTTGAAAAAAGAAAAAAAAAATACATCATGTATTTTAAATCAATCAGTCAATGACACAAAAGATCAAATGGCAGAAGCTACAGCACTCTTATACTGTAAGTATTTCTTGCACACGTTTGCACAGGTAAGCACATAAAGATTTATAGAAAAGAACAGAATCTGGCAGTAATCCATCCTAATTCTCTGCCTTTTGCCTTAAGTTGTTTGGGCGTAAGCACCTCTCTCACATGATGTCTGACAGAGCAAGATGAATGATGTAGGCTAAAATGTATTTAAGATTTGGGAGTACAATAGTGCATGTTGTGAACCTTTCCAGCATATTTGTACCACATTGTGTCCGGCGGTGTTCTTGTGTGGCTTTACTTGAGGAGTTGAAAGCAGCAGAGCACCCTGTGTGTAAAGTTCACAGGAGTTCACACGGCTAATTAATAGTGAGCAAAGAGTGGCCATCCATCATAGTGCTCTATTTGTCACTGCGATGCTCCCTGTCTGTGTCTTCCGAGGTCTGTCCCAGCCGGAGCAGACCCTGCAGCAGCCCGCCTTGGTCCTCTTTCTCTCTTTCATCTCATCTATCTCTCCTCCAGATCCCTCTCGCTTGCCCTCTTTTCTTCTGGTCTTCCTGTCTTTTATCACGTGCGTATTCAGTCTTTGTTTGGCACCACTCTAGCCCCCCTGCGCCCGAGTGAAGGCAAATATTTGGCTAGAACATCCATACACAGTGGCATGTGCATTTGTTTCAACACAGCATAATTGCAGTCTATTGATGTTTTTGGCTACTTTCTCAATGCTGCATCTACAAGCCTAAATCATGCAGACATTTAAAACCTTATTAAACTGGCTCTAGCTCACAAATATTAATGATAATAATGATAGGCCTCAACTCAAGAGAAGAATTTTGATGTTGCGTTTCTCAGTAAAAATGTGGGTGAGATATTTTAGATCAATCCAATGGAAATTTGTTAAAACATGTCTTTAGATAAAGTAGGTTAATTATCAGACAGAACAAATTTATCCAAAGAACTTTACATTTAAATTAGAGCATACAACTTTTTCACCATTTTTGTGTCACCTTGTTGATTAAACAGCTGCTACAGTCACACTGCAGGTTCTGAAGCCCATTCTTGTGTCATGGACTTGTTGAATTATGTTTAATTGCGGCACATAGATTGGAAGGAGGCGACATCAGTGTTCAGATTGAAGCTACATTGCAAAGATTTATTTCCTCAAATAAAAAAGGTGTGCTATAGATTTGGAGGGAAAAAAGAGAATTGCAAAGTTCAAACTACCATGAAAACATCAAATACAGGTAACATATGGCCAAAAATATCAAAATTATACTGCAATGTGAATGTAGTCTTACTTTTAGGATAGAAAGGACCACCATGAAAAAGAGAGCGAAGTTGTAATTTTATTTGACTTGACCAGAAAGCTAAACTTGCTAGAATATTGTTTTTACTAATTCACACTTTTTTAGTTATTCCATTGTTTTAAAAGCAGTCTTGTTGCTGTATTAATAATGGTGTGTAGATAATGCGTGGGATGTTGGAAGCTAGTATTCTGAAGCTCCCCAGTTCCCTCTAAGAATGACAATACAGCAGTCGGCACACTGTATACTGTACTGTATATAACAATGGGTGGCTCAAATCCGGACTTGCTAAAGTTGAACTAACACCAAATTAGGACTGATATCTCGGTGTCTTTAGGGAGAGCAGGCGTGGTCTACGGTTGGTACAATCCTGCACTGTCGGTCTATGTGAATCTGTGCTATTGTAAAGGCACTATTATCTGTACCAGCCTGTAATGCTTTGTGTGAATGTGTTGGACTGTTTACATTGTGTGTGTTTGATAGCGTTTGAGTGGGCTGCGTGGGGCACTGGAAAAATACAATCTGCTCCTGGAAATCTGGAATCCTTCAAAGTCCCATATGACTAGCTTGACAAGTGAGATAAGTTTGGAATAAGAAAAGACAATATGTATAAAAAAATCCAAAACCTGTGAGAAATGTAGTGCAGAATACAATATATGTGATATGTTGATTTAATCTTACAAAAAGGCATGTAACTGGTCACGTCACGCACAAAATATAACAGAATTTAGTTACATCTAATCAAATAAATGTTGCTTTGACAGGAAGCAATAAGTGTCTTTCTACTTCGCCTTTTTATTCACAATGTTGCTGTATTTGCATAGTGTGATTGTCAGCACCATAACTGACAGTAAAGATCAGGGGCCTCATGAATAAAACATGACATTTTTACTGCTCAGTTATTTGAGCAATCAATGCAAATTTTTTTTAAGTTAATGCTGTTAACCAATTGGATAATGACTAAAGGTTTAATACTATACATGACTAAAGGTATAGTGACTAAAGGTTTAATACTATACATATTTATAAGATGTACAACTTGTTTTCACAACCAATTACATAAGCCAAGTGTAAAGTAATAAGAACTCATTTGGCAGACTATGTGCGTCCAAGAAATTTTAATGAACCACTTAAAATAGATAACATTTGTGTAATATTACTAATGGGGCCAAAAGTAAGGAACTACCCTGGCAACTTTTGTTTCTTTATGCTTGTGCTGATGTAATGACAATTTGAATTACTCAATTCTACAAAAGAAGAAGTGGCACATTTTTCCTAAATAGAAAATTCTCAAATAGCAACAGTAGATAGGCTGGGTTGTGTTTGAAACGCAATAAGGCACATGACAGCTTTGTTACATATTCACATATTTGTTTAGGTCTTACGCAAGATATTGTACTTAATAAGAAAATGTTTCATTTCAAGTAATATAAGTCTTGTACTGGATTACAGTGATGATTTTGACACCTTTGACTACAGCCTCTAGCTGACACAATCATACATAGCCTTGGGACTAGATAGGAATGACACTGATCTGTATTGATTGACATAAACTCTATATTGAATACATACCTTGTTGGATGACAGTTTCACCAGCGATGTGTGTCACAGGGAACATGGCATCAAATATATCACTGCAACAGAAAAACACAAAAATGTGCATTATTAGTTTAAAAAAAGCTTTCATTTTTTAGGCATAAGAGCCAGCATAATCAGTAAGAAAACTCTGTCATCTCAGGCCATTATTCATTGCCAAGCAGGTAGCAAAGCCAAAGAGACAGCGCCGGGAACTCTGGATGACCCCCATGACACACACCCCACACAGCAACCTGAATGTGAGCACAAATTTACTCATTAGCAAGTCCCAAACACATTATTTTACTCATGAAAAAACATTAGTGCAAGTGTCTGCAAGTCTGTATACTCCACATGTGCAAGGTTAAACGCAAACATTTAGTTTCAAAAGGGCAGAATTTGAAAGAATGAACATGTGACGATGTTGCAAACCTCAAAGTTATCTTGGCAAATTATTTCACACACCTTTTTCTCTCTACTGTTATTACTGTATATCATGTATTTAGGCTTAGTGATAATGGTAGATAAGGCATTTACAACCATGTGTTACTCGGTTAATAAAAACAGTTTAAAAAAGCAGGACTGTGCCAAAAATTAAAAGATTGTTGGTTCGTGATCGCATCTTTGCTCAAACTCAAGTAGCACATTTTAATCAACAAGTTTATCATCCAATCATGTGGTAGCTACAGCACAAGTACAGACATGTGTTTGGCCAAAGTTTAATTTGGATTTCTCTGTGATTATTGCGCCTATCAACAGTAAATAAAAGCTGTAATGAATCTCAACTCTGTTCTAATTGCTAAGGCAGCTGTCTGTGCTTTACAGCCTATTCATCAACAAATATTAGTATCTGTGCAAATAAATTGTGCATTCATCAAACTGTGAGCTAAGATGTTACCCTACAATTTATTTTAACATATACACTTCTCATGTCTTTTTTTGATTATATTTATATAATAATTGCCAGACTTTTACATTGTACTTTACTACCAAAGTCAGTTTCTATTTGTGAACTCTGACAATGGCAATAAAACTTTTCCTCATTCTGAATTGGCGCCATTTTGTGCCCCTGAAAGCCCCCATTGACAATTTGAAATGAAGCAACTGAGTCAACAAACAGAAAACACCACCTTAAGCACTTAATTTGTGCTTTTAGGGAAAGTGCCAGTTTGGCTGTTTCTAATCGGAACGCTTAAATGCATGAAGCCCTCTCAGATTAGCACGGGATGTGTTGGGGCACGAGAAAACCCTATATGCTTCCTCTCCTGCTCCTTACCCCATTTCTAACCTTGAGGGTGTATTTGTCTATCTAATCTAGAGCATACCAGTTGTCTTAGAGAATTATAGGCACAAATCTATAAGAGAGGGTTGCCATATTAAAGACTAGATGCTCGCACTGAAAACTGACTTTTGTGTGAGTGTGGATTTCTTATGAAAACACGCACGTCTGTAGAAAATGGTGCACTTGCTAATCCACAGTGAGCAGATGTTGTGAGAGGCATCGGAGAAGATTGTTCAGGTGGTTGGATCAAATCTGAAAACAGCTTCTTGTGGTATTTGTTTATGTGACAATGAATAAGCACAAGATTTAAAAAGGTGGATTCTGGCCAAGTGCCCCTACAGCTGGCCCCTGACTCACTTGTACAACAACAGCACTACCCACAGCTCACGCATCTGTGGGGAAAATAGAAAACACGCCGTCTTTGAAGTGCAATGCAAGTTTAAGAGCGAGCAACAGTGCACTGGGGTCACTCACATTAATGACCTGTTATGCATGCAAACTGGCAATAATATAGTAAAGCAAAAGCATTCAGACACAACAATACGGATATTAGGTCACTTTGTTGGTGATTAGTCAAACCGACATCTGCAAGGTGACTCTATCCGGGCCAGCTGCACTTTTATTTGGAGACATTGATAATTTGGTGGGTAAATAAGGGCCTAGTTAAATAAAAACATCAAAAACAGATAGCTTGTTAATTGTCACCAGTCGCCTCATTATACAACATTTCCAGTTGTGAAGATTTCTACAACCAGATTTGCAAAAGGCCAATGGTTGAAGTTGCGCTATTTAACCCTTCTTGGGGTTCTTCCTCTTGCTTGTTTATGTTGGAATAATGGCAAGAAACACTGACAAAAACAGACATTTTAATGAAGAACCTAACCTGAAGAAGACCCAAAGATCATAAAAGACTTTTCACTGTTCTTGTGCCTATTTTCACTTAGCCTTCCAAAAGTATTTCAGGGCTTTGTGGCATTTTTTTTTTATGCTTGAGAGCACCTGATCCAAGCAACAGTTCAGCAGGAATGAGCAAAAACTTGCTAGTCAATTTCAGCAAATGATCTAAGATTACACTATAATATTTTTTTTTCTGTTTTTAATCCTCGCCCTAATCTTTGTTACCTGGCTCCCCAGATGAAGTCTTGCAATATTTGAGAACTCACAAACTCAAGTAAATCCGGGCCACCAGGTGTTTTGGTTTGTGGTCCAAACCACTGGTTTATTGCACCAATCACATTGCAGCAGGGCAGGTTGAGGGAGGTTGTTAGCAAAGACTGCAGCAAGTAGTGCCTGAATCAAGTAAAACAAAGATGTTAGCTCTTTGGTGGATGTAAGTATTTATTTTTTGAAAGAGGAGCAGAGAAGTGTCCATGTGTGACACTTGTTCTCCCACACGCACATTATGAATCGTTGCTGTGATTGGCTAAGGAACAGACTAAGGTAGCCCGACAGCCAATCAACTCGAAGTTTTTCATTAAATGTCTCACTTTTTCCTGAACACTTTCAGCAGGGGAGGTTCCAGATATGAGGAACAACTCAAATTGGAGTTTATCACACATCCATCTGACTAGAGTCAGCCTAAATCTGTTTTTTTTTTTTACTTTTTTTTGACCATGTACTTGACTTTCCATACATCGAATAGCAATTGCAATTTTATACAGTTTGCCTTTCTTACACCTTGAAGGTGACTGACACCACATGATACATTTACAAGCCAGTTCTCTGGGAAAGTGAGGCTGCTTTCATAATTAAAGGAGACCTATGGGTTGAAATCTAAATTCCTGAAATTGTAACCATGTTATAACAGCTGTTTCTCATCATTTGTTTACTCAAAATTGAATTTAGATTAATTCATGTATGTTTGTCCTGCTTAAGTTATCAGAAAGGTCATGTTTTCACATAACAATGAACAACATGTAAAATACTGATCGGATTTGTTACAAAATTGTCCCGATGCTATTGTAAAGAACACAGTCTATTCTCTTAAATTTCTGCCCAATTCAAAGGTGATCATGTTAGTTAAAAGTTGCGCTGGATGGCAAGCTTGTCTTTTGAACCGGAACCCTTGTGCATGTCCTGTGATGCTGACACTGATAATGATGCATTAGCAGAGACCAGCCACCCAACCATCAAAGACACTGCTCAGGTAATTACCCTTGACCGCCTTTCTTATTGCACGGGCCGCCACTCTGCGACCCGCCCTGAACGCACGGCTGGGCGCAACAAAGACGCTCATGCACATAATTACTTCCCCTGTCTTTACCTGTCTCTCTCTTTCCCTTTTCTTCATTCTCAACTTCCTCCATCACTTTTTCTCTCTCAATTACCCCTTTCTTCCATCAACTTATCCGACTGATCCTCCCATCTCCCGGTCTGTCGCCCCACCTGCCTGTCAAAGATGGGGCGATTAATCTTGGCCTTGTGCTACCTGTAGTCTTCATGACCTTATAAAAGCCAAGCAGACACTTCACAATGGCTGTGCTGTTCTGATGGAGACAGGACGAGACACTGTGGGCCTGGGAAATACAAGACAACGCTCCCGTCACGTTTCAGATGCTCAGAGATACGACGTAATGCACACGCACTGCTGGTCAAGTCCCAAAAATGCAAACATGCAAAATATCACTTGTTTACCTTCTTTTATCCTCACAGTGTTGACATTATTTTGATTTCATTTGAGGTTTTACAATGCATCCAGGCCAGATGATGTCACCCCAAATGCATGTAATCTGCTTCCTTCACGATCAAAGGAAAAATATAAAAACATCAAGGATTAGACAAGAGAATTAGAGTGAGTCTTCCATGTTCCATGTTTGTAGCTGCCAGATTATGGATGTTCCTAATTGTATTTCTGTCTCACAATGCTTCTCCTTGTTCATTACTTTACATGCATGAGTAGAATACGAACAAGAGAAAACCTGCTGATGTAATGATCCATAAAAATAGTTTGATTTTTTTTGGCAATAGTGTAGAACGTTAATCACATTTGAGTCTTAGTCAGTATTAATCAATGTTGGTAATATTATTCATGATGAGTCAGAGCACCCTTGTATGAGCGTATGACTAGTAATTGCAATCAAAACAGACTACACATCCAAACAGTAGGAGTCTGATTAAGCGTGAGTGCAATTACAGAAGAAAAATCCAATTAAACTTGCCAAAGACTTAAAGCAATAATATAAATTTCTCAACCATAATCCTTTGACATATTATAACCTTGTTTATAGAATATCGACTTACACAAGCATTTAATTCATCCGGTGTACTGTCTGAATGGAACAAGTTTTGCAATAACAGCAAAGGGAACTTCCCAGCTCTCTTTGTGCCTTGGCTTGGCAGGACTATGCCACTGGTTTGGCTGGCACACTGCGTAAACCATAAGTGCTTGAAGGATTAATTTTCACTACCACAGCTTCAACAGTCATTTAGACAACTGCTCCTGGCAAATAAACAATAGTCTTTGTTAGATAATCACATGGAAATGCTTTATACATAAGCAAGATTAAAATGTAGACTAAATCAACACATTGTTAGAAAGTTGGATGAGGAAGAAAGATAAATAAACATAAAGTTATTACCAGTCATAAAAATGTAGACTATTGTAGACAGTAATCAGTCACACCAGCATTGATTTTAGTTCAGCAATTGTGGTTGTAATAATACTATTTGTACAGTAGATATAGTATAGTATTAAACTTATTTATCTCAATCTAACTGAGTAGATGAGACCACAAGTTCAAGTTACAGGTCAGATCTATGAAGAGGCCACCCTACTCAAAGAAAAAAGCATGTTTTTTTTTTTCAGAGAGAGAGAAAATACTGTATATGTTTAATGGCATATTGTGCAACATTCAAGGCAAGCAGCTTTTGGACACGAGTGGAATTAGAATCTAAATTAACTGGTTAAAAGTGATCGAGAAGTAGACTTTTTTTCTCTTAACATGAGGCTACACTGACAGTCAAGTTATGCATGAGTTCATTTCTTTATTTCCAATTACTAAGAATAAATGCAAATTGTTCTTGTTTTAAACCAATTAGATTAATCTTATCTGCTTCTAGTAGGCACCTCTCACGACTAGTGTATGCTTAAACTTAAAATTTGGAGGACACTCTTATTTCTTGATCTCCATGTTGACCCAATTGTGATTCCATGTCATGTTCCACTGTTATGTTCACTTACGTATTTCAACAACAACTGTATGGAAAAGTGATGAAAGCTGCTTGTTGTTTGTGGGAAACTATTAGTCTGGCATCTAATTTGCCTAAACCACACCAATGCTCATAAATAAAGCAAAACGATGAACCTCAAATTCCATTGTTGCCTGTTTATACAAGCATACTGCGACTTACTGTTAACAACGAGATAAGATTAAAACCAAAGGGGCTTTAGTCTGCATTCCTCGCCAACCTATTATTACCATCTCCTGCACATTCCCAGCGACTGTACCAGCAGGCTGTCGGACTATATGATTTGTTTCTGTTTTGTCAGCGGCGCATGTGTTAAAAGTACTCATGGTAGTGCTGTGTACGACTGTTTACAAGACTATTGTGCGAGAGGTTATGAGTGTAATATCACAGTGCTATGGAAAGCACTTTTATGGGGAACACTAACTTAATGTCCACAGTTAAAAGGAGCTATGGAAAAACAAACCCACCCCAGTGTATGCTGTCTAATTACATAAAGCTAGCAGAGACCCACTGACTGACAGGACTGACAATAGGCAGCTGTGTGAGAGAGTGTGAGAAAAAATGGACATGAAGGAGCGGTAATTATAAAGCATTGAGGCATTGGAGGAGGATATTTATGACATGAAAGCTCTTGGCACGCGCCTCGTCTTTCCCCCGAGCTGCAGAAAATGTGAGGGACAGGGCCATGCCAGCTGCTGCAGCCTGCCCATCGTTTCATTCCTCGAGTCCAAAAGAAGCAATAGAAGCTGAGTAAATAACACCATGAGGTTGGAGAGAAGAAGAGAAGGACCATTTCATAAGACTTGGACAGTCAAACCAACCGCAACCCATAAAATATTAATACTGATACAGCACAGCAAATGTAATATTTGTGTTTGACTTAAAGAAACAAATAGAGTAGGTTTTTGTTAAAATGACCTATTATGGAAAATGCACTTCACGTTTACTTGATCAGGGATATCAGACTAGGCTAAAAAACTGACTCTATTTGGTTTTGCTCCAGTTTACAGGGCAATAGAGTAAATCGATTACCCTGGAGAGACATGTCCTGCTGTATCAGATTCACTATTCCATGATTTATACTGGATTACATTGATTTACCTATTGATTGTTTTGTTTTTTATTTATAACTGTTTGTTTTCTTGTCTGCAAAATTACACTCTGATCTTTCTGGGGCATGTAGTTAAATCTGATGCTGTGTGTGCCACTTTGTGTAGGCGTTTTTTTATTGTAAGAATGTTAACTTTTTTGATAGTATGTAGAGCGGACAGGGGTTGTGAGCATGCACATTTACATTTGTCCAGCTGTAGACCGATCGTCTGTTTACATGACGTCTGAATAACAGGTTTACTGCTCCTCAATAGGTCTACCCGGCTTTACATGCACTTCAGACAACTGGTTTAAATTGGATTAGGTTAGTTATCCAGTTTTCATGGCCTCTATGTAAACGCCCAAACAGTTATAACAGTTTACTTCTGAAGATGTGTTTTTTGTGTTGTTGTATTTAGTGTGATTTATGCATATCTGAGTAATCTTCATTCAGCAGTGGTCATTTACCTCACCTATACATGCTATTACGCACTTTAATTTGGAGCTTTCAGTTTAGTGCAGATACTTTTTCTGTCATTTTGTATTAAACCAATAAAGGTTAGTAATGCTAATTTCCTTACAGAAGTACAATATTACCTCTTTAAGGTTTCCAAAAAGGTTAATGATATTTGTAACGCTGACAATTATTATTAAATGTGTTTGTTGGTGGGGATCGCACATGTTAAAGAATGTAGATGTTCTAATTCTAACACTAACTGTAGTCAAGGCATTGGTAAATTTCAACTTGTTGTCCTATATTTGCATCCTGAAGTCATGGTTTATGAAGAACACAAGAACAGAAAAACACAAATACAGCATGTACTACAGTCAGTAATGTCACACTCCAACCAGGGCATTACCAGTGCTTACTAAATTATTGTTTTTAATTGTTAATATAAAATACTACTTCAAGAAATGTTTTTTTTCTGGCAACCTATGATGCCCTAACAATTTATATGAACACCAATATGAAGTAAACAAAAAGAATCCTTTATAAACTTCTTGTGATTATGGGTATTTGGACTAAATTTGCACTTGTAATTGTGCAACAGATATTTCCAGCGTGTCATCGAAATCCAATAACAACAAAAAAGAACCTCCTTAGCTGAGGTAACTATAGAACAAATGACATAATAATAGCTTATACTTCATAAAACTTTCTTATGGTTGACTATGTGGGATGTGGCAAAACACAGAAGGAAGTCGGGTTAGGGAAATGGCTATTTTCACTTCTCTATTCTCTATAAATCCAAGATGGCTTCTCGCAAACAGACTGGAAACATTATGATGATCCAGCACGTTGGTCAAGGTGATTATTTGCTACAAGTTGTTCTTTAAACCAAAGGCTAGGAAGCGCGCTGTGTTAAAGCCTCACACCTGGATCTGGAGGGGTTTATAAGGAAGTAAATGTGCATGGTGTTGCCTGGAAGAATGCATGTGTCTGTAGTTATTGGTGAGCTGCAGCCTCAAAGCACCTGTGCAGAGGAGACCATCTGAGTAAAGAACATGCCGCTGTGCACTGGGACCACCTCGGAGAAGGCCCATTTTGATCAGCCAGAATTTTTCCCAGAAGTAGCATTGCTCAAGAAGTTACAAGCCTTGAGTTGATTACTGTCACTTGGTGTAAGACAAAAAATGTGTGACAATAACCGCTATTGACTAAATTAGAATCAGATAAGACAATGCAATCCATCTATGAAGGCTTGAGCAATGTGGTACTGTGCAACATTAGTGTCATGTCATGCAGTAGCTATGTATTGTAGTTTTATTTAGCAAGCATCATGCCACTTGAGGACAAAAATATCACTAAATTCATTACATTATACTGGGGCCTGTTTTTGTTTATCACAAATAGAGATGTCACTATATCAGATTTTACATTCTGTCATAAAGTACTGTTCTGAAAAGAATACATCACATTTTAATTATTATTTACGATTATTGGCATCATAACCAAAAGACAGAGGAATTCACTGTCTAATAGGATCCTACAGTATGTGGCAAGGTTTGGAAAATCAAGCTGATTAAGTAAAGTTGGAATGACATAAATAGTAAAATAAATTATTATTTACTTTGTATTGAGCTGAAACAACCTATTTTGTTTATACATTGTAACAATCACTAGGTATAGGTTCTTATGATTAGATTATGTTCTTAAAATGTTTTAAATCATCAAATATAGTTTATAGTTTTTAATATTTGCCAGAAATAATACTGCTGGCTGTCATCAGAATTGTCATGAGCATTTTTGCTGCACTTCTCAAAACTAAGTTAATATAGCAAATCCATTTTGTTGCTCATCTAGACAAAGGACAAAAAACCTCATACGTTTTGTAACTACAATGATATGAGTATGCTTTTATTTCAGTCTGCTGCATTTCATCGTTTGCTGTACGAGACACTGAAATCACACCTAACTGACCTTGTCACCTCGCCATCCTGCCAACATCAACTCCATGAGAGGACAATCATCCTCTGTCACCCACACACTATACACAGTTTTTAGCCTTGGTGCTTTCTTCACACTGCCGTGGCACTGGCCTGGCAAAAGGAAGACCTGATATAGGAGAGAGAAGGTGGGACACCGAACCCACTTGAGTGGAGTTCCATGGAGACGTACATAGTGCTGGCAAGTTGCACCTACATGAGGGTGACCACAAGACCAGGTTAGACAAACGGACACCTTCGCACTCACACACACAAACGCATCAAATCGGACCCAGCACTGGCAGTTACTTGATGCTAATCTTAGGTCGTGCCGGTTCATTGTGGTTACCTCCTGGAAAGCACACTCTGTAGAGACTGCAACTGGAGACAAATTAGTCACTTTTCCTGATGGTTCGCTTGGGAGTCCAATCACAAAAATGAATGTTAGTCCCTATTCTAATGTAATTTATATTCAATTTAAACAGTAATTCCAAAATACATTCTAGCAATAAGGAAGATGTTCCATATCGATTTGATACAATAAGTAATAAACACTTGATCGAATTTTCAACAGATAATAAAAGGATTTTTTTCATTATGTTTTACTAGACTAGTTAAACTGATATAGATTAAAGCTTTCTGCACCTACAGTAGTTTTGGTCCAATTTTAAGCCCAATGGAAGTTCAGGAAGGTGGGGCCAGAGCAAGGAATTTTCATAAGAGATTTTTTGTCGTTTCTCTCCTTAAGTCTGTGAGTCACTGCGACTCTGTTATGACTATTTGTCAGGGCGCATCATCGTGAGGTTCTTTGCGCACGTAGTCAAAGTGCGAGATTCTTTTTTTTTACCTGCTCTTTGAATGAAGTGTGAAGCACTTTTTCATTTTACGCCCATAAGTCAGTTTAACCAGCTCCTTACCTCTAATGACCCTCTGCTCTCCTGTGACGTTTATAACCCAGCTTAATCCAATCTGTTTTGTTGCTGTTTCACACAGAAAACACTGCACTTGATCACATGATGCACGCACTGTTCTTCGCTCGCTGCTGCGCTCACTAGGTCTGTATCGTCTCTGTTCTTCCTGTGACATGATCCGACTGTGACCCTAACCCTAACCCTAACCCTAACCCTAACCCTGAGACAAATAATTGTTGTAAATGTCCTTATGTCTGTGGCCTGTTCTTTTTTTGACGTGTCTAAAAATCACAAAAGATCTTAAACTCCTCTAGTGTGAAGCCGGCTTGAGACACTGTCAAACTAGTCAGAATATATTCAACTTGCCTTGTTTAAAAAGATTTTTGACAATGCTAATATGCATCAACTTCAAGTCTAAAAACTAAATGCATGCATATCCAAACATCTAAGTTGTGTGCAGGATACTGGTAATAAAACTTAGGCAAGTAAAAGAAAGACTGCAATTGTAAATTCCAAAGTGACTTTTTTGGTTTCATGTGTTTACTATGACTGGTATTAATGTTTAGGGGAAAATAAGTATCATTTGCGTTTAATGGCATGTCTACTGGTTTATGTTTTAGGCATATAAAAATGGAAGAATAGCAAATAAAAATAAATTGGCTTCCCAATTTCAGCCTGTTAAAAATAATTTGTCAAAAGTAAGAAAAAAATATATATTTGTATTGATTTCTACTGTTTTGCATTTTTGAGCTAAAGCTCAGAGGTGTATAAGAATCTTTTGCATGCTTTCACTGATGGCATGTAAAAAAATCACCTGAGAATCTAGAACAAACCCCAAGACGACATGCTGATGAGCTCATACTCGAAGCTTCACAAACACGTGGCTTACTCTTCTTGTAATCAAGTCAGACTATAACAGTGCCTATTAGATTTAGCTATTGCTTAATTATCTTGATGCTGTCACTCATAATCACATCATCAAGCATTTTCACACACTGCTAATGCCCTCTTTGTTGCTTTGCTCAGGGGAATAAAGCAACGGGCTCCTTCCTCCACTTGGAGGTAAAAAGGGTCAGTTTGAATAAGGTGTTGACAAGACTTAAGCCTTTGGCCCTCTGATGTGTCTGCCACTGGAATGAGACGGGAAAGGCCGGGCGGATTGAGTTTCAGGGCATTCCAAGTAGCTACAAATGTATTATCTGCAACATAAAACAAGACTATATGTTGTGGACAAGTGTCAGTATTAGTTCCTCAATTACCCAGCCCCAGACTTATCTCCTAGTCTATCTCACGCTGCACATCCTGACATGTCGCCAAACATCACAGGAGAAAGCCGTTCTCCTCAGGGCGTGTTTTTTCCTCTTCTCAGTTCATGTTTCCACCAAGAACATGACAATTAAAATGGCAAATAACTATTGCCATTCATCCAAAAATGTTGAATGCAAAAAGAATGCAAAATTTACAGTAATGACTACTAAACGCCTAGTACTGGTTATTGAAAAAAGTGATCATTTGAGTACAATTTGGGAAAAAAGATTCAATATCAAGATGATAAACCAACAATGCTTTATTTAAGTTTACTTTTTCAGTTGTTTCACCTTTGTTAAGCCCGACATGGGGCACAGCCGTTCCTTTGTTGCGGTTAAAAATGAGAGGTGTTTACACAGCACAGCACATTATACCTGCCCCCTTAATCTGAGACGAGGGAAAATAAAAAAGCATGCCTCCAAGGCTTGAAGAAACGGAAAGAGTGAGGTGTAGATTAGCAGATGGAGAGAACTGAACGAAAAGAATCCAGTGCTAGAGGCTACAGCATTGCAATCCTATGTGTTTGCCGTGTTTGTGTGCATGTCTAAACCTTCTTCTCCGTACACACCTCTTACCTCGACGCTCAAAAGCAGAAGTCTGACTGACAAGAAGACTTCCCAGCTGTGAAGGGGCAGGACTTCAGAGACACGCAGCCTGCAGATCTGGACTTTGTTGAGCAATGCACTGGCACCTTGTGTATAAAAGTAAGGAATGCACTCGTGCCAGTAATACAACTGATGTGCTCATTTGACTAATATCTACCTCAGAAATCTGCTTTTATGGATTGTATGTAGAGAAAGGTTAAATACATTTTTTCGTCATTCACATAAAAAAAAAAAAAAAAATGCAGCAAATACATAGGCTACGTGTTTAAAAACAGAGCCAATGCTTCTGAAAAAATGCTTGTGCAAATATAATGTGATCTACTGAATTATGCATTTGTCATACAGTTAATAACTATGACACTATGGCTAATTCTTTTATATTTAGAAAATCTTAAATATAAATGAACTTGTCTCTGTCAGGTGAACTCTTTGTGAGTCGTATGAGACATGCTAGTCGCTGTGTGGCAGACCAATTACAGTGCAGCACTGTGGTTTGGGCGAAAGTCACAGGTGCAGTGTCTGAAACAAATATGGTGGCACAACATATTTTTGGTTTATTTTAGCAAAACAGACTTTTGGCTTTTGAAAAAACATGCACACACTTGGAGAAAAAGATGTCTTTTCTCTTACTTAACAAAAAAACTTGATTCCTCAGCTTCTTCACCTAAATTGACCTAAAGCAACTTATAACAAAAACAAGTCAATGGTTTAAAGCTGTGATGCTGATTTCAACTTCCTCTTTTATGGTTCATCACAAAGTAAAAATCAATGGTTGGAGAAAACAGTGATAGTGAGTCAAATAAAGTCTACTTAAACATGCATGCTTTGTGTTTAAAGCTTTATAAAACGGTTAAATGTTCTTAAAAGTCAAAACTGTCTATAATGGATAGAGCACTAAAACTAGAAGATTTTTGAGAGTACAATATAGTAGAGTGTTGTCTGAATAACCTCCATACACACAGTATAATTTGTCCGGACCGTTTGGCTCTGTTGGGCAGACCTATCCGGATATATAAAATTATAACTTTCACACTCTGACTTGACAAGCCCTTCTTCTGACCATGAGAGGAAGATTACTGCCAAAAACTCAACTGACGTGACACCCACAAACCACCAAGGAGGTCATGGGAGAATTAACACGCTGTAACTGGGCTGTTGTCCGAGCCCGTGCGCTGGAACCTATCACAGTAGCATAGACAAACAGACTGGATGTATACAATAGTGAGTGGGCTGGTCCAGGCTGGGCTAATGCGAGGTGGTCTCTGTGTAGGTTGGACTCAGGGCCAGGGTGAACTATATATCCACTGAAGGGTTGCAGGGACGTGCTGTTCTTGCAGTCAGGGGCAGGCATTGGCCACTGACTGACACACTGTTCTGAGTTCTCACATGTTTCGTCTATATCATCATCCACATGAAATCAAACGTGACGCGCTCATAATGTCGCTTTTGGCAAAACATCAATCAGTGCATAATTACAGTTTATTTAGTTTAGTGATTGGACTTAGAGAGATAATCTAGCTTTCATTTAAGTTCTATTAATTGCACAACTCTTACTTAAGGTACATTTTATGTCTCAACCAATTAAAAAATGTGAACAATTTTGCATTATAATTAAATAGGATATGTAGTTAGAGCTGCTCGATTATGATGAAAATATTAATCCAGAATATTTAAATCATAATTGATATCACAATTATTCAAACAGAGAAAGCACAAAGCACAAAGCATTAGAGCCTCTTAAATGCAAAAAGTGAAGAAAAAAATCTTGCAAATGTATTCTACAAAGAAATTGTCTGGAACCTATTTTACAACTCTGTATGAGCCAGCATAAGCACACTTATAAGTCACATAAGCATACGCAATATTTGGAATCGATTACAGCAATAATCAAAATTGAAAATTGATTAACGGCACTAGCCTATGTAGTTGTACAAAACAGTGTTATTTTCAACGGAAGCTCAGTACTGCCAACCTCTACTTAATTTTTTTTCCAGCTGTATCACAAAATTTCGTGATAACTATCACATAATTACGTGATACTATCACGTAATTATGTAATACTTTTTTTTTAGTTATCACAAAATTTCGTGATACAGCTGGAAAAAAAATTAAGTAGAGGTTGGCAGTACTGAGCTTCCGTAATTTTGAAACTTTTTCAACACAAAATAATTGGAGCTTTCTTCAGATATTGTGATTCTGATTCAGCTTTAATAGGAAAGGCCAACTTGGTAAGTGATTTTCAAAAATATTTTTTTTTCATAGGTTTATAGGTTCTTAATGGTTCCAATGCTATTCTTAGCATCAACGTTTTAAAAACCCTGGTAGAAAGAACCGATCTAAAATTATAGAATTCCGACAACAGCCTACAATGTTTTCTCATGACACAACTTTAAATTTTAGAATAATGCAGAATAAATGTCAGATTTAGTGGAAGAAGGAAAAAACTACTGCACGTCTCCAAATTGAGCAGTCTCCGTCTACAGTTTCTGTTGATATAATATACTCAGTACATCCTTTACTCAGTAAATTACTCAAATTGGAAAATTACGTTGCTTTAAATTTATGAATGATGTATGAAAAACGTCCTTGGTATAAATTATATGTAATAGTTAGAAATATATATAATAATCAAAATGTCATAAACATATTGTAGGTTAAAAAACGTGCACGTGAGCTGAAAGTGCCCATAGGTGAAAAAGTTGTTGTGATTGCGGGGGAGGGTAGTGATGTCTGAGTGGATGATGGCTATTCAGCCAGGCCTACAGCTCTCCTGCGGTGAATGACCTCATCGCCAGGCCCCTGGCATTGTGGCCACAGCACAAAGCCACGCGGGGGACACAGGCAGAGGCGACTGCACACTATCGTGGGGGAGGGCGCGGTGTGAGGTTGGACGTAGATGTGAATGTGAGCGAGAGAAGAAGAAACACAGGAAGAGAGAAAAGGGGAGACCACCAAGTCGTCAGGAAGAACCGCAACTAGAACACACAGTGAGTCAATGAGCGAGACAGGAAGCTTCCACGCACACAAACAAGCAGAGTAAACAATACACAACGCAAAGCTCTAATTTGTTAATGCTGCTGTTATTACACGGCCCACCATAAAATACAAATCATGGTCGGGCCAGACAGACACCTGAACACACACGAGAGGACGGGAAAGTGCACTACAGGGAAGGCTGCAGGGTGCTTCCTATATATACAGTAAATATCTACATAATGAATGAGGAAACAAACATGTACTTCCATTCACTCCTAATACATCCTGTTCTTTCTGTGCAATCTCAGGAAAAGCGCTGAGAGTCACTAAACGCAGAGCAAATAATGATTCAGTAATGATTCAGTGTGTGATTTGTGTCTAGGGCAATAGTTCTTATAAATTACTGTTCAAAGTGTAATGAAACTAAAAATCGGTGGGATTGGATACAATTTTCATAAACAAGACAAGAACAATCCACAACAAATTGCAAAACTGCTTTAATTATTGAGTGACTGCGTAATTTGTATGACGCAGTCATTGAGTGACTGCGTAATTTGTATTACGCAGTCACTATTTGCTCTTGTAGTTCTTTATATTTTATTATTATAGGCACAATTTTTGCCGGCTTTCACAGGTCGCATTTTTGTGTTGATTTTTATCGTTCTAACTTTTTTATGTTTGGTTTGTAGGTGTGAGGGGTGCTATTACTTTTGGTATTTGTAACTTTTGTAGTTTTTGTAAAAATTAAAGCTCAATGTGGAATTTTTTCTATCAATTATAATGGGAAAATTTTGGCAGTTGTATTTTTTGTGTCTTTTTGCAGCCATTTTTTTTGCAGCTTTGTATTTATTGTAGCTCTATCAGTTGTGGCTTTAATTGCAGTACTTGTATCTCTTGTAGTTTTGCAGTATTTGCAGTACTTTGTAGTACTTGTACTTTTCCCATTGACTTTAATAGAAAATGTTTTTGCTTTCACAAGTTCCATTTTTGGGGGAATTTTCATTTTTCAGCTTTCGTATATTCTGTACGACGGGGCAACTCCTGGCATTACTTTTGGTACTTCTACACATTGTGGTATTTGCAGTACTTGTACTTTGTAGTACTTTTAGACTTTCCATTCATTTCTAATGGGAATATTTTAGCAGTTGTATTTTTAGAGTCTTTTGTTCTTTTGCAGTCAATGTTTTGCAGCTTTGTATTTATTGCAGCTCTATCAGTTGTGGCTTTAATTGCAGTACTTGTATCTCTTGTACTTTTGCAGTATTTGTAGTACTTTGTAGTACTTACACTTGTTCCATTGACTTTAATAGAAAATGTTTTTGCTTTCACAAGTTCTATTTTATTATGAATTTAAATTTTTCTGCCTGTCTTATAGTCTGCATGACGGGGCGACCCCTCGCATTACTTTTGGTCCTTCTACACATTGTAGTATTTGCAGTACTTGTACTTTGTAGTACTTTTAGACTTTCCATTCATTTCTAATGGGAATTTTTTGGCAGTTGAATTTTTTGTGTCTTTTGTTCTTTTGCAACCAATGTTTTGCAGCTTTGTATTTATTGTAGCTTGCAGTACTTGTATCACTTGTACTTTTGCAGTATTTGTAGTACTTTGTAGTACTTACAGTTGTTCCATTGACTTTAATAGAAAATGTTTTTGCTTTCACAAGTTCCATTTTTTTGTGAATTTAAATTTTTCTGCCTTTTTCATGTTCTGTGTGACGGGTCGAGTCCTCGCATTACTTTTGGTACTTCTATACACTATAGTATTTGCAGTACTTGTACTTTGTAGTACTTTTAGACTTTCCATTAATTTCTAATTGGAATATTTTAGCAGTTGTATTTTTACAGTCTTTTGTTCTTTTGCAGCCAATGTTTTGCAGCTTTGTATTTATTGCAGCTGTATGAGTCGCGTCTTTGCTTGCAGTACTTGTATCTCTTGTACTTTTGCAGTATTTGTAGTACTTTGTAGTACTTACACTTGTTCCATTGACTTTAATAGAAAATGTTTTTTCTTTCACAAGTTCCATTTTTTTGTGAATTAAAATTTTTCTGCCTTTTTCATGTTCTGTGTGACGGGGCGACTCCTCGCATTACTTTTGGTACTTCTACACACTGTGGTATTTGCAGTACTTGTACTTTGTAGTACTTTTAGACTTTCCCTTCATTTCTAATGGGAATTTTTGGGAATTGTATTTTTTGCGTCTTTTGTTCTTTTGCAACCAATGTTTTGCAGCTCTGTATTTATTGTAGCTTGCAGTACTTGTATCACTTGTACTTTTGCAGAGTTTGCAGTACTTTGTAGTACTTGTATTTGTACCATTTGCACCTCGCATCAAAAGCAGTCACTCGCAATGGCTTCAGCCATTGCATAAGTATCTAGTTGTTATTTAGTGTTATACTTGTCACATTGGGCTGCTATTTGAAACTACAACTTCTCCAGCTTTTCCAGTGTTTGATCCTTTTGTTGTGTGTATCCAAGTCAAATACAATTGTATATGATTCTTTTCTATGTGCACAATATCGCAGCAAGTGTATCTGATGAGATCTTTTGACACAGGTTCTATTGAATGCATGTGATTTCAAAGAGAATGCTGAAGCCAAAAGAAAATATAGGTGACGTATCTCACAGAAATGACTGAAACATCAACAAGTAGAAAAGACACTATTTGAAAGCAATATTTCAACTCGATAAAAAACATGTGTGCTTTATACCTACACAAAAAGGATCTATCTTTCAATATAGACTTGTGGGCTGAAATATAAATTGCGATCTGAACAGCTGTAACTGGCTAAATTGTAAACGCTTGTGTAATTTGTAAACTAAATATCACTTTGCCATTATTATATTTAAATCATAATTGTGCATTTAACAACTTCAAACAAGTTCTGAAATGTGATTATTACACTTGCATTTGATCTTTGTTCAAAACCATACAGGCGTACTCCTTTTTTACCCACACCGGTGTTTGGTCTATTGTAAAATGAATTATATAGAATTATTCTTTGTGCAGCAAAAACACCCTCCAGGGGCAGCTTTACAACAACGTAAGTACTTTTATTTGTGCTTCTGACAAAATATTGATAAATGGCCGTTTGGTGTCACTCTATACGATCGCTTTTGTGACGGCTATGATAAGGTAATTTAATTGAGTAAGTCACCAGATAGCATAACAGGACACGTATCCATCTGTCTCCGGTTGCAGCCTCTTTGTTGTTTTGCTCTTTCACACCAATCTTAAATAAACTCTAGTGGGAACATTAGACGCAGCGCTCTTCTCTCGGGCTGGCTAAGTATCCCTGCTTCACTACAGTGTTGATACAAGCTACTGCTATTTATTATTCTTACAAATGTAGACACAACCTAATGCCAGGAGTTTGTACACTAGAGAAAAAAAGAATGGTCCGTGTCCATCGACAGAGTCCAGCAGGGGAAGGTGAAGAGGTCAGCGCTAGGGAGGCAAAGGTCAACTAATCTGTCACTTCATCAACTCATTACTTTAGCTGTTAATGAGAGGATTAAAACAGGCAGGATAAAGTATGTGCCACCCCTTGCACAAATCCCATTCTCACTCGCAGCACAGACATTTTATTTGAGAACAAGAAGTTAAAGAACATATGCTGAGTAATGTGTATTCTGAAAAGTCCTTGGGGTGATTGTTCCTTTTTATATTTTACTGTATGCTTGAAACTCTTTTCAAATATATCTGCAACAAGTGTATTTGAATAACAATACTAAAATCATATAAAGAAAAAAAATAAATAAATAAACTATATGACAGAGTCTAGGGAGGGCAGTGATCCTCAAACTTTTCACACCAAGTTCAACCAAATATTTGGATATTTGAGTACCGCCAGATCTTAACCAGTACTAAAACATGACCATCTGATTTAAACTAGGACTTAAATTGTGTAAGCATGAAACTAAACAATGGCTTAAGCAGCAGTAAATTAGTATGTCACAAAACGAAAGAGGACAAAACTTAAAAAAGACAAGCAGAGGACCCAAAGTACAGCCAAAAACATACTAAGAAGCATTACTGTTTGATGCCTTTGATCTGAATGCAGAGTCATGTGTGTCCACTTGTGCATCTGCATCAAAATTCAGACTAAACCAGAGCTAAATTCAAACACACTTGGACTTGATCAGGGTAAAAAGCTCTAGTAGAACTAAAACAACCCAACATTTCAGAACAAAATAACGATAAATACAATGCAAACTTGTGTACACATTTGCTTAAAGCAGAAAACTTCTTTGGACCAGAGTGAAAGTCCAAATTAACGATAAGTCACCAAACACTAAATGAGCAGTGAATCATACTTGTTTCACAGTGTTTCTCAAGATCTGAGCTAGCACTTCCCAGGAGGGCGTTTAATGGAATGAGGGCATTAAGACGTTGTGAGATCAACAAGTCCACATTATGATCCCATATATTATTCATATGTCCATTTGTGTGTGCTTTCTGAGTATCAAGGGAAAGACAAATGTGTGCACAAATGAATGAGCGCATCATTCGGAATCTCCAGAGGACTTCACACCAGACAAAAAGTGTGATATCATTTACACAAGCTGCTACTGTGGCTTCCTGTACAATCTTTGTAATATTTAGACGGGCACTTTAAGGTCAGCTGCCCAGGTGTGCCAGGAGTCTTGCAAAAATAAACACTGATGTGGTTTACCTTTATCAGAAATCACAACCTGAGGAAGTCAGATAGGAAAGACTAATGAACTATGTGTGTTGAAACAGCGCATAACGCAAGTAGATAAAGTGACTTTGATGAAAGCGTAAAATAAATTTGATATGATTATCACACTTTTTCCAAGGAATTACAAATTGAAAATGAATCTTATAGCAAAAGTGTGATGTATAATAAGATGAGATAATAGTTTTACAGTGTTGAGACAGGTGGCTGTGGGGCTGACTTGGGTGTTACCGCTGTAGGCTTAACACAATGTGAAATCAAACACCTGCTGCCAGCTTATCTCTTCTATATGTGTGTTTGTGTGTGTGTGTGTGCGGCGAGAAAATCATACAGTAATGAGGTCATTATGGGAGCTAATGGGCAGTAAATAGAGAGGTCCGCCCCGTGGCCTGCTGGGAGCAACTCCATGGCACAGGTTCAGGATTCTGTTTAGAAACGAGCCAAGGTCGAACAGATACAGAGGCGTAATGAGGCATGCTTCACGTTCTGTTCTTCAATTGTAAAGTTGCATTAGGGCCGAAATTTTGATGACATATCAAAAGGATTGGAATTTCATGTATAATTTAACCTTTAATACACTGCATTCTTTTATAAATTAAACATTTTAACACAAACAAACACTAAATCAAATGCATATTTAACTATAGTAGAGCAAGTTTGAAATAAAAATGACCTATTTCCTGTATACAGTACTCAATTTCTGTATTTGCTTTAAAAGTCACAAGCCCAGCTATTACCACTTGTCTTGGGTTTATTCTTACAAATGCACTTTCAAAATCTCATTCATACATCAGGCAAGGTGAGTGAAGTGTTCTGCTCAAGGACACAACAGCATGCATAACAATCGAGCAACAGAAGCATTTTGTTAGTCTATTTTGTAAATGCTGATTCTCATCATTAACTCTATTCTAAGCTGAGTAGTTAAGGAGTTTACCCAGACGGATATGTTCGGATATGTTCATAGATCTAAACATAACTATAGCCACAAGAGGGCAGTTTACAGCTTGTGCTAGTTCCAAACCTGAATAAATACAGTGTTCACAAGAAAACGTAGTAATCATTAAAACAATAATAAATCTTCTAAATGTTTAGAGAGATGGTGGTGCTCCAAAACCTTATCCAGAAAAGGTTGACACATATATTGGTGTATTAATGAAAGGCTTGTAAGCCAGTAGAACAGCCTACAGTCTATGGGACGCACAGTGTCTGACAAGGGGCGCACCAACAAGTTTAGTGTTTCGGGGATAATGAAATCTCTGTCTGCTTTTGTAGTGTGAGCTGAGTGCATTTTAGCTTGTGCATGTGTGTTTGTGTTATAAAATGGAAGAATCACACCAAGGGGAAAAGAGGCCAGTGAAGACAAAAGTACAGAGAGTGGAAAGTAAGCCAGAGAGAGCCCGCCGAAACAAAAAGGCTTCCATTGTTGTTCTGTCTCTCTCATTATGAAAGGGGATGATAGAATAATATAGTGCTAATGGGGGAACAAATTGTGTGGCGTTCAGCTTACATAACTGCTGACTGACTAATCACACATGATGTTTCTATGAGACACACAGAGATCTGGCTTCTCGCCTGGATTTCTGAGCACTTTATCAACATGTACATTTGTATTATAGCTGTTTTATCATGTGTTAAATATATTAGAGGGGAGTCTACTAAGCAAATTGTACTTTTAGCCTTTCTTTAAGCCCGCTGTAAAACTTCTATGAAATTTAAGTGCAGACAGACATAAGAACAATTATTTGTCTCACAGTCACAGAAGGAAATCTGCTTGTAAACTTGTACTTTCCTTTTCTGAAAAGCTTTCACATAAGCCAGCTGAGCCTGGCACTGTCTGAATGCTCTGATTGGTTCAATCTGACAAAGAGTTTCATTGACCCCACATACATGACATGTTACTCAAACTATCAGGCTAAAAATCAGTGTGCTGAAGACTTAAGCTTGAAATTGGGTGAAGAGTGGGAACGGACATTCATTAGGCAATTGAAACCCATTGACAGTTTTTAACAGCACTGCTCTAATGCATTTACCATAATGAGTGAGGATAAAGTGTACAGCCAAAATAAGCAATGTAGTGTCAATGCCAGAGAGAACATTTGCAGAGCTATAAGAAACCTAACAACCAACAAGCACACAAACACAGCCAGTTTGCGGAATAAGAGAAAAACACACAATGGAATGAATGAGAAAAAGACAGATGATGGTTTGAGTCAGACTCCATCTGTTATTGCAGATCACTGTTTGACAGCTCAAGCCAATGTACTTTTTGGATTAAAAAACAGTTCTTGCACTAATCACTTGATATAGTTACTTAAAATACATATAAAAACTATTTTGTGTTGCAATTCATTTTCTCAGACACAACATTTTTTAATGTTTTGTATTTTGTAAACGTTCTAGAGATTGGTAAAGCCATAAATTCAAATGGTTAAGTAACTTTATGAGAAATTTATTGTTTTTTACAGCAATTTCTAAACTTATGTTCATTCAAAGCTAAACTAAAACTTCAAAACTAAATCTAGTTCAACTGACAACTATCGTGTCTTTGGGTACAAAATGGCACCAGGAAGCTATTGTAAAGAAAATAATTCAAATTAAACTGTTAATTTATGAGGATAAGGCACGTACTCTTTATAGGCCCAGTTTTTACATACAGTACATATTAACCAAAAAAAACTGGTCTGCCCTGCCCTAAAGCTCAATGCAATAAATTATAGACATTGTAGAAAATTGTGATGGCACATGAACCCAACCTATTTGAAAACCCTTAAACATTCCAAGAATAAATGTCAAATTCAGTAACATGGACAGTTGTACCCTGCTGACGACAGAACATTACATAGCCTTGCAGGACAGTCTGATTGGATTAGCATCTTGTATTTCTAGTTTGTTGTGGCATAAAGTCATCTAATCAGCCACATCAACCACCCAAGTGTACGGGCTCTCCTCTGTCCTGATGCATCACCACAGCTTGCCACTCGGGACTGTTCAGACACATGCAATCAGGGGCCCAAGGCTTGTGCCAGGGGACCGTGGTGAATTGTCAGCTGACGAAAGACTGGAAAGAGTGTGTTTTGGGTTTGGTCCATCAAGGCTTTAGCCGACAGGAAAGCTCCGGTGTTTCCTCCCCACACGGCATAATGGATTCTCCCCGCCAATGAAACAGTATTCCCAGTGGCAGACGGGATCAACAGACACCTGAGACATTCCCACTGCGCCCCCCTTCTGTGTCAGAGCCAGACCAGACATCACTAAAGAAGACAAGTACTGTAAAATCCATTTGGATCTAAGTATATGATGCACCAGTCTTATCTTGCTGTCAGGTTGCCATAGCAACCATCATATAGCACATAGAGAGTTGGCCCCTCTCTTCGCCTGGGACCCCTGCCACATCTGTCCCACTTCTGATTAGCTCTCCAGACGCCTATGTAGAGCCAAAGAAGGCAACACTGGCACTCAGTGGCCAAAACAGCAATACTCTCATGGAACAAAAGACTCTAATCAGCTTACTCACTGTTATGGACCAGCTCGGGGCTTAAACACATGCTGTTTCCAATGATAGCATCAAGAATACTCAAGATATAAAGAGAGACTTGAAAAAAGATAAACCGATGTTCATGTTGTAATAAAATAACTTTACAAGTTTGCTTCTTGACACTAATAAGACGTTGGAGCTCAGGATTGGGACATCTCGCATCAGTATAATTTTCATTTTGACCTAAAGTTAAATCACTGGACATTTTAAAATGAAAAGCACTGAAAACAGCATTGAGAGGTAAGTTGTGTCCATGATATCATAACAAATTATTGAAACAATAGCGAGATTTTCTTAAAAAACATTGAGAACACAGAAAATAATTGCATGTTATTATTCAACCCAATTAAGGTGATTGTTGTCTATTGCATCCACTCGGTCAGTATGGTCCCAGCTTCTAGGAAAAATGTCCTAATGCCCTTGGGCAGAACACTTAACCTACCTTGCCCCCATGTCTGCTGCAGACATTGGTGTACTACTATGTGTGAATAAATGAGCGAGTGGTTCTTTGATGTAAAGCAATATGAGTGCCTTGAAGGTAAATTTATCAATTTTTTGTTTGTTTGTTTGTTTGTTTTTTACTGTGACTTTCCCATCAATTTATCACAAATCTACATACACTATTCTTCCTGAAATTGGGACATCATCAAATACATGCACTAGGTAGATGTAGGTGTGATTTGTTCAATCAAGCTGCAATTTTCGATCTTGTAGGCCTAACATGAACATAGTCAAGTGGAAATTGAATAGTATAATTCCCCTCTCGACAGATCGTAAACAGGTGGAAAACCCCTTGGCATTAAAAAGATTATATGCATAAGTACCTCCTCTCGTTGTCGTCCAGATGAGCAAACAGCACATTCTTGGAAATGGCCTTAGCCAGGGCGGTCATGGTTTTGTAGTCCTTGGGGATCACCTGTGCAGACAAAGAAGTAATATCCATTATAGTAATATGGATTCACATTACTAAGCCTGGTGCAGGTGGACACATGAAACAAACCAGCATAAACACATTATAAGCCTGACTTCAAAGGAGCCCCAAATTTGTAATTAGAGAGCAGAGTATTGGCAAAGTCTGAAAGGAATATTGTGCACGTGCGTTGGTATTTTTGGGAAAGCCCATCTGTTCTGGGATTATGTTCAAAATGTCGCACAGCTCCTAAAATTCACAAGCAGCCCGAACTCATTCATAAAACATGCATTTTCATGTACCCGACGCACTGCAGTGTGTGTGTGCGACAGAGGCCACAACAAAGCCACAGAAGTTGGCGCTGAGGTTCGTCTAACTCGCGTTACTGTAATAGAAGAAAGACATGAAACACTGGAGGCAGACAGAAGTTAAGATCCTGTAAACTTTTTTCACTTGGATTTACAAATGGACTAGTAACCATGTGGGCTGAAGACGAGGAATAAAGCAGAATACAAAAGTGAGAAGTAGATGAGTACATGTATGTGTTGTGCGCTGAAAGACGAAGAGGGTCGGCCTGTAATAAACTCGCACAACAGATGTCTCCACATGAAGATAACCACAAAGCTCTATGTACACGATGCTACAAAAACAGTACAACTAGGCACAACCGCATCAGCAGTAAATCACACAGAAAAGAAGGTGACCTGGAATTGTGCTTTTCGAGGACATGCATACCCTGGGAATACTTTTTTTTTTTAAGTTTTTAATCATTTGTGACAAAACACACTAATAGGGAACACAAAGTTACTGAAACTGCTGGTTTGTCAAGATTAGTAGAGCATTTAAATAGTTTGGTCCCTGCAACTAAAAAAATTAAATAAACAATAAAAGACAATCACATGTACAAAGTGAGTTACATAATACTTCAACCTTCAATGTAGCAGGTATTAAGGTGCATTTGTTCTTGGTTGAGTATTGGTGCATGTACATGATAAACAATTGTGCTATGGTCAAATCAGTATAAATCTGTAGAAATTATAATTAGAGATGCCTTTAACTAATACATTTAACATTTGTATTATTTGAAAAGCAGCTTAGATCCAGACAGCAAAAATTGTAATTGATTATACTTAAAGATACCACGCTTGACTGGTGACAAAATCCTTTGAATCTTGATTAACATTAAATACAGAATACCCTTTTAAGATCTAACATAAATCTTGTCTAAATGAGATCTTTTCATGGTCATTTGTTTTAAATTACATACTTTTTCTGTGCATTTATAAGAAGGACAGAGGCTATGCCAGCTTATCGCACATACCTTATGCTCCAGTGGTCACAGATTACAGTGTGGTGACAGTGAGCTTCATTACCTTGCAATTAATGCTGCCACTTTCAACTAAATGTAATGGTATGACATAATAATGTTCATACTAGTCCTACAGTCACTTTAACATCCCACTTTTATTTTCTTTCTTTGTTTTACCTTTATATACTTCTATTCTTGGTGTGGTTATTTCAAAAACACTGAACCATCATCAAACATCAAATGCAATCAGTCATAAGTCATAATGTACCCTGTTGATCTTGACCTGTGCTTTTGAGTAGCCTTTAAGAGCTTTCTGCTTGGGTAATCAGGCCACCTGGCATTTAATAGAAGTCTGTTTGATTTGCCTTATTCATCATTATATTAGTTCTTTCAACAAAGACATGACTCTCGAAATGGGCTTTTAGCTTGCTGTATAAGATCTAGCTTTCTTTTATGGCTATGACTAATTCTATACATTTCAGAAAAACAAAATATATGAAAATCTGAAAAAATTGTTTTGCTTCTTCTTCTGCTATAACAAAAACGATATGAACTCCTCTTGATTGTTAACTGGTCACGTTATGTTTTTGTGTCACTGTACTAACCTTGCGCACATAGCTGACCGCGTCCTCTTCGGTGTAGACCTCGGCACTGACCCCTCCCCTGCGGCGGCGGGCCTTGACGACCGGGTTGGGAGGTGGCGGAGAAACTTCATCGTCATGTGAGTCCGACTGGCTGTTAGATTTCTGCCGTGCCATAATCTGCTTGCATTCTTCCTGTAAAAAACATAAAAAGAAAAAAAAAAGTAGCTTTAGGCAGGCAGTCATCTGAGACCATTTCAGACTATCTTTGTATCTCAGAAGTAATCACATGCAAATGGACTGACGCTCTTACTCCCCTCAAAGCAGATCAGGTAACAACTCTCCTAGTTTCAAGTTTAGCAAGGATGGATGTTGCCACAGAGGGGGAGGTCATCAAATATTGATAACTGGGGCTTGAACATGCAATAAAAAAGACAACACAAGCACTCTCTATGAGCACATGCTAAATAAGAACACTGCAGCTCATGAATTATTATGTTGAGTCTTGATTAAGACATTAGCATAATGTATACTTGTTGCACTCTGGATTGAAACATGCGTGCCAAATTTCTGAATGAGGATGTTCAACAAGCTGTAAGTATTCCTAATGTCTAAGAACTAGAAATGTAGTAATAACATTCACTCATCAATGAGTCTTCACTTAGGAAGTTTACGGCAAACGCTATCAGTAAAAGCATGTGATAGAGCAGAGACAGCATAGTTAATTTCTTTTTTTTTTTTAATATGATGATTAAATTACATAGCATAAAGGCTGCATAGTTTATGTTGAGGAAATGAAGATTGAAAGCGAATTTTATTCTTGAAATCAAGCCCTGTCCTTGATTTATTGAAAATAAAAAAAAATATTATTCACTTTGGTAATTTTGACCAGCTGTATATCAAGAAGATAATACTGTATAGCTAATCACACTTTAAGAGATTGTTCAGAAATTTTGCTTTTCAGAACTACTAACAACATTACACAGTAGGATAGCTCAAACACAGTCTTGAGATTCTGGGATCCTACGTAAACATTCATACCTTACTCACCCTGGTGTAAATAAGCATAACCTACTTCTTAATTACAGAATGCCTCCAGTAAAAACAAGTCGCTACACTTCTCTCATACAACTGCTGGCACTAAGATAAAGAGCTACAGAGACCAAGCAGCGGCGTGGAGCTGTGTGAAACTCAGAGAAATAATTGAAGGTTCCGACTTCCCAAAGTGCTAAACTTCTAGTGAGCACTCAAACAAACAGAAAAGGGCAAGGGGCTTCTCAATATCAGCACTGCACCTTTGATATAACTGTTTTCTTTTGCACTTTTGAGGCCACATCGTTTGGAGTTTTCTCTCACCTTTAAATAATAAAAAAACACAGTATAATAATGCAGATTCCACACATACTCTAGCACGCGCACATCCACAATGTGCTTACGCAGAGTCACTGTTTCAGGGAACACAGCCAGCAGCAGCAGGAGGAAAAGAAGGAAGGTTGAATCAGGCAGCGAGGAGCATTGCCACACTCTGTACATGCTTGCACAGCCTCTCAGACACACTGCAGGATAAAGAGGCGCTTACAAGCTAGATGAAAGTGTGCCAACTGCAGCCAAAACATCTTCAGTAGACAATCAGGCTTCTGTTAAAGACATTTCTAAAGCCTCTAAAGCCTCACACAAGCACATAACAATTGCATTATGAAATCAGGATAGAAATATTTAAACTGGCAACAAATATTCAGTCATGAACTACTTAACAGGACTATAGTAAGTTGATAATTACCATTGCATGCAGGACCTCTATCCAAGCCTGTTGTGTCCCTCAGGTCTACAGGCATCAACTCTTTACAGAGTCAACACGCATTAACTCGTCTCAAAGGCATCAAACTCCCATGTAAGTCCGCTTCAGCATAGTCCAGCTTCAGCCGATAAGTGTTCAAAAAGCTCAAAACAACACAACTCAAGAACTGGAACTAAAACCCTGTCTCTCCATCGCTCCTGCGCAACTCTCTGCCTGTTTGTCACCCTCTCTCCCTCTCTTTGCTCGCAATCAGGTGGCGCAATGAGCACGCAGCCTCCTCTCGCTTCCCCTCAGTCGCTATGACAACCGCAGACTGGGAGCATCCTGAATAGTTGATGGAGAGTGCGCACAGGAAGCTACCGTGTTTCACACACCTACAGTGGTGACGCTTGTCGACAGATTGTCTTTCGCCACAGTGACTCAGATGACAGACCATGGACAGCTGCTGGGGCCAGCACTCAATTCAGAACAAATGTTGATAGAGATTGTCAAAATACATTTTCAGAGCTGTTTAAACTGATTTGATTTTCTGCTTCCGATGACATTTACTCATCATTTAGAAAGTTTCTGATTGAGCTTGTACAAAGATTAGACATGTCTATAACAGTTATGGATGATGTAAGATCATCTTGTGTCACATATTCACACAAGATAAAACTGTGCAAACAGGAGAAAAATGTGCAACGCTTTTGAGAACCTGTAACTCTAACTACTACAATGACAGTACAAATTACATGAATCCAAAATAGGGCAAAATTATGAAAGAGACTGTAAAATGTATTGGTTTTGAATTGTGCTAAAATCTTTTCTTGTTTTCACTGACACAATCTTGTGTCTCATCTGTAGTCATCATCACAAGACAAGATTTAGTCAACCCGCTCTAAAGATAACTTGCTTGACCAGGTGCGAACTGCACAAAAGTCACTTTACTTTTCCAGTTTAGAGAAACACTGGTTTATGATGGAGTGTGTATTAGATTTTGATTTATAACTTTCGGAAAAATAATGGTCATGCATGGTTCCCTAAAAATATTGACCATTGTTTCTGGTTTGTTTAGAATTGATTGTTTAGAATTTGGATTCTAAACAATCGATGCTTGAATGATTTCTAGATACCAGATCTATGAAGTATAGCAATATAGTAAATTATAGTATTTATGAGTGTTCAAACATAAAACTCACATGCCGCACTCTTTAGCGTAGCCTAAAGCTGTAGTTTTACCACAATACACTCTTCTGTTCATTTTAAGATGCACAGAAGTGCTTTAGTGAGTCATATGACTATTACCTCATCTTGACCATTTGTCCTCTATATTGGGTGCTAGACACTGTTTTGTACCACAGTGTTTCACCCCCACCCACTATGAGAGCATCAAAGAGACTTTGTTAAAGTTGTCTGAGTCTGAACATTTTGTACACTGCACTCATAATGTAAAGAAGACCAAAATACATTGCTGACTTACCTACTACATTGTTATTGTTTTCAACTTTTTTTTTTTTTGCTTTTGTCCTCTGTTGGAGTCACACTTGTTCTCCTGTTTCTGCGTCATCAACAAGGGCAAGGTGCCAAAAAGAGCAGACAGAAGAAACATTCACTATTAAAAATTATTTAATAGAAAACCTCCTCAAATATACTTTGGAGTGACGCAAAAACAAGCACAAAACCCAAGCAAATGGCAGGCTTTTTCAGTACCTGTTCAAAATATTTTAAAGATGTCATTGTTATTTTGGTTTAATATTCTTGTTCCGTTTTACTAAGTGAATGTCCTTGTATTTCACAGCAATTCAGACCAAGGTTACTAAAATGAATCATACTGTGCTGCACTCTGGCCAGTGGTCCAGGTCTAGCTCTGAACAGCTCTTTCCCACTTTTCTTTCATCTTCAAAACTGTCCTATCTCATTAAAACCTGTTGATAAAACATGCTACATCTGAAAAATAATGCTTACAGATCTAAATACATACGTAAAATGTAAGATCTACACAAAAACAGCAAAGCAATGACCACTAAAAAAACACACACTAAAGTGTAACTTATTAAATCCCTTAAAAAAACAATAGCCCAATACAGAAGAAAGAGCTCCTCAAATTGTTACTTTTTGAAGAATAAACCTCATTTATATACTGACATTACCTTATGTGGCTCCTGTCTGGGGACAACTTTCTCACTCCTGCTCCAGTGGCAAAAAGCCTATAAGTGAACCAGAAAGGACAGGGCTCTCCACGGGCACACACAATACACGACACACGCTAAAGCACACACTGGTAATGAAGCATAGAGCGCGGATCCACAAACCCAGCAAACGGTCCACTCATCACTATGTTCCACACCATTACAGAGCCACAATAGACACTGCGGCAGCACGACTGGGACATGAAGAACCTAATTGTATGGTTTCTAAAACCCTACACAATTATAGTATACTTCGCTGTCACTATATAGTATATTTGTCTGTTAAATGACTGCTTCACGTCTAGAGTATTCTGTGTTACTTCTAAATAGACACAAAGTTGACCCCTGGTCCACTATGAAAAACATAGCCACAACAGACAAGATAAACATGTGAAAATGAGTTTCTCTATTTTGATTTTACTGGTTTCATTATTTGTAAAATTTGTATACATTTTTTTATTGTTTACTTGCATTATGGATGCCATTTTCTGTCTGTACAACACTTTGGAAACTATTTGTTTATGAAATGTGCTATATAAATAAAGTGCATGAGATGTAGTGCACTTTTTGTACTGTTGGCATCTGTGGTCTATAAAGAAACAACATCAAATACAAGCAGTCTGAGGAGAAAAAAAACAGAAAAAACGTTAAAAAGAAACCAGTTTGAACTTTGATGCAAAAAATAAAATTCCCCAAAAGAAATAAAATCCCAATAAGCAATACTTTTCCACAATGAGACAGATAAATGCATGTGATAACGTCATGATGGTAACTCATGTGAGCCGAGTTTATTTTCAGTGATTGAGTAAAATGGCACAAATAACTAACCAAGCAGGACCACCAGGGAGTCATGTGTTGGGAGTCTGATTAACCTAAAGAGGCCTGAGGTGAGCTGAAGAGTGCAGTGCAAGGTCTGGGTCACTGGCTAGACCCTCAACTGACTTTGACAAAATACTTAAAGAGCTAAATACTTAAAACAGCACAACCCCTGAAAACACTGAGGTCAATCAAGAAAACTAAACAAAAGTACAAACCGATGATGCAGATGTGAGAAAGACATAGACACGATTAACATGAATTTATTTTGCAAATGTGTCAATCAGAGAGTGAGGAAGAGAAGCCTGATTAGTTATGATGTGTGATGACAGCTGAAAGGCGTCTCATCTTACACGGTCAGAGGATAATAGCAGCTGATTGACGAGGAATTCTCACACAGTACAATGTGATGGGGCCATGCTAACAGAACCAGGTCCATGCTTGCATAAACTTGCGTAAACTAATTTAATTTATGGCATTCAGAAAAAAAGCTATGAGCATGCAGTTGGTCAATTTTTCTATGTATTTCTCTACAAGATGTCTTATTTTTACAAAAACTTGTTCCAATTAGCTTTTTCAAATTAATACATTTAGCAATTCAGCACAAAAAGTCCTCAAACAGTTTCTAAATTGGGCAAAACAAAACAGATAAAAAGTATTTGATTTCATACTCATTTTAGCGCATTGACAGTTCAAACTCTGATCAAACATGCAAAATGATGACGACTACAAAACAATTTTAGCAGGCTTGCAAACACATAACGTTTTACTTAATCACGATCATGAACCAACGCTAGCAGTGGCAAAAATGTGTTGGCAAAAGCTGTGAGGTGTTTGAATGGGTTTTATTCATCCAAACATGTGCATGGGCAGCTGCCAGGCAAATCCACAATTTGCATTCTGACGGATTTAGCTGATGCTGACTGTAACAGGGAACTGTTCATCACATCACATCAAAAATTAGCTAACTCTAATTCAATGCAAATAAAAATATAAACAAATGCACAATGGGTGAAAAATGTAGGTTGTATTTTTCATTATAGTTACACTATAAGAACCATAATCTGAGAAATATAAATAGAAAATCACTGTTTTATCATATTCTTGTGAAAAATAATTATTTGTTCAAAGACTAACCATGAAGAACTCCCTTAAATAGTCAAACGGCAACCTGCAGCCAAGACCAAAGAACTGTCTAAAAAACGGGGAAAATTGTAGACCTGCACAAGACTGGGATGAGCTACTCTACAATAGCTAAGCACCTGAGTGCAATTATTGCAAAATGGAAGAAATACATGATTACTGACAATGCAAAATCTTACTGTGTGGGGCATCAAATCAAATCAAACTTTATTTATAAAGCACTTTTCGTATACATATTCATAATGTAACAAAAAGTGCCTTACCGTGCAGCCCGACCCCCCACAAACAACCACACACACACCTTGCTCGCACACACCACATACCCATAAAATACAGGGATGGAACGATTCAGTTAAGTCACGATTCAATTCAATTTTCAATTTTGCAACCACAATTTTTGATTTTTATTTTATTTTTTTGTTAGTTTATCTATTTTAACTTTTTTGCCATAAAACACACAAAAACATAATAAATTAAAATTACAATTTGCTTTGAACTATGAACAGTAAAAAGCAATACTTTGTGTCCATATTTAGAAGTCCACCCAACAGTTGTTAACACAACATAATAATGCACATTCAGTCGGGTCTTACACAAGTTCACGCTTTGTTTCTTCATACATCGTGGCTATTAGTATTACTGTATAATTATTTGTTTTATAGAACTACAGTGTGTGTGTAGGTCATGAAAGAGTGGGCCAAAATAGCAACAGTGTGTGAAAATCTGGTCAAAAACTATGAGTAACATTTGATCTCTGTAACTGATAATAAAGTTACAGTACAAAGTATTGAGTCAAGCTTCCTTAATGGTCCAAATACTCATTTCCACAATAAACTGCTTAAAAACAATATGATTTTCTGTTTTCTTGCTTCAGATTCTGTCTCACGTAGTTGTGGTCCTATGATGGAAATTACCAATTTTTCTCATCACTGTGGGACAGCTTGCACAATCAATGAGTGTATAAAGTTGATAGCTGATCAAGACACTGATAATTTGACTGTTGGAGAACAACACACAAATGTCCGTCAGAGTAACTGCAATGTGAGCAATGCATGTAGGGCTGTGTTGTTAGAAAGGTACTTAATAATATTACCAAATGGAAAGCATGCATCGAGTTATTGCATCAAAATAAAATGTATGAAGCACTACATGACAGTCACAGAACAGTACTGTTATTGACTACATCCTTATTAGTATTCAGACAGCCTCACTTTGCAGCATAGCACTCCCCTATAACAAAAGCAGTAGCTCTCCTATCTCTGCTGCTCTGCACAAAGCTCATGCCACTGATCTGTCTCTTTGACAACAGAAATTAAACCTTTAAGACACAACAAAGAGCTGACTCAAGTGCAATCAACACAACACAACACTCTTACCTTGAGTATATCGTTTAGGAAAAAATATACTGGCAGTAGTGATAAGAAGCATCAGTGAGCAGCACCCATGAGTTATGAAAAAAATTGCATTTCCAGCCTCAAATAATTAACAAAAGGAAGAGACTACAAAGCACTTATTGTATTTTTTTCTTCCAGAGATGTGTGTGTGTGTATGTTAGTTTGTGTGAAAATGAACTTATGACTCTCACATGTCCATACTCATACGCAGAAACTTCACACAAACACAGCTCCCAAAGGCAAAAAGGCTGATAAACTAGAACCTTGATATAATTTTTGTACACATTTGTGATCATGGTGAATGAGTAGAAATCATTGCCAAACAAATCTCAGTATTAATTCAAGAGCAAACCAAAATGCAGATGGAAAAATCTATATAAACATATATTTTGTTTCATGTTGACTAAATGACAAAATATCTCGTCCTATGTGTAAAAAACAGAAAAGTAAAAAAAAAACAACTTAAAAAATGTTACACTACGGGTCATGAGAGGGTTATTCAACAGTTATACTGTAATATGTCTTTTGCGAAAGGGAAAACCAAAACTTTCAGCAACATGTAGTTTACACAGTTGTGCTCAAAGCAGAAATTCTGAGAAACAATCAGTGCACAACTTTCTCTAAAGATAAACAAAGGATACTGTCTATGCATAAATATTGCAAACATTTAATAAACACCAACATGACCAACCTTTTCCAGCTTTTCAAAATGCTCTCGCAGGAACTTCATAGGACGCTCTGGCTTAGCGATGCAGAGGTTCACAATGCATTCTTTGAGGATCTGCTGGATGTTGTGCTTTTGCACAAAAATCTCACAGCCCTTCAAGCTTTCATCTTCTTCCAGAGTGGAGGAGGAGGAGGTGGCCATCTCTTTGTTAATCTGTATGGTAGTGAGAGAAGACAGGGAGGATTGTGAAAAAGGAGAACGGGGATGTTAGTTTTGGGTAACATATCTAGGAACAGAAAGGACAGTCAGAGGACAGGGCATGTGGAAAGGACCTAATCTAGAAAAAACAAACTCTTCTTTCTAAAATACCATGACCTCTTGGCTGCATTATCACAGCTAAATGTTTGACTGCCATTTATTTAAATATGAATGTAACTTAAGCTACTTACTTTTTTTTTTTTTTTTTTTTAGTAATGACTTACATTACCTAGATAATAAAAACATAAAAATTTTAGTAGCTAGATGAAATGAGTTACATTATTAGGGTACAATGTATTAATGTATATAACAGTTATAAGATAGCAACACATTTTGACAATGTTTGGTATACCTAGTAGATATTATGACAGATGATGAGACAAGCACTGCAGCAGATGAATTATGTAACAACACAACGAGTTATGAATGTGAATGAAAAACACTGAAGGTGCAGGTGTTAGAGAGAAGCTAACCTACTCTACTTCCTTAAAAGCAAGTGAGCTAACATAGTATGGCATTGTTGTTGTTGCGTATTAATGTATTGGCATTCAAATGGTTTCGATTTATTCAAATACCTAATGTTCAGGGCTTAGTGCAAGGACTTAAGATAATCATATGACATAAGGATGCAGTTATCCACTAGCTAATAAGGCTAGCTTTGCTAACCTTACCATCACAACACGCAAATCACAGCGGCGGTGAATGCTATGATCTATAACGCAACAGAAATCCGATATCTACGCACATAACATCACTGAAGTGCATCCAGGAACAAGTGTTGACCCTACCGTTTGTGTTGACGATAGGATGCTCAATGCGCAAACCCGTCGCGGTCGGCAGAGTCGAGATGCCCTGATGCTGCTGCTGCTGCTGTTGCTCTGCCTCTGCGTCAGTCCCAATGACGTCAATCTGTCATCCTCCCGCATCCTCCTCTCCCAGGGCCCCGAGCAGCGCACGTAGCACTCAAAACATAAACTAGATAGATTTTTACTTGATTACTTTTATCTACTTTCAAGTAAAGAGCACTAACTACGCAAACCATCCAATTAAGCAGAAACAAGGCCAATGACTTACAACTGTAACAACTGACATGTTCAGGATCGTAATTTTATGGTAAAATATGCTGTATTTAGTTGAATGAAACTACCAGCCCCACTCTGTTCCGACTCAACCCCTCTTTGCATATGAGTATTTGCGAAGCATTGTTCAATGTTGTTGTAAGTAAAGTTTGAGATTTTGAACTGGAGCTACCGTAAAGCAGTTCTTTGTTTGTCGTACAACAACTACTTGCAACCATAGCAACTGCTACACGGCAGCGATGGCGGCAGGAGAGGAGCACGCTTCTTCAGAGGTTTTGAGAGGACTATCTCGGCATTTAAACTGTCTAAATGAAGACAACAAAGCAACACGAAAGCGTGCTATCGAGCAAATCAAAAAGGAGACAATTGACAAAAATCTTTCTAGCGATGTGTTACAGGAAGTGTTTACTGTCCTGCTAAAACCTCTTCTCAAATGTCTGTCCGATCCCATGGAGAGATGCAGAGAAACAGCAATTACAATGTTATTCGAGTTTATTCGTTGTGTTCCAAAGCCGGAGGAATCGTTGCCGTATCTAATGCCGTGTTTGGCTCAACGCTTTGGGGAGAAAGACATTGTGGAACCAGCAGAGGAGCTTCGACTGTCGGTTTTAGAGATGTTGACTCTGGTTGTCGAAGTGTGTGGGAATCATCTGGCGCCTTATTTGAACGAAATGTTTAATATACTACAGAGAAGCATCGTCGACCCTTTCCCGGATGTTAAAAGAGAGAGCTGCAAGTGTACCATACGTTTTGCTAAATGTGTGCCAGGTAGGTCATTGATTGTAACTGTTATATCTGGTGTCATTGTTGACATTTTGTTGTTGCTATGGTTTCAGGTTTACTCTCAAACCTCTTTTGTTTTAGGGGGGTATCTAGACATTATAAAGGTTATAGTAACAAGACAACATACAAAACGAATATTCACAATAATGCTAAGCTCAACGTTAGTTCTGGGCAATATATAATTTATAGAATGATAAGTTAATTTAATAATGACTGATTTTTGATACAATATAGCACTACAATATTTTGAATTCGTCTCAAACCACGTTTTTACTGACAGAAGTTGGCTAAAACAAACAAACAAACAAACAAACAACAACATCCCTAGCCTTTTGAAATCATCCCAGTCTTGATTAGAATTTGATTAAATGTATTTGATAACCCAGAGATTTATTTGTGTCATGCAGCTTTTGCAGTTGCAGTTTTTACTAAATTTTTCTTCTTTTCCCTGCAGAGCACTTCCACATGCAGGCAGAGAGTCTGGTTAAGCCTCTAATGATGACAATAGCCCATCAACACTCCAGGGTACGAGTGTCTGTTATTGAGGCCACTGGAGCAGTCATTCAATATGGAACGGGCAAAAATGTAAACGATGTCGTTTCTCATCTGGCACAGAGACTTTTTGATGACTCTGCACAGGTTATTGTCATGAACTTTTGCCACCTCGATTTAATTCACAATGATAACTTCGCTTCACTTTTTGTTCCAGGTAAGAAAAGCTGTGACTACTATAGTGGGTGACTGGCTTCTGCATCTGCGAGACAGATACTCGTACTTTCACACACTTATCCCACTTCTTCTTACAAACATCAGTGATGAGATACCTGAAATAAGGTACAAAAATTACACTACAATTATTAAATATTTTGTACACACATCCTATACATGCATAGTGTAGAAAAAATAGCACTACTTTGTGAGTAACGCAATAAACCAGCAATACAACTGTTTCAGTACTACTGTTTGTGTTTTTAAAACACAGACTTCTAGCAGCTGATCTATGGAGACAAGTTGGTGCTCAGTGGGAAAAGGAGAATGAGGAAGATTTAAAAGACAAGATGGACTTTCTCCTTACTCCGCCTCCCTTCTATCCAACAGGAGGTAACTATACAAAATCATCCACTACAACTTCTTGTTTTAATGAAAATGTAGTAGTTAATTTTAGATTTTGCAGCTAGAAAAGTATAATTTTGTTAAAAGTTACTCAGGTGTAACTGAACACTACCCACCTCTACTGTACAGAGCAAGGTAGCTTAGGCAGTTAGGACAGGTGGTATTGTCCTCTAGGCTGAAACACTGCTATACTGTATTTTCACTTCTATTGCTGAACAGAGCTGAGGTGCTCCCACCCACTTATACTAGTCATTGCAGACACTGATTTAAGTTGATTTAAATACTTTGAATTTAGGCTGCTTCTCTTGCTGCACGTGCTGCTGTAAGTTAACTGTATTTTATTGCTGTTCTGATACCAATGTACAGCAGACTCTATTATATACTTAGTTTGACAGGCTAGAATTCTGTACAGGAACTGGTTTGGAAAGATTGATTGTCGGCCTTGAGGCGTTGAAAGTGTATGAACTCTTAACAAGTTCACTACTGTAGGCTAGTACAAAAGGGCTAAATTCATGTGACAGTTATTCATGTTCTCAAACTGTCCTTTATTACACATGTAACACTACATAAGACGTCTTTGCCCAGGGGCAGAAAAGGAAAGAAATTTTTTTTTATTTTACTTCACTAATAAATTTGCTTGGCCCTCCCAAAGTGAAGAGGTCAAAGTCAGCAGTGAGAAACGAACAGAAAAAAAGCTTGTTTTGTCTTGTCTAGTTTTGTTTCCTTGATTAATCTCCTTCCTTTTTGGTTCTCAAACTTCCCTTTTCTCTATTCAATTGTACCAAATTATTCCTACTATTTTTTAAGTCCCACAATTCGAAGCTATTTCAAGCAGCATATTGTACTAAACTAATAGATTTCTACCACATTATTCTTGGGGCAGTACACCTTTAGTCGATTAGCTTATTAATACAGTTTTCTAGCGTTTTTCTGTGTATAGTTGTTTTGGCATGAACTCATGCAGTTGTAGAGTTTGAATGCAGTTTAGGTCAGATAAACGGTTAGATCCAAAAATATTCATCATTTTTGCAAGCTTATGTTGCACCCCTTTTTATAGTGCAAATAAGAATTTCTCTAATTGACCCTATTATGAATGTGTTCATCAATTGTTTATGCTATGCACACTCTAAATGAACTAAATGTCACATGTTGCAGTGGAGCGTCCTGGTTTGGGCTGTAGAGAGCTTGTTGTCAGAAACCTCGGCAGACTGGTACCTGCAATCACTCACGATGTCACAGACTGGTTAGTTGCAACTCGGGTTCGAACCTCACAACTGCTTTCTGTGCTGCTCCTGCATGCCGAAGACCATTGTACTCAACACCTTCAACCTTTGCTGGCCACCCTTTATAGAGCCTGTACAGATACCGAAAAGGATGTAATCAACAATGTAAGTACTCACGTACTCACATTATTTTCCCTATTATAATATATATGTTTTATACTTTTTGCTGACCTTCCACTCATCTGGACATGTTATACCTATCTTGACCCACTTTTCTGGCCACTATTAGACTGATTTCAGGACACATCTGTTGAGCTCTATGTCAGCACAATTTTCGGTGACACACGAGACTGTTGTTCTCGTTTTTCTCTGGGTCAAGCTCAGCCCAAGGTCCATGGATGCACCTGTTTGCACTGGGCCTTTTATAGTTGTACGAGGTTAATGCATTGTTTCCTTTTACTTACATCCTTTTTATCTCTTTTATTTTTCTCACATAAACTGTAGTGTCTGGCAGCTGCAAAACTACTGGGAACTTTTGTGTCTCCGGTCGTCTTTCTCAAGTTGATGCTTAGCCACGTGACATCTCCCTCCTCTGCTTCTCATCCTTGGGCTCCCCTCATGGTTCTTGCTGCAGTGTTAGGAGGCTGCCCCAAGCCTCTCCTTAAGCCACATCTTGAAGAGGTGACCAACACCCTTGCTCAACCCGACGTCTGCCAGGAATATCAACAGGTCAGAAAAAACAGTTTTGGGGAAATTACATATTATTACTGTATTTCAATCACAAATCCACCATAGTACTGATAGAAAACAATATTTCATGGGATAATGAGAAAGGTGGTGGAGGGGGGAGGGATGTGAGAGGTCTGCAGCCAGAGGCCGCTTCCCAAAATGGGGTCTAGAAAGAAAATTGCTTAATCAGTGTATGAAATCATGATTTCTATACTTTTTCCATTTCAATCATTCTAAATTTATAGTGAATTATGATTAAAGGGGAAAGAACATGTGTAAAAAAAAAAAAACGTTCCTTAGTTTTAGTGCACAGAAAAGCTCAGTTTTCATAGCACATCATACATTAAAACACAGCAAATCTCACAACAATTTTTACTGGTTTTAGCTGAAAAGGAGCTATTATTTTTCAATTTTGTGGGTATTTATTAAAATAAAAATGGTAGAAAAAGAACTGATTGAAAAAAACATGAACAGCTATATCTTGTAAACTTGCTAAATGGTTTAAAGATGATATTTCTTTCAAATTAAACTTCACCCAGTACATTTATAGACACTTTAAATGTATTTAGCCTGTTGAATTTTCATAATATTATTGTATAATGTTATCGAGATATGACCAAATATTTTAGATATCCATTTTGAACACAGATTAAGTGTCTTCGAGGAAAATCTATTCAGAATGTGAATTATTGCAATCCCGCCACTGTGCAGAAAACATTTTATTTTTATAAATCAGAATGTCCTAGCCTGTCATGTCATGTCATGGCTGTGGTACCAACAGTAACTTGAACACTGTATTTTCTTCACATTTATTAACTAAAAAGCAAGTACGTAGTAGTTTGTTTTTTGTCCATAAATCTTCTTAATATTGACCAAGTTTTTTGTTCTAGGCAGATTTCTAGTTTATTTTAATGCTAAGTTTCCTTTTCAATAGCACCTCTGTAAGGTCTAAGTTCAGCAAGTTTGCTCTGGAGTAGATGCTAAGTTGGCTAAAGTGACACTTTTCAAACAGTGTTGTAAAACCTCTGGTCCCACGTGCATTGCTCCTGTAAGACTACATACTCCAACAGAAATAACTAAGATGCCTTCTTCAAAACAGTGGAAAATATCAGTCACATCCTCTTTTCCATCCTATTTTCCTAAAACACGTTCCCTTCAAAAACATTTTCAGAATTGTCTGCCACTAACTCACCTTTACCACATCTCTCGCTGTGGGGCTTTCAAGAATTTCCCCTTAGAGATAATAATAACATAAATCCACTAATTCCACGTGACCTCTGCATGGCTCCTGTGACCTCAGCGAATAGACGAGGCAACACAATGTCTGTTTTTATAGTTCTGTGTAAGGTCGCACAAAAAAAGACCAGAGTTCACCACCTTTTTTTTCTTCCTGTCTCACTGCCAAACCTTTAAAACAATCCCTGAAATTTCAAAGCCTGTCTGCTCGAGCCCATGTGATAAATGGGAAAGGAAACCGACCCGCTTCTCTGTTCTCTTGTTCCAATCGAGCAGGGGTCATCCAGAGAGGGGAACAACAGGACAGGATGGTCACACATTGTCACGCAGATGGATGTAGACCTCTGTTTCCTCTCTCTTGATCGGCTGTGCTGTCTTTTAAGCCTGATTATGTGTTTAGAAACGAGCTCTAAACTGCACCTGAACATACTTTGATAAAGGAATAAACAGGCAGCATAAATATATTATTACAGTATGATGGCAAAGAAAATGTGTTTTCAAGATATATTTTAGACATCAGCTTAATATATATAGATAGCAACTATTTATTTTCTAGGCAAAAAGTGATTATACTCTTTGAGCTACAATAATGACTAGATTGGGGGTTTATGTACCATGGCAATTGCAGGAGCCATCTTGTGATTCAAGCAGCAAAAAAAAAAAAAGTAAATAAATAAAAGTCTATAGATTAAATGGGATAATTTAACATCTTTTGATTTTAACAATGCAGAGAACTCCTCTTGTCTTAGCATTTTCCCTCTGAACTGAAAAAATGAATATTCACACTAACATTGCACTGGGATGTATTTTATGCAATATGAAACAATTGTTATATGTGTCATTACATTTTAGCGACACAGTTGTTGATCAATATTTATTTTATATATATATATATATAATATATATATATATATATATAATATATATATATATATATATATATATATATATATATATATATATATATATTTATTTATTTATTTATTTATTTATTTATTTATTTATTTATTTTTAATTTATTATTAGTGTTTACTTAACTATTACTATATGTATTTACTGCCTAAAATTCATTCACTTTGTTTCAAACATGAGCTATAATTAAGGTACAAAAATGAGTTCAATTATCAAAACTATTTAGAAAAAAAAAAAAAATTAAATGCAAGTTTAGCTTCCTATTGGTCTGTTTGAGTTTTTGTTTGTAAATTTTCCAACACAACATGACTGCTTAAACTGAACGTTTGTTACTGCAGTGTATGTCAACATGGCTGATTATTGTATTTCAATGATTATACCTTAGGGTAAATTCTCAAGTCCAATGATCAAGACAATATTGAACAACAGGGTTTTGCGAGTAGTTTATTTGGTCACGCAAACCTATTTATCCACCTGATATGTATTTTATTGGACCAGATACTTTACTTAAGTCCCACAAAAGACAGACGAGGACAGATGTAAAACAAATTCAAAATGCCCACGTTTTATATCAGTTGTTTTCTTTTAATAAGGAATAAGGAACTTAAAATATGTGCACTCTGATCCAGCTTTACAGAGTTATGTGCCATATGAACCAGAGGCAATGAGAAATAAAAAGCATGGTTTGACTTGGATAAGATGAAGCCTGTTAAGATATGAAATATAAATAATCTTCAAAGTGTACAGAGATGGGGGCGGGACTGCAAGGCCCTGTGGGTAGATTGTGGAACAAGCTGGAGCACAAGTTGTATCTAGAAGCTGATATACGATGCTACAGGTTAACCTCTATCTCTTTCATGTCGCTTGTTTTGATTTGGGTGGGGAAAGCGATGACTTAAAACAATAAATGGCAGATGCTTGTTGAAAAAACAAACACAATATTGAGAATGTGAGGCAGAAAACAGCAGAGGCAGTGGTGAGACAAGCCGCTGAGTTAGGCCACATCCAGATTTGTACAAAATGTTTATTTTCTTTTCACTAATGGCTACATGTTACAGGAACGATTACAAAGCGAAAAAGCAAACACTAAACCAATGCACCTTTCATAGAAGTGTCCAAAGTTTCTGTAAAAAAAATTATAAATACATGCTTGTAGTATACACCAGGTCATGTCAGTAAATTATCAGGAATTTTTACAACCACATTTAAACAGTTCAAAAAGTGCCATTGCGAATTACTGTTAAAACAAATAGCTGCCCTCAGAATTACCTTTTGATCTTGTTAAGCTACACATATCCCGGAATTCTTTGTACTTCTCGATATGTAAACATTTGGGTTCAAACATCTATGTACTGGCATGCCTGGGCTTTATGGCAAGTGACAAGTGCACATGACTCCCTTATTTACTGAGCGACAGATAGAGAAAAGAGAAGAACGGCAGATCAGCAAACATTACCTGACGACAAATGGCCGGCTGTTTGTTTCTCTGTTACTATGGTAGCGGTGAGGAGGGGGCTTGGATAGCTGTCCTGCTACTGCACCTTCTCTGTGTACAATTGCATGCTAGTACTTCTGCTATTAATAGTTTTTTTTTGCTTTTGGAGGTAAATCTAATTAAATTAAGCCAACTTTTTTAGGTTATTATTACATAAGCAAAATAAATAATAAAGTTTCATGGTGCAGCTTTAACACCATTAAACTCAAAAAATTTCAGCCAACTATCCACTGAGATTAGCCTGTTTCAAATGTTCAACTTGCCGTTTTTAATTCGTTTTATCCTGCAGGCCTTGTTTCAACACGCAGAAATGTTATAATAATGATGCAAGGTTAAAAAATTCTCTTGGTAGGTTACTCGACAAAAGTATGTAGTTACACCTTCCCTGGAATTGCTATGCGTATGCAGGTAATTGATGTATGCTATGAATGGTGGACACACTTTGTAAGAAGCTGGAGGAGCGTGCCCAGACCAATGAAACCAGGTGTATGTTGCCTTGCTCCAGGTGTCCACCTAGTCATTACACTGTAACACTTTTTCCGTTCTCCCTTTTTCTCCTTGGACCAGCCCTAATGATTGTTTTCCAAGTGTTTGTAATATGCGTGTGTGCCACTACTACATTATGTCTGCATGTTTATGTCTGCCACTGTATTTTCACAAGTGACTACCTTAAGGCTAGTAAATTGTTCATGAGGGGCAAGGATTCCCTCATCAGTGGTGGCTACTACACATTTACGTAAATAATGAGCTTGAAACCTAATTGGTCAATATTAGACTGTGTCTATCTTGTAATAGTTGTGATTGTTTAGGAGACCTGTGTTTTTTTTCATGTATTTAGTAATGATATTTTGATAGGTCATTTATATTTTGTTAATTTTAGATGACAACAATCTCAAAATATAAACATGTTTATCAACTACTCGTTCAAAATCCTGCTTCTCTATTGTAAAATTTAACAAGCATCAAATTTGAACTTGTTTTAACATGTTTTATCTGGAATATACATTTTTTTGGATGAGTGCAAGGAAATACAGACATTTGAACAGGGGTCGATGGTAGGCAAAAGCAAAAACTTTCTAAGCACTCAGGGCATCAGGTGCAGGACAATACAAGATTACTCAAAAATCCATAAATCAATCCAAATACAATAAAAATAGTTCTAGAAAATCAAAACATGTGCATCTTTATGCAGGTCCTGGCATTCTCTCTCAAACAAATGGCAAGCTTCTCTGTACAAAGTTAAGGAACATGAATAGTGCCCCCTTGTGAGAGATAATATCCACTGACTGTGTGACTGTTTATTGAAATCCCCACCAAAACCAATTCCTCATCACTAGACCAAATACCTAGAGGTGTTTTTCTCTAACCCCTGCACATATAAATACATACACAGCCCCTCTGCCCAAGTGTACCTTATAACTACACCCTTCGATCCCTTCTACTCCAAACAACTCTAATAACAGGCCAGACGAAAACCGGAAAAGGGGCCATGATCCCAGTAATGGCCTAGAAATTAGCCTGAGCCGTAGGTCTTTGTTTAAACATGAGCTCACCACACATCACAACACTGACTGACAAGTGGCTGGCACATTCCTCTGAGGGGGAAAATTTGAAATTCTGTCAATATGTTTTTGTTTTTCTTTTCTTGATTATTTGGTTCTCAAATGCATGCAAAGTCCTCAAAAAAAGAAACCTCCCTTCAGAAATGTTCTTCTACCCTTCAAGTAGTGCTAAATATAGAAAAATCTAAAACATGAGAAAGGATCCACGCAGCATTGGAGCTCCAAGTTTTTTTATTCACCACATGTGGCGTTTCGGACACGTCATATGGTGAACAAAAAAACTAGTGCGCAGGTTCTTTTTCATGTTTTTCCTTTGTTCTACATTTAGAACAGCATGCAATTTTAAAATTATTTGGATCATGTGCGTGTCACAATTTTTACCTAAAAATATTAAAATTATTATTTAAGAGAACAGAGTTCGAGCTTCATCTCTTGTCTGCAAAAGAAATTACATAGAGGAAATAATCAAAGCCAACTTCTAATGCTGCAGCAAAGCTAAATACTCGTCAGAATGATCTCAGAGAATTACCTTTGACAACACGGATCTGGGACATTCAGAATGTTTCACAAAGAAATAATTCCACTGTTAACATCCTGGTTTGACATATCACATTCTACATTAAGGCAACAATGTCCTGTTCACATTTTTTTTCACAGTGTTTTATCACTACATTTAGTTTTGGTTACTATGTCAATAAAGATTACAATCTACAACAATTTGTCTTATAATGATTAATTGCTTTTGACTTCTTTTTTGTCACAGGTTGTGTACTTGGAGCAGCTGTTGGCCTGTGTGAACATCCTGTTGCATCAGTGCGATTCTGAATGTAGTTCTGTCAGTCTGCAGCTCCTAAAAGTGTTGGTCACAGTGCAGTGCCTCTCCTCAGAGCCGGAACTCACCGAAAAGGTAAAGAATAGCTAAATAGAAGAATGTACTGCAATTATAACCCTACATTCAAACGCTTTTCAAGCCAGTAGAAACTAGAGCTTGACAAGCTCTAATTTCTAGAGCTTGTCAAGACATAACTTGTTATGAGGACAAGGCTAGTGTGAAAGTGGGCAGGTACATGTCACAGTTAGCTGCAGACAAAATAGTAGAGAATAATTGATAGTGACTAATACGCTGCTTTCCAGAGCAGGTTGTCTCATCAGACAAATTGTATGTGTAGCTTATGAGGTCTGACAGTGCACACACTTAAAAGACACGTAATGAGTCTACGGGAGTAGTCAAGTAGTCAAACAAATAATATTGAAGTTATCTGCACCCAAAGTGTCATGTCACTTTTCAACTCTGTGGGAGGTTAATAACAGGGAAAGACATTAAAAGTTTGGCCTACACTTGGTGTTCACTCAGCTGTAATGAATATATTTTGTAATACATACTGGAGACTAGGGAAGAATTACGTTAAAACCTCCGGAAGGCTGAGAATGGCCTTCGGCAGTCCCTAGACTCAAAGGAAAAAAAGCTGAATATGTTTTCCCAAAATAAAGAGGACAGTCTTTCCCATCAGCTGACTAGTCATGGTTGTCTAGCTCTCTTTAGACCCACGACTGACCCAAATGTCTGATTTAGCCTTTGTTTAGGTTCCTGATGATCCCTGAGGGACAATGAAGGAACTATAAAGTGCCCTGACGGGTCACTTTCCTCCCCTGAAGAGTCGGCTAATTATTTACTCCCCTATCTCTCATTCCGGCTCCTTCCTCTCGGCTTTATTAGTGTGTGTCTATGTGGCTGTGTGTGGCTCACTCAGTTCCTGTGACTTTCTGACATCCTGTCTTAGTTTTTTGAGAGTTTTATGTTTGACATGGTCATTTTCCCATGGCTTCACTTAGTACTTCATCATAAATAAAATTTTACCTGATTGTGACTTAAAATGTATATTTACAAATAAAGTGTGTTATTGATTGGTTTACCATCAAAACTTTTATAATTTTCATTAAAATATAATTTATGACAATTGGACCAACAATTGGAGGAACATTTAACCTTTTTTTTGTTTAATGTTGTGCTCTTGTGCAAGGCTTCATTTCCATTCCAGATTGTGTTCTTTTCTCTCTCGTCCTCAGGCTTTGGAGAGTACACTTTTACTGTGTAAGGTGCAGGGCCTAGACTCGCCGCAGCAGCTCTATAGAGTTCATATGGAGCAGCTGATGGACTGGCTGTGTGCCTCTGTCAACAGCTGGTCCAGTTATTCCCCGGAGAGGCTCCAGCTGCATATCATAGTCACACAATCAGGTGAGCACTGAAATTTAAACGTGAATATAGTGCCAAGTTAAACGCAGGTCATGAAGAGACATCGAAACAATACATACAGAAGCGTTTTAGTAGTCTGTGCAAGAACTTGCTTCTGAATTTACCACAGCACCTTGTAACCTTTATAAGGTAGTTTATCTAAATCTGTTATTAAACATAATTTCTAGAGCTTGTCAAGACATAACTTGTTATATCATAATAAGAGCACTTTGCCATTTGTCCTGTTCATACAAGATTCATTATAAAGTCAGCACAGACAGCTGTTCTTCAATAGTTTTAATATTTTACCCCAAGTTGTTCAGAATGTCCACAAGATACAGGTATCACACAGTTTATTTTTCAGTTTATTTAAATTAAAGGTTAGATTATTTTACTTATCGGGGACTCATTTTGACAATCCTGTGTGTACATACCCTTGTACATATCAGCCAGTATACCCCTTGTCTAAGGCTTTTGAGAATCTGCATGTGTGTACATAACGTTTTAAAAAGCCATGACCTGTCTTTCACACTGGAGTCCTCATATTATCTGCTTCATGACATATAATGCTTTGTGATCAGCGCTTCCAATCACCACACTTTCATCTTTATTTTTCTTGCTTAGTGCCCTCCCTCTTTCTAATTGACTGGGCTGCAGGGGACCGGTCTAATCCTCAAACACACACACAGCACACACTCAATGAGCTAACTGGTCTGCCAATGCCACTGCTGGTCACTACTTCAAAAAGCACAATAGCACTCAAGGTCACTTTGAAGCTAAGGTCTGTGTCTGTATGTCTGTGTGGGGGTGTGTGTGTATGTGTGTCTGCCTCCCTCACGATTACTTGTTTTGAACAGTGTACTAATCACCCTTTTGGGGAAGAGTATGACTTCTGCCTTTGATGACTACATAGTTCAAGGAAACTGACCGCTGCCGAACAAGTGGCGGATTTCGTTGTTAAAGGATTGGTCATTCTGCTTCATCATGCATCTTTACAAAGGCTCTTCTCATCCCATTGTTTGTTTTATCTGGTACAAGAGCCCACATCCTTTTTTGTCAACCTTTCTCATAACTTTTATTTCAGCTCATTTTTGAACAAAAAAAAGTGAAGTGAAGACAGACATTGCCTTTTATGTAGTTTTCTATGTCTTTTTCCTTTGTAGGCCACCACCTTTAGCCAGCCACAGGATTTCCTATGTCTCCCGTCCACAGGCGCACACCTATCACTCATTGCAACTATTTATACCTCTGTAAACATGCTGTTAGACTGTGTGGGTGTGTGGACATGACCTGAACTAGGACAGGGCTGCTTGCAAAGTGTTTTTTTTTTTCTGTCTGAATTTCTCACTGGTATAGTCACTGTTAAACAAAGAACTCTTTATGTGTCACTGTCGCTTGTGTCCACTCTCTGTCCATTGCACAAATCCAAAGCAACCCATCCCGGAGCATAATACTATTGGGATAGCTTTAGATTTTTGCTAATTATTGATATTCTTGTTGTTAAAGGTCCGGTGATTGGCGAGTTTGTTAGCCGCTTGATGCAGATTCTCCTAAATTGTCTTCAACCAGAGAAAGATGCTGAGATGAAGATGAGCATCCTCACTATGATGGCCAAGCTATTGTTAGAGGCACCGCACACAGTGGATTCTCAAGGGTGAGAGTATACACCCAACTCCATTTTATGACTTCAATTAGAAAAGTAATACATACAGATGATCTCAACTTTGTAAAGCAATTTGGAAATGTTTGAGGGAACAATGTGGAGGTGTGACAAAAAAACAAAAGGTGACGTCCATTTTTGTCTCCAACCCAAACACTTCATGTCTGAGTTTCCCTTCTGAGGTCCTCAGCTGTGTAGCCTTCATCGCTGGAGCAAAGTTTAATCTTAGGGAATGTGTTCAGCCTGCAGCCCGTCCTGAACTGATGACAGCAGCTGTTCACATCAATCAGAAATGCAAACATTGCCCATAATGTTACCATGGTGACATTTCGACAGCTTGTAACACTGGAGTAAACATGGCTTTACAAGGAAAGGGTTAAAGAGTATGTGACAGAGTCTTATATTTTTCAAATTTTTACTCTGTTTAGTGGATAGGGAAACTAGAGAAAAATATTACCACATTAATCAAGTAGCAGTTTGTGGTGAAAGGTTTGAAAAAAAAATTGTGGAATTGTATATAAAATAGTACTGACTTGCCCTTAATGCGCACTTACTACATTGTCACACACACGGTTCTAATGAATTTTCTGTTGAAATTAAAAGTCATAAGGTACTTGATGAAAGTTTTGTCAAAGTTGACATTCTGACAACTGACAATTGTCATTTTCCACAAAGAGATAAAACATATTGTTTTTTATTATGGATGGCTAGAGCATCCTGACTAAAACATCTCACTTTAAGCTTACTTTTTACCACTGACAATATACTGTATATATACAGTATATATACATATACATATATATATACATATACATATATATATACACACACATATATATATGTATATATATGTATATGTATATATATATATATATATATATATATATATATGTATATATGTATGTGTGTATATATATATATATATATTAGGGCTGCAACAAACGATTATTTTGATAATCGATTAATCTGTCGATTATTGGATCGATTAATCGATTAATCGGATAAAAATGACAAAATAATAAATATAAGGTGTTTTGCATTTTATTAAATGTATTTATGCAAAAGACAACTTGTGTGCACTTAATGAACTCACTGGGCTTTTCTTGAATAAAAAGAAAATACAAAAATAAAGTAGAATAACCAGATTTTGCTATATAGCTTCTTCTTTAATGTGGTTATTATAGGTCTGGGCAATGTGGCCAAAAAATAAAATCTCCATTTTTTGGACCTTTGGACTGCTGCTTTTTATTATTATATATATTATATTATAATATTTTAAAGCATCTATAAATAATGAGCATATTATATTAACTTGTTTTAAGTCATATTAAAACTAATAATAAGTGTTTGCTGCTGCATCTAATTCATACTGTTATTAGCATTTGCATCTATTAGGCCCTGTTAAGATCATCATTATGATTGTTTTGTTTCATATCTAAAAGTTTTAAGTTTGCGAGTGTTCGGCTCTCACTCCTGTCACTCAAACTCCGTCGCCATGGTTACTCACACACGGAGGGGAAAGGGGCGGGGTCTGCTGGTGCTGCTTTTTTGGTGAGAGGAGAGGAGAGAGACGCTGTAGACGGCTTTTATCGGAGAAAACCTTACAAAAAGCAGACGTAGCAGCTCGTGAACAGCAAAGACAAATCAAAAAGACGCTAGATTTTGCGCGGGATGTTTCTAGAAAGTTACCGCGAGTCTAAGCGCTGAAAGCGGCCGAAACACCCGCGGAGAAATAACAAACTCGTAACTTTATGAGATTAAGCTATACACCACCTCTGAAAGGTTACTTGCGGCTGTTATTATGTGATTAAAAGGTCCGCTAAACAGCACAAGGTTTCTGTTCGTCTGTTCTTAGTGAGAGTCGCGAGGAGAGCTCTACAAAGCCGCTGATGTCACTCAAAGCGGCTGGATCACAGCGGACTGAGCGTAAAAGTTTTTAGCCAACTAATCGATGACCAAATTCGTTGACAACTATTTTAATAATCGATTTTAATCGATTAAATCGATTAGTTGTTGCAGCCCTAATATATATATATATTATATATATATATATATATATATATATATATATATATATATATATATATATATATATATATATATATATATATATTATATATATATATTTTATATTTTATCACTGACAATGAATGTAAGCACACACTATAAATCAAACTCCTAACACAGTAAGTTGCTAACAGATTTTATGTTTTTAAAATCTCCACCAAAAAATTTGAAATTTTATAAATGCAGTTGTCGTATTTTCCACAGCCAGTTCCAAGAGCATGCCCAGAGATTTCTGTGTGACATCTTGCTTCCTAACCTGGTGTGGCGTGCTGGGAGGACTGCAGCTGCCGTCCGCACAGCAGCCATCAGCTGTGTCCTGGCCCTGCTGCATGGAGAAGCCATCACACCTGCTCAGGTAATCATAGTGCATCATACAAAGTAAGGAGGCTGAACGGAGAAAGACTACCGGTACATTTTTATTTTTATCTATATGTGACATTTAGCTCAGCATTTCTGTTTAGACATTTTGCTTCAAATAACATCCCACTCAGCCATGCAGGAAAATAAATTGTCCTTCGTGTTACTGTGTTGGCCAGGAGCAAGAAGCAGGTGCACACAGGGTCAAACAGGTTCACATAACTTTGTCCCAGAGGAACAATGCCTTCACTTGTTAAAAGCAGCACCTTTTAGCAGGACATGGCTTTGTGCACCTGCCTGTCCGAATATATGCCCACCGTGTGTGTTCAGAGATGGGCCTTTTTTCAAAGTGATTTGGCAAAACTGACTAACACGCCTTTGTGAACTGTAGAGACTGACCCCAGATATAGCAACACAAAAATGCCCATTACCTCAAGAGGCTTTGAAATAAAGATCACAGTGTTTTCTGGATCGGTTTTCAGATCTTTCAAACAGACATTTAATTAAGTGAAAGATTGTTTCCTGAGCTGATCCAGTTGTGCTCGTCATCTTTACATTTTTACGGATGTCATCCTTAAATGTTAATGCCAGGATTCCCTTTTCTCGTTTCAACAGCTGTTCTGTATTGCTTTTGTTACAATAGAGTTAGATAGTTTCTCTATCCAAAGCTGACCTGTGGCCAATACATCACTTGTGCCTTGTTTATCAATTTCCTGTCAGTTTGAAAAAGACATTTGGACCTAGGTTTTATTGTACCTCTGGTAAAACTTAATTTTACTACAAAATATTACAGTTTGGAGAAGACTTTTGGATTCTGTTATAATTGGTATTATAGCTCTAACTCATTTTACTCTTAACCAAACCTAATTATAGGTGCTGTGTGTTGAGGACAAACTCAGTCCTAAGGTGTTGTTAGCTCTGGAAGAGGACTCTCAGATGGCCAGACTGTTAGCTTGTCGCTGTGTGTCCACACTTCTCAGAATTGTCGGACCTAGTCTGCATTCTGAAGCACTGAACAAGATTTATCCAGGTAAGTGACATGTGGTTACAAAGACCTGCTGTAATGTTTAGAAGACAAGACCTTACTCCTGAGTTTGTGTGATCTGAGTGGTTGTTCTGTGCAGATCTGCTGAAGCGCCTGGATGACAGCAGTGAGGAGGTGCGTGCTGTGGCGTTGGAGGCTCTGGGGCTGTGGGTTTCCAGCCTGAGCAAAGACTACAGTCCAGAACTGTGCACTTCTCACCTGCAGCTGCTTTTTCAGCAGTTGCTTCTCTACCTAGACGACCCCGACAGCGCAGTGCAGGACCAAGTTCTTGGTGAGATTTACTTCAAAGATCTTCTAGTCAGGAGTGCCCCAGCCAAATGTCAATAGTAAAGTGCAAATGTATTCTTTCATACTAACTTTTTGAAAGTTGAAGATTGAGGTTTATGATTTAAGCCAAGATTATTCGAGGTTATGATTTACAGACTTTTTGCTGTGCTGAAGGCACTTGCAGGAGGTTGTGATTTCTCGGGTATCCTCTATCAAACGGTGGATTATTGCTCTGGCATGCTGTCAGCAGATTCCTCTCCTTTTATTTCAAACACTTGCTAAACCATTCATCACAAAGAACAGAACACGTCATCTGCCAAATGTCAGCGCTGTTCATAAAATCATTTAGGGATTCACAGTTCACATAATATGGAAAATATTATTCTATATCTTAGTGATTTATCATTCTGAATGTCCAGTTCACCTGAGACAAATTATCAGTTTTTGATGAAGTCTGAAACATTTGTAAGGGCCATGTTTTAATCACCACCATACGGGGGCTTCCCATTCTACATTCCCCTCTGTTTCTCACAACTAAATCCAACCATCTTTATTCTATCAGACAACCTTCCCCCACCTAATACCAAAGGGTCTGTGTGTAGTTGAGCTTTACTGCGATTTAAGGATGTCTCGATGGAAAGTTTGAGTGGCGTTTCCTGAAGAGTGTAACAGGCTCAAGCAGCTCTGCTCTCCCACTCACTTCACTGTTAGCTGTCATGACTTCTGACAGGCTGCAGGTGAGTGCTGATGTCTCTGCCAGTGCTCCTAACTCATCTTCATAGCATTTCATCTTCGAGCGTATATATTTCCAGCCAATACAGAGCCATAATAAATCTATATTCTTTGTGCAGCTCTCAAGCTCAAGTCAATGGAGAGTTCATTTCAGCAACATGCCTTGCCATGTTAATATTCTGAGCTTGAGATAATTTCTCTTTTTCTAAAAAAAAAAAAAAAAAAAAAAAAAAAAAATCTTTCAGCTTGAAATAAGATCTTGTACTCTTACTTTGCTATACAGTACACTTGTTTAGCTTCATCTTTTTGTCTAAATCAGGTGTATCAAGGAACAACCCATATCTGAATCTAGATTAGTTTTATATATACCCACTTTGATGCCCTATTTGTTAAACTAGAGAACTTAAAAAACTTGCTGAATAATCATCTGTATCTGTCAGGCCGCAAATATGGAATCAGTCTACTACCTCTTGTGTGGCCACTCTTTCTTTTGCTTTCTTCCTCCTACAAGTTGACCCTTTTCTGTGGGTTCTTAAATTTCAAACACATTTCTAATATGGTTTGATGTTTCCAGTATGCTTCAGTAACTTAACACACATATAACCTTTTTTATTCCACCTTGTTTGTGGCCACAAATCTTTCCAAGTAACATTTTTTTCTTTAGTCTTTCAGACTTTTTTAAAGCAGTTTTATTGTTACCTCAACAAGAATAAACCCTCGTTCTCGGCTACTGCAACCAGTATGTAGTTTAGACACATATTTATAAACAGCCAACAACCAAATACAATAGGAATCTTATCTAGTAAGCAGGATACCTGTTTGTCCAAGACGTGAATCCCAATTGTTGCCCAACACTGCCCCCTCCTGTCAGTAAATGAAATTCAAAATTAGTTTTCCACACAAAGTGGATCCACATCCCTCACCACTATGTGTAATTTGTGTACCATTTTTGTTTCCAACAAAAACGTGCCTACATCACATGAGTAAATGCAATGCATTTTATTTATTTTTGTTTGTTCAAAAGTAACATCCAAATCTGTTTTTAATAAAAATTTGAGGAAATTTAGATATATAAAAAAAAGTATAACTCAAAACAGCACAGCAGACCAAGATGTTTGTTCAAGATCTGGAGCTGCAACATTGCTGCAGTAGTGTTGTTTTTGTTGGGCACACGTTATTGAAATATCAACAACTTTAACATTAAAAGAGACCTATTGCGTTTATTCTTTGTATTTAAGACTAAACTATAATATATGTAGATTGGTAATGTATATTTAGTTTTTTGTTAGACAAAAACTTGATGTAAAACAGCTTAGAAATAGAAATAAGTTGATTTGCTTTCTGTGCAAAACTGAAGAACTGGTTAGCTCCGCCTCTTCATAGTAAGATTTTAATGGTACAAGATTTTAACAGATTTTAAACTTGTAATTTTCATTGTTGTCAAGTGGCTATGTGACTATATGGAACCATACATACTTTATAATGAATCTGAATTTTTTGGAATAATCACAATTAAATACAGTTAAGTGTGCGGGGATAGGTGGTAGGTGAAGACAGGGTTTTGCTGTGCACTCAAGCATCAGCTGCAGGACAATACAAGATTACTCAAGCATGTATGAAGCAATCTTAATAAAATTTTGAGTAAACTAATGATTAAAGAAGGCAGTTATAACAATGTTAAAAGCCTACAAAATAGATTTTACTCAATGGGTCTCCTTCAAAAATTCTCCTTCGGCATTGTTAAGACTCTTTTACTACTGTACACAGCTTTACCACAACCAATTCCTACTGTCTAGTTTAGAAATTAGAAAGTAAATTTTTTCCCTTTAATTTTTCTGTGCAGAGATCTTGAAGAAAGGTTGTGTATTGCACCCGTCGCTCCTGAAGACTGAGACCGAGGCGGTGAAAGACAAACAGAGGTGCCCAGTCTACTGTGAGCGTCTGCTCCAGCACATTCAGTCTGTAACCACCCAGCAGCCCACCCTCTCCACTGAGTAACACATCACACAGCCAGTATCAGTGAATGAGCTTGAATCTCATTCAAGAAGATAACATGGACTTTCACTGGACTTAAAATTGTTATTTTGTAATAATTAGATATTTTAAATCTTCGGTAAGTTAATTAATGCCTTTATTTTTTCATTCCAGTGTTTATAATAATAAGAAATATCTTTGCATCTGTTATCTTTACTAAATAAGAGTAAGTGTAAAATCTCTTTTTAACAAAGCAAAGTAAAATAAAAACATTTTATTGTTTTTTAAATACATTGGGTTTATTCGCTATACCAGGGGTCAGCTTCATGGTTCAAGTGCCACATGTAGCTGCGTAAAGCCTCCAGTTAGGAACATCTAAATGCTTTCAGATTTCATTATTATATTAAGTTTAGCAATGCTGGACACAGCTGTGTCTTGATAAGTGCCTAAGCTGTTCCCTGAAGTACTTTGTGGAGTGATATGAAGGCAGGTATGCACAGTATAATGATACAAAATTTTCAACAATTTGTCCACTCCTACGGAACATAAGAATATTTTTTGACAGTTGCTAACTTTTTTAAGTGCTAACCAAGTCATTCCTGGTTCTCCATCTCCAGACTCCATATGTTCTGTTTCTAATAAGTGTTTGTAGCTTGAAAAATTCCACACACAATTATATTGGATTGTATTTCAAATAAAAAAAACACTGGAGCCTAAAAGGTTAATTTGATGTAGAACCCTGACACATTTGTGAGGTCTACATGCGCTATTTTTTCTGCCCGCTAGATGGAGCAAACTATTAAAGAAGCAGTGTTAGTAGATACAAAGTAATTTTTCTCATTTTCTATTTGTTATTTACGCAATCTTACATTTAGGATCTCATCACACATATGCAAGGCTTTTGTTGAAACTGATTTGGATTCAAGTAAAAGCGCAGATGTGTTGGATCTCCATGCGGATGCTGTGCGCTGTCCGTGGTGCTCTCGTCTCCAGCACACATGTTCTCGTGTAGGCTACTCCAACGTTTAACCTAAAATAACAGCAGGATCTGTCCACGATGCTGCAAATGGGAGACGAGTTGATGAGCTACTCGTCGCTGTTTCTGTTGGTTGTGCTGGGGACGAGGAGCGCGGCCGTGGCCTGTGCGCTCACCGTGTCCCTGTACGTCTTCATCACGATGTTCCGGTTCGCCCCGCTGGCCCCGGAGCAGGCCCGGGCTGTGCTGCGGCCGCAGGCTTCCCTCGGCGGGGTCCTGGTGGTGGCGCTGCGTGGAGGCAGTCACGATGCTCCGGAGAACACGCTGGCTGCAATCAGAGAGGTCCCAAACTATAATTTTGTATTATCCTGTAATTAACGTGTATTTGCTTTTAAACCTATTGACTGGCTTCTTAGACTTAAAGCTGGGGTACCTGATTTTCTTTTTGTTGTAAGTAAGAAATGGTTTATTTTACCAAGAATTATATTGTAAATGCTGCATAATGTGATCAAGTCAGATTGCTGTGTGCGGTCTGAATCAAATAATAGCGTGCTTAATAAGCAAATCAGCGCTCTGATTGGCTGTGCTGTGGTGGTCCACTCCAGTTTCACTTTGTTGTTAGGTGGGTTATAGGGAGTGCAGGTAGCGTCATTTTTATTTAGAGTCACGGTCCTCTTAAAACTGTGGGGAGTATGTGCTGAAATGTTCTTAAGTTATAGTTAAGCACTTTTCTCATACCTGTAAAATATTTACATCATAGTATTTGATGTGTATGTACTATTTGATACATGTCTTCTGCACGCTGAGGATATTTTTGCACTACAATCACTCTACTTGATCAACTCCAAAATGGCCAACTGTAGTAACTAGTACAAACTCTGGTGCGGGTCAGATCCAGTTTAAGCTTCTCTAAACTCATTCACGACCGCTCAAAAAACAATCCAAGCTTCTCCTTACCAGACAGGGCCAAACCTGGCCAGTCCAAATCCACAGTAAATTCCACTCTACACCAGTGCAAACATGCAAACTGAACTAATCCAAACCCAGTTAAAAGCTGTTCAGATTCACTCTAAACCACCCCAAACCTATTGAGTAACAGGAGTTGGTGCATTTATAATTGAGATGTTGTATATTAATATTTTAATTTCTTTCTATTTTAATTGTTTTAGCTATATTACTGGAATCTCACAGTAGTATTAAAATTAAATATTAAAATATTTTTAAATTTACAAAATTCAGACTTTCATGGGCTGTCTGTCTAGAGTTTCTACTAATAGTCATTTAGGACAGTTTTTGCATGAAGTTGAATTTCACATAAGTATGGGCTTATTTGGATGTTTGCACCACATCTTTGAAGGTGTAATTTTTTTATTGTATTTATTTATTTTTATACATAAACCTAAATCTGGACTAGAAGACTCAAACTAGGTTCAAACAAAGTGTGAATGTACTCAATGGCTCAAGCTGGGAAGATGTTAATGTTGAGAATGGGTTGTTTTTTTAATTGTTTTTTGTTTTTTTTTTTTTTTCTTCTCATTTGATCTTGTTGCAGGCCAGCAGAAACGGAGCTAGTGCTGTACAGCTGGACATGAGTTTTACTGCTGATGGAGTGGCTGTTCTGATGCACGATGAAACTGTGGACCGCACCACCAACGGCTCTGGGCCAGTCAACAAACTGCGCTTCGCTCAGATCAGAAAACTAGATGCTGCTGCACAGCATAGACGCAAGTCAGCATTAAGTCCAACTAATTAAATATGCTGAATACAACACTGTTAATGGGTTTTTTGTGTGTTGGTTTCTACAGAGACAAGTTCAGTGTAGAGATGGTTCCCACTCTCCAAGAGGCTGTGGAGGAATGTCTAAAACACCAGCTGACGATTTTCTTTGGTGTTGGAGGTGACCCAGAAAAGGTTGTACATGTATGAACAGTCAAGAGAAAAAAAATAGGACACCTATGGAAATCTGGGGGATTTGTTACTTTTTTCTTTATTATGTGGATTATTAATTACAAATTTAACACTAACAATAATTCACAGGAACATACACAAACTAAAGAAACAGATTTTTTCACATATATCTCCACAAAAATTAAGATGACTGAGGCAAAATTATGATACCTTTAGATTCTGAATGTTGAGTGAGCACCACGGTGAGAGCAAAAGAACTACCTGAGGTTGTCAGAAAAAAAAGCTGCCTAAACTTAATAATGAATTTAAAATATATACAGTATATTTAAAAATGTTTGTACCAGCCACACAACTGTCCCTAAAAAGTTTTCTTCAGTTATATTATTTCATGTTTGTTACGGTCACCCAGTCAATATATTTCAAGTCACTTTTTAACCCACTACTGGGATCGTGTTGTCAGGTTTTAATTCTTATAATAAATACATATTTCCTCAGGCTGCATCAGCTTTACATCACTTGTATAAGAAGTACCCAGGTCTTAAAAATTCAAGCATTGTTTCCTCATTTGAACCCAAAGTCATTTACAAGGTAATAATGACAAGAAAGTACTTAACTAACTCTAGAGTTCAGATTAAATAAGCATCTTTTTCTTATTGCAGATGCGTCAGACAAATCCAAACGTAGTCACGGCTCTTTCACACCAGCCCTGGAGGCTCAGTCAGGTTGAAAACGGGGTTGATCAGAACGGGTCCAAATGGGGACAGATATCGTCTGCCGTTTTGGATGTATTGTTGGACTGGGCTCATCATCATGTGCTTTGGAGGCTCTGTGGAATATCTGCCATACTTGTACATAAGGACTCTATATCTCTGTGAGTTATATTTTTTTATATTGTAATTTTTATCGTGTTCAGAATGACTCACTTGATGCATCTCTTTTGTCAGGGACTATGTTCAGTTTTGGGCCAAACGTGGTGTGGAGGTGGTGGGATGGACTGTCAATTCTGCTGTGGAGAAAGACTTTTATCAAAATGTACTGAAAATCGGATACTTTACTGAATGCTTGCTAGAAGATTGTTAGCGTTATTACCAGAATAATACATGACTTATTACTTACTTAATTTTAACATGTTAAGTTAAAATACTGTTTACCCAACATATGGTTATGATTTACTTAACCAATATTAGGGAAATAATCACTAATTGTTTTGATTAACCCATTAGGTGCCAGAGTTTTTTTTATTGTTTGTTTGTTTGTTTTTTTAGTTTTTTTATAGAAATACAGTTAAATTAGAGACTTCAAACTTTACCCTTCTTCAAAACCGATTAATTTACACAACTGCTAGTACAGAACTGAGTTCAAGATACTGAAACTTATCAGAAAAGATCTGGAGTCCAGAGACTGAGAACCTGGAATAACTTGGTTCAGAGTTTCTACTTTGACCCAAAAGGTCTATAAAGAATGTTTTACAAGGCAAAAGTCTGGTTTTCAGATTAAAGGTTCTGTATTAATCAAGTGAGCCGCTATGGAGTTTTGTTTTACTTGATTTAAATTGAAAACAATGTTTGTTTCACCAGAGTCAATTTGGATACTTTCTGCAATCAAATTGACTCTGTTTAACTCTAGCTAAAACTTTTCTCCCCTTTTGCTTTTAACGAAAAAATTTTATTTTGTTGATTATGTTTTGTTTGTTTACATTTTTTCTACTGTTTTAGTATAACATGTTGTGTACAGTACTTTATTGTTTTTAGAGAGCTTAATAAATATAGTGGGACTGTATTTTATAATTATTGTTATTTTGGTTTCAAATCCGTTGCAATTATAGTCAATGGACGTCTTTTATAAACAACAAGTAAACTGGAGAGGATCACCCAAGCAGCCAATCAGAGAGGAGCATTCGGCTCCTGATTTGTTCTAAAATTCTTTATTATTCAGTTCAGACAGTACTCAGAGGTCTCATTTTTTTTTATGGAAAACACAAAATTATGCATTTAGAAAAGCTAGTTACCTCGACTTTAATTATAATATTGACTAAATTTAAAAGACAAATAGTATTTCAGTGTTATTCTTGTCCTTTCAATGTGCTTTTTACAACATTTTCTTTAGACATCTTATGTATTAGAATTGTAAATACACATAGGTTATGTTTCACACCTCAGGATGTAGTTAGAGCTTCATCTCCTGACTGCAATGTTGATTAAAGAGGAAATTATCAAACCAAACTTGACTGATGTGCTAATGCTGCAGAAATGCTTTACCCGAGTCAGAATTATTTATTGACTTAAAAACATAATACTGTATATTCAGTACACTGTCTCTTTAAGTCGTGGTTGGAGGCGTGGTAGGGACGTTTTGCGTACACGTCTTATGAATGACAGCTGCTGTGCCTGTGCTCTGTGACATTGTCCCGTCACAATGACCATGTGTTTCTTATTCGGTTATAAGCGCTTGTTCAGTGCCATGCTCTAGGATTTGTTTCATGAAAACTTGTCTTCCTATGCGGACTCTGACCTTTACCGAAGTGCTTTTATAAATAGGTCTGTGCCTCTGCATGATCCGTGCCCCATCTGGACTTACCCAAAGTTTACAGGTGACTTTGTCAGCGCATTATGTACACTATTACCAGAGGTCCCAGCAAACTGGTCACTCAGCGACGCACAGGTAACACAGGTAGGCTGGATAATGTATCCGTTTATACTGCACTTTTTACTTTATTAATCTCAATTATAATAGCTGTTCTGTCTTTTAACCAGGGCCTACACAACAACTGGACAACAAAATAAACGATTTCAAGCACAAGCAGACCTCATGGAGCATGCCTGAGTGAGTTACATGGTTATTACAGATTTGATCTAACCATGTGTTTAAAGTGACAAAAGATGGCCTCCAATTAGAGAAAGCATGTGTCAGAAGAAGACTTACACAAAAAGTTGAGGCTTCTCTCAAGGCTAGCCCTGGCTTCTGTGGTGTTTCCATGTGACCTTGTGAATCCAAGGTGGCCCATGGACCTTCATTCAGCTGTTGCAATGGTACACAAAAAACTCTGCACAACTTAATTCAACTCTTATTTTTTCAGTCTTCCTGCACCCAAGATAGTTTTCAACCGCCTGAATGGGAAGAAGTACCAGCACCCTGCTCCAGCTTTGAATACTGACATTCACCAGGAGGAGAGTTTTACCCCTGCACACGAGGACAACGTTAGGTTTGTTTATGAAGGTAAGACAATAAAGCAGCAACACCAGTAGTAGTAAGACTGGAAATGCCAAAAGAGAGGTGCTGTTCCAACACCCTCCCTGTCTGCCAGGCCTCACCCAAAACAGCTGCTAAGACACTGATAGCCAGGAAAGGGCTCTATTCACACCCACATGCAGAATCACATGAGGAGGACATGAGGCAAATAAACTGGATTTGGGGTTTATGAGAAAAAAGCAGCCTTTTGTCTTCTTTTGGGAACTATAACAAAAACAGTTCGGCAAATCAATTGTTTAATCTAGTCAATGGTCCACTTTTATAATCTCTTCTCAAATAAGTGTGTTTTGTTACTTTTTTCAAAGCCGCCCGCTACATTATTTCAAACTCCAGGGACCTTGATAAAGTAACAAGGACACAGACTTTAGACAAACCCATTGGTAAATATTATCTTTTCATAACACAGTGCTTGTAATCCAACACGTTTAGTGCATAAATCTAAAGGTGTATTGTGGTAGACTAGATTTGCTTTACAAATGGTGAAAATCTAAACCAGGGGTGTGTAAACAATGTGTCTAAAATTTCACATTAATGATCCAGACTTTATTTGAAGTGTGGAGTCTCAGTCAAACCCAGTTCAAATGCAATGTTTACAGTGATTCAGTTTTGTCCTGAAGTAGTCTGTGGTCTTCCAGTTTGTTTCAATATGCCACACTGCAGATCTAAACCAAACACACATGGGCACGTTTTCTGAAATGGTGAAATGTTTGCTTGTTGTATCAGTTATTCTAAATTTCAGGCTTGAAATCTTTGAATGCACTTATGCAATATGTAGCCTATATAGTATTAGGCTCATTCATTCAAAATAGTAAAATTGCAGGCTAAGCACCGGTCCCGATTTCTTCTCTTTCTAGCTGAAGGCTGAACTGAACATCTTTTTTGTATTGTTCTTTTTAGCCTGGCAAGAAGTGGTGGATAACAGCTCAAGTGATTCATCAGACGGAGCTCAGAAACCAATCCAGTATGAGGAGGAAACTCCAAATCCACAGATGAAGAGTAAGAAATGTCTTCTTGTCACCCAGAGAAACTTTTTCTGTTGTGTAAGATTTAATGATCTAAAATGGATAAACTTCAGTGCACTGACCCATTATCATCACTTGAGGGCAGGCAAGCATCAATACTTGAGAAAACACACAGAAATGGGCAATTAACCAAACCAAAAGTTACTTTTATTTTCTGAATTCTGTATATTATATTAAGATTATTGTAATAACATTTTCCCATCTTGTTCTTTTTTCAGACTTTGTGCCCATCGACCTTGATGAGTGGTGGGCTCAGCGTTTCCTTGCAAACATCGACAAGTTGTCCTGACACACTTCTGGCCTCTTCAACTCCTTTAACTGTTGACCGCAAAAAACAACTTTCACAAAATCTATGTTGTACCTGTAATAGGAGGGACCGCAGGGATCTGAGTGGTCCTACGTGGATCAGATGTACGGACAGTACTGGCCACTGACCGAGGGACCGGCCACTCAAAGCCTTAATGAGGATCTGTCCATAATGTTTAAGTTGAGGATGCGCAGCAAATCCTTTTTCAGGTCGTTGTATATGTATGAATAAAATGCAGTAAACATGTTTTCCAAAATGTTTAGTTCTTACGTCTCATTTAACTGCTATGGCATTTCGATTGTTTATCAGTGTGTTGATGTAAACTGGGCCAGGGCTGCATCTTGTTGGAAGCCAAAATATGCAACTAACAACAATAAGAGGCAGATTTTGGTTGTGAAGGGATTAAAAATAACCACTGGCTGCAAATCAAACTGCACATTAAGTTTAGTTCTTTTAACTAATATTAGAATAATTTAAGTTTATGTAAGTGCCATAAAATAAAACATTTAAGAATTAAAAGTAGGGACAAGGTGGGCGGCATAGTCTCTTTGATTTGTAATTGAAGGCCTTACAACCACGACTTTTCACTGAGCTGTGTTTCAAATTTAGAGGCAATTTTAAGTAGCAATGATTTACTTTACAAATAAAAAATACAGTTAACTTTTACATTATCATTCATTAGGAGCACTAACACGTTGATTTGAAACAGATTTGTTGTTTGGAAACTCATCTTATACTTTAACCTTCCAGTATTGCTTCCTTACCCTCACAATGAATAAATCCGATAAAGGTAGGACAGTTTTCAGTTGCCAAAGATATGTTCCAGTATTTTGGAGAGCAGAACACCATCTTCAGCTGTACATCCTCTGTCCGTTTGCTACAGTCCTCAAAGTGACCAATGACAGCTGCATATAGAGTCTGTGATTAACGTGTCTCAATGCTTCTCGAGCGCTTTGGTGAGCAGATCATTGAGGCGAGAAATCATTGGTCTGGGGTCGTCGTTCAGGCCTGCTGCGATCATGGCATTGTCGTAGATCTGAAATAACAAAGGAATTTGAATACTGTGTGAAGGTGTTTTGGATTTATTAAGACACATCTACTTTATAGAGTATTTGATTCAGTTGTAAAATTATATTTTTTCATTAAACAATTTAGAAATTTCAGTTACAATTTTGAAATGAAAATGTGGAAAAATAACCAATTTCATTAATATTTACTGAATATACAGTAGTAACAGTACCTGTTCTAATAAGAGACCAGCCAGCTCAGAGTTTGAATCTTTAAGTGCATGTAACTTCTTTATAAGGTCATGCCTAAAAACAAAAATATAAATACATAATTAGGTTAATCAGATATAAAGAAAATAAAAAACATTTCCAGTTCCAAAGTGAAATTACCCTGCATTGATTTCTAAGGTGGGCTGCAGTATTTGAGCTCTCTCCTCTGCACTGCGAGCCAACTGTTGTGTTCGCAAGAAATGCCGAGCTGCTCCCATTTCCAACACCGTGATCATAGCAGGGTGTGTGTCCAGACGTGGTGTGACCTTGTGGATCAAATATGTAATGGTTTAATGTACATACTCTACGTTTTAAATCCAACTGAAAATAAAAAAAGTAATATGTACTTTCACGTTGGTGACTCGAGGGCCAAGAACATTCCTCATCCAAGCCATCAGGTCATCCGCTTGCTCCTGCGTGAGACGCTCTGACTCTGATGGAGAAAGTCATGAGGACAATCATTTTAATACACATTATTAATATCATTAAGTAGCATGAACATACCAGGTTTAGTGTCCTGAAACTTCTCCTCTTTGTAATGGTCCACCACAATGTCCGTTTCCACTGAGATCAGCTTCTTTTTGTCAAATTCTCTAAGGTGGAGTAATGTCAGCTCATCAAACTGCTCATAGCAAAACAGCACCTGTGCATATGAAAACGCAATGAAAATGACAATAGAGAAGGGACAAAAAAAAACAGAGAAACAGCTTGATCCGTGCACTTTTGCTCTCACCTCCATGTCCTTCTGCTTCATGGCCTCATAGTAGGGCGAGTGTTCTGCCAGGTGACGGTTGGGGGCGCACAGGTAGTAGATGTTGCGTGTGCCAGCCTTCATGCGGGAAGCGTACTCCATCAGGTTAGTCTGCTGACCCGCTGGTAAAGCAGAGGACTCAAATCGCAGCAGCTTTGCAATGTCCTCCTATTCAACCAAATAAAATTTTATGAATGTCATACAGCTTCACTCATTTTGGGAAAAAAAGAATAAACTAGCTGTTTTTAGAGGTTGCAAAGCAAACAGTCAAACCTCAAATTTGCAGTGCTAACAACCAATATTTCAAATTAGATAAATGTAGTACAAAAATCTTTGTCATCAGTACAAGTAAACTTCATAATTTAAATAAGTATCTCTCCTAACAGGCTCAGCGGTGAGGAAATTTCGAGTTTATGAGAGTGTTGCTCTGCCCCCCCATGTTTAACATCCAGGTACAAATAAAAGGGAAACAAACTGTTCAGTCTGAGGGAGAGCATGTGTTTGACCAAGGTTCTTAGTTAGAATCTGCATTTTAAAATCAAATATCCAGCTCCTTTTAACTCAAAGGAACCATTCACCCTGTTGGTGTTCACACAGCTACAGTTGCTGAAACCAACTTTGGCATCTGTCTTGTCTCAAACATGATGCTGCACAAAAAGTCCAAAACAAACAATGAAGCAGACAATAAACACAATGGTTCACTACATTTATCCCTAATTTTTTGTATTTTTGCTTTATAATTAATTGTATTTTGGAAGCTTCTGTGTTTAAGTAATTTCTCTTGAGGATCAGAAAAGTTTATGAAAGAGTGAAAATGCATAAGACAAAAAAGCTGGTCTAGAAAATGTGCTGGTGTTGAGAAAAGCTTCCTGGTCTAAATGGAAATTAGCTGCCCCTGGGCAAAGTGTGGACTCGATGCATAGTTCCTGCTGTCTGAATGTGGCTAAAATAGAGACTGGAACTAAATGAAAAAGTACCATGAATTGGAAAAAGATCCTACAGGGCAAATATGTCAATAGTGTATCAATTAACTCAGGTAAAAACTGGAAATATCCACATGAGACAAAAATAATACAAAAAATAAATAAATTGCATAATCAAACCATTAGGTTAGATATAATAGGTTCAAGTTTTCAATACATTTTTTTATATATGCAATGAATAAACTTTACCCATTTAGAAAGCCACTGTAATAAAACTGCCCTCTCTCACCCTGACGTCCTGTTCTTGGGTGGTGACGATGCCCTCTCTCATAAAAAGGCCGTAATCCTCAAAGAACTTGCTGTACTTCTCTGGCTCCTTCTTGCTCTGATCAAGGAGGAAACGAATGACTCTTTGCTGGAGAACATCACGCAGTTTTCTAAAACAAGAGACAGCGTATTAGAATAATAGTATATTTCTTGAAACATTCTTCAGGTCATTTGGTGATTGAGGCAGATGCAATAGTCGTCATAAGAAAAGATCAATTCAACAATTGTCAATTTTCTATTTACAGTATTTGTTTGATAGGAGAATTTAACAGGTCGGTTTTCTAGAATTTTCTATATTATTGTCTGATTGTTGTGCAGTTTTATGACAAATAGTTTTAAATGTATTTAAAACAAACAAACAAAAAAGCATGATTTTATTTATTTTTTTCCAAAAAGTTTTATTCACTCTAAAAACTTGTTGTTGTCAAGTTAGCCACTGGCAATTAATGACTGAATTTAACATTTATTGATTTAAAGACTGAAGATTTCTTATAAACAGTAAAACATTCATACAAGCCCCTGTGCATCAGCTGGAAACTGAATGCAGTATTAGTATTTTGTACCTAATGAGGGCACTCTCCTGGAGAAGTTCTCGGCTCAGATTCAGAGGGATGTCCTCACTGTCCACCACACCTGCACATCCACAACAACAGAATATAAAAACTTTACCAGCTTGGATGATCTGCAATATGAATATTTTGTTCAGTACGCACCTCTGAGGAAGCGCAGCCATTTCGGTAAGATGTCTGTAGCTTTGGTCTGGATTAAGACTTTTCTGCTGTACAGAGCCACACTGGAGCCCATTTCCCTGCTCACGTCAAACATACTGGGTTTCTGTTGAAGACATATAGACAGTTAAGCTATGTCCAAAACAAACAGTGAAGTTGACAAACACAATGGTTCACCGCAATTATTCCTAATGTTAGTAATTGTATTTTGGAGGCTTCCGTGTCAAAGTAAGAAAAATCAGAAAAGTGTATTTAAGTATGAGAGTGTATAACATGTTTCTGAACAAAGTTAGTCTTGTAAATGTGCTGATGTCAACAAAAGCTTCTAGGTCTGAATGAAAAGTACCTGGTCAGAAATTAAAAGTCCTCAAAGTGTGGTCTCTATGCATTTTTATTTTATATATTTGACAGGGACAGTACGAATAAACATTGCTACTAGAACGTAGAAGATGTCCATGCACATTAAGGCTTTAGTCATTGGCTAATTTACAGCCCCCGTCCCTGCTTAGGCTTTTAAAGGTTAGTATTTACAGATAGTTAGTAAAATACATGAATAAAAACAGGACATTTAAATAAATGTAACTGTTTCTCCACTCTCCATACCAGTTTAGTGTTCACATTGTTGCATTTCCTTAAGCCAGCATTTGAGCTTTGTGAAGAAAAGTCTAAGTTCTGATATTGACTTAAACTCCAAAGGCAAATATAGCATGCAAATATACTTGTGCAGCGTGTGTAGATATACACGATCGAATCATACAGAATTTAAATGTGTCTTTATGGTCTTAGTTATTTTCCTAACATGGTCCTCAAATTTCAGTTTACAACCCCCAAATACTTGAATTCTTTAACATAGTTCCTGTTCTATGAGAATGTGCCTAAACTAGGGATTTACTGTATTTTAGGCAAATTTAGGCAGCTTATTAATTTAGGGGAGCATTATGAAAGGATTTTTTGACTTAACACAATTTTTAGATAGAAACTCCATAAACTAGACAGAAACCGAAAATCAAACATGTCGATAGAATCTGGTGAAAAGTTTGATATTTGACACTAAAATCAGAAATTTTCTCTCAAATTGTGTATTATAAACTAGAAATACATGTCACAGTTGATCAACTTCCGCTGATTATGCTGGGGATCAATTGATCTTTTTCATGTTGTATATATCGATTTGAGTAGTTACCGTACCTTAACTACTCACTGTTTTTTACTTGATAACTCAAGCAAAAACTCACAAGAAAACGTTTGTCTGAGGCCCCACCACCGAGGAAGAATGAAACACAGCAGTATATCCAACTTATAAGTGAAACATAAATCTTTTCAACTTCTCACCGCTTCTGGGACGTAAAAGATGCTTCTGATGTTTAGCGGGGCGTCTGCACGATAGTGCAGAGTGTAGCGGGGTTTATCGTAGGCTTGGGCGACATAACGATAAAACTCCTCATGCTGCCACTCGCTGATTTCCTTTGGTTCCATCATCCAAAGTGCCTGTTATATAGATACATACTGATTCACTTTTTCTTTCTAGTTATTGCAGAACAATCTGTATAGTATTAGGCCTTTTGAGACCAACCTGTAGAGTATTAAGCCTTCGTCCGTTCAAGAAAATTGGGAAACTCACAAAGTTACTGTACTTGGTTACAACATCTAAAACAAAGAATATTTAATTTAAAATTACGCACAAAATAAACATAATTGACAAACCAAACAAAGTGCAGCAAGTCACCTTTCACTCGATCCTCATGAGAAAACTCTTTGCAGTCGTCTTTAAGGTGAAGCACAATTTTGGTGCCCTGTTGAACCCCACTAGCTTCAGCAATCTCAAAAACTCCTGAGCTACAAATAGAGACAAAATGTTACTATCAATTCAAGTTCTTAGTGTTTAATTTTCATCTGTCTCACCCATCGGAGGACCACTTATATCCTGGTGAGTCAGGGTCTGATGCACGTGAATACACATCCACACGATCTGCTACCATAAAGGCAGAGTAAAAGCCAACCCCAAACTGACCGATAATGGTGCTGCTGGCTTCTGCCTGGTTTTGAAGAGCATCCAAGAAAGCCTGGAGAGAATGTAATAGGTGATCAGTGGTCTTACAGATCTTTGGAAATTTCTTAAGACTTCCGGAATTCAAATGTTTAATACCTTTGAACCAGAGCGAGCGATAGTTCCCAAGTTCTCTACCAACTCTGCTTGGTTCATACCAACTCCCGTGTCCTGTATCAGAATAGTCACTTTTCATAAAAATATATTTATAAAAATAATTTAAATAAAATCAGATTTTACCAAAATATTTGCCTGTTTTGATGTTTATAAAATTACTTTCTGGTTGCTCATGACAATTGCCGACATCATGTGGTCTTGGTTTTTGCATTGCAGCAAATTACAGCATCTAAGCTATGTGCATTTTAGCTGCTCTCCACTAAGATAAGTGTCACAAAAAAGTGTTGTGTAAATTGTTTTTTGATGAGATGTTGCTTTTGGACAAAATTGATGCAACGCCACAAAATGCAAAGCTATGATGATGATGATGATGATGATAATAATACTCTAAATAATAATTTATAATGCACCTAATTTTTGATAAACAAATCTCAAAGTGCAACAGAGAAAAAAAGATCACTGTAATATGAAAACACTGTGCTGTTTGTTTAACTTAAAGCTTTAGCTGAGACAGTAACACAAACCTGGATGGTGAATGTGCCTTCGTTGGCGTCAGTCTTCAGATGGATCTCCATTGGTGCAGTCTCTCCACCTGCCGTTATAAGTTTGTGCCGTAATTTTTCCAGGGCATCGCTTCCATTAGAGATTAATTCTCTAATAAAAACCTAGAATGTTAGAAAAAAAGTTTGGCTGCAAAAGCTATTCCCCCAAGTTTAAAGGTGCACTGCATAAGAAAAATTCAAAACATCGACCCACTTTTAAACTCCAGAGGGCACGTTTTTATGCAGTTTTCTACCTCACCACAGATGCTCTGAAGGGTGTGTCCAGGTCCCCCCTGTATGATAATGAAGCTCCTCCCCTGTACAATAATGAGGAAGCCACCCACTTCTACAGTATGTGTGACACTTCTAAAGGCACATCTTCTTATGAGCTCTGCCCAATACCTGCACTGGTAGAGCATTGAGTCTGGATTCAGTAGGTCACAGATTCAAACTTCACAGACAGTTGTCGTTTCAAATATAAATGTCAAGAGGAAATTGTTTAATTATTGTTACATTTACTCAGTCTATTAATATATATTTGTGGAGTACCTGCAGATCAAAAAGCTGGAGTGTGTTTGAGCAGATACATGTGATGTCACTCACAACGTTCTCAAGTGTGCATTTGTGAGACACATAGACTAAGCAAATGTGTTCTTTATGATTTTTATTATTTACAATTTTATGATCTTGTCCATGCTGCATAAAAACAAAAACAACAAATATTTTCTACAATAGTTGTAATTTTGATTATGAATGTATCATCTGCTGCTGAGATTTGAACCTGAAACCTACTGTTCCACACAGTTTTTCTAGCACCAGGCCATCCAGTATGTGTTTGAAACAGTTCGAAGGAACTTTACAGATGTTAAGGTATACCACTCATTAGGGGGGTTTGAGACCAGAAAATCTCCGCCTGGATTGTAGACGAGAGCGGACGACTGAACCAATGGGGAGGGGAATCAATTTGGGCCCCGAGAGCAGAGAGGCAGCTTCTGCTCCTGTAGAATCACAGAGAAAGCACAGCTCTCGCGCTTGTTTTGTGTTGTGATAAACTGAATAAAACTACATACAACTTTGTAAATGCTTTTCTGTTTCCCTCACACATCATCAGAGCAAAGAATAAAGAGCTCATGACTCATGAATTTGATGTCTTGATTTCTGTCTGTGAGAAAGAAACTTTCAGCTGAATAAGATCATATGATCATAATAAGAGCCTGGATCTTTTCTGATTGGATGTTAAACATGTGATTTCATAAAAGTAGACAGATAGGGTCCAGCATTAAAGAAGCTGGACGTCATTTATCATTCAGCCTTACGTTTTGTAGCCGGTGCAAGTGCTCGGACACATCATTGCACATTATACAAATCGGTTCAGTGGACCTCACTAGATTTGCGCCGGCGACTACATTTGCTTGTGTTTATTCTTAAAGCTTTGTCTCAAAAACTGCCAAGCTACATTTGTAGTCTTTTGTCACTTAATTCTTCTAAGTACAGCACAAGGTCTTCAGACAAGATTCTTTTGAAGGAGACCTGTGCTCGGACTGAGCTTGGGAAAACTGCCTTTAGTGTTTGTGCACCACGTGTTTGGAATGAATTGCAGGAGTCTCTCGGTCTCACCTCATTGCCAACTATTGGTCATTTTAAACATCTTTTAAAAACAAACTTAGTAGAACATTGCCAATGTTTTTAAAATGCTCTGATATAATTTATTGTGTATGTTTGTATGTTTGTCTGTATTTTATTTTTGCATTAACCTGCTGCCTTTCTTGACCAGGACTCCCTGGAAGAAGAGATATTGTATCTCAATGGGACCTTCCTGGCTAAATAAAGGATAAATAAAAAATAAAAAAAATATGATAAAGACACAAAAGGAAAAGCAGAACAAAGTTTGATCAAAGTCAATCATAATACAGCCACAGTGTTTACTGCATGACATTTCCCATTATGTCATCAACGCAGTGAAATCAGGCAGCAGTTGCATTTTCTCGCCTTGATTGTCAAAGAGCCTTCAGTCGGACTGATTTCTCGAGATTACCGGGACCTACGTAGTGCTGTCATCAGAACCGACTCCCCACTTACCCCCTTAAGACACCTGTATCGTCTTGAGTCAAGACGACACAGGCGTTGGTGGCGTCTGTGTGTCAAGACTTTTGACCATCTTGAACACACCTATTATCAAACAAGGAAGGGCCTGGACACAGAACATTACCCAAGATAATAGAGGACACACTCACTCACTGGAGAACACACCTCATGGTTTGAAGTAAAATTATTTCATTGGTTGGCCTGCTGAACACTATATGACCTTTATTTACAGAGCACACGCACCCCAGAAGCAACTTGAAAGTGCATACATTTCCTATGCAGGCTGAGCGCAGCGACCCAGGCAACCTGAACGCAAAGCCGCTATGAAGTTAACTTTATAAAAATTCACAGGCGACAGCCACTCACTGTACACCTTTTTTTACAAACAAAACTGATGCGTTGTTCCAGGGACTCAAAGATCTCCCAATTACCCCCTCCCCCTGAAAACTTCCTGTAGAGGACTGGAGACAGAACGAGAGCGACTCATGTGGGCGCTCTCAAACCAGTGGGACGACATATAATGGCAAAAATACTTGTGTGGCCCACCCCATAGTATAAAAATAAGTATTTGTGGGCTTATATTGAATGTGTTCATGCATAACTTAAATTGCCCCTAAATTCATATTTTTTGAAGGGTGATGTATGCATATCCTAAATTGTGCCCCTTTAACTTACTTCTTTTTCTGAGTACAAGGATCTGGCAACTATGTCCAGCAGCTTCTTGGTCTCTGCCTGAAATTCGTGTTTTGAAAAAGAACCTGGAGAAGCAAATTATAATTGCAAAATAAATATTCAATACGTGCTCTCAAGAGTGACATATTTTTTGTTGTTATACCTTGGACAGACTCTGTGTCTGTGATGATGGTGTGCAGGGGCTCTTCCTCGGGCTCTTGCTCTGCTTGCTGGGTGCTGTAACTTTTGGGGTAGGAGAGACTTGAACTCCATACTTTGGGTCGACTGCTCCATCTCTGCAGTTGTGCCCGATTATAACCTACTTCAGAAAATGAAAAGAAACATGTTACCCAGTGGTCTTTTATATTTAGACACCTATTTACACCATTTTGCCATTACATTATAAGAAATAAAAGTTGTAAAATATTTGATTAAACAAGAAGCTGGGTGGAAACGCAGTTCATACACGATTATCACGATCCTAACAGATTACATCACTCACCTTTTGAGAACGAGAGCTGCGGCTGAATGACTCGTGTGCTCAACGCTCGTGCTGCACACGGTACAAACCCAGATTTAGCCCTGGAGAGCCCGAAAGTGAACCGGGTCAAAGACAGGCAGCGGGACATTTTTAAAAACTGTAGAGCCGTGCACGAGAGGTCGATGGGCAGTGCAGCGGACACACGCGACACCCGCCGGTGAAGACAGGACCTCTGCGCATGTAAATGACGTCACACAGATGTCCACATCTCGCCTGAATAAAATATCTTGTGTGTAAACAAAAGCTTGCAGTTGTATAAAATACCCTTCTCAAAGTTTACCATAATAATTTCAAACACGATGCATTCAAGGTTAGTTGTATCTGTTCACATGAAAATGAGTCACTAGGGGAAATAAAAACAGATTCAGTGGCACACAGGTTTATTTAACAATATGGTAAATAAGTACGAAATGAAACATTTGTGAATTTGTACAGTGATTCTTTGTTATTTTCATCGTATTTACAGTACTGTCTAGCTGCATAATTTACATTTGAGAACAGTTCATTATCAATTCAAGTTTAATGCAAGAGGAAAAAATGCAAAAGAAGTTTGGAAATAAATCAGCAGTCAAACAGGTAATTCCCACCACAGGCAAAAGCTTTTTGCAAAAACACAGCCATTAATAACTATTTCAAGACAAATACTGGAAGTACCAGTAGAAAAACAACATTCGGGCACCTGTGAACATTAAGTTTCAGTGCAGGCAAACCTACACGTTGTGTTTGTGTGTGCAATAATTATTAAATCTGTACAAATATGTTAATAATCTCCCATAGACTTTGCAACAGGAAAGAAATTAAGGCTTTCCCAAAGGCAGTCCTTATGAAAATGGCATACCGGAATAAATTAGCCAGGAAGGGAAGTGAGGAAAAGGTGAAGCCTGGCAAAACAAATAATTTTACAGTTCTCTCAACAAAAGATACAAAAACACTAAAATTATTTTTGGTGCAAGTTTTGATACAAGTCCAGAGCGTAAACTAAACAAATTATAACTCCAAATTCTCAGATCTGGTCAAACCATAAATGTGTCTTTGTTGTCTTATTTTCAACAGCATCAATTAATCACTCAGGAAGTAAAGCATTATTTGATGGAAGAAAACTTTCACAGTCTTGAGGCCTCTGATTAATTAATTAATTGCGTGCATTTTGCGAATATAAAATCTTTCGGTTGAAAACAGAACAAGGCCCAACTTCTGTCTCCAAATGCTACAACCCTTCAATAAATTTCTCTAGAGTGTCTCCTGTGGTGTCGCCCCCTAAAGTTATGTCATTACTCAAGACCCTGTTAGGTGTGTTGAGCTGTGGGAGCATGGCACTCTGCTCTTGTGTACTGAGGTGTCCTTGCTCCATAGTGCCCGATAAGGGTCCAGCCAGGCTGGGGTGAGGGGAGGTGGAGTGAAGGGTACCATGTTGCGGTGAGGGCTGGGGTTGTATTCGAGGAGAGGGACTTGAATGTGGTGGCTGCTGTGAGGGCGGTCGAGGTGACTGAACTGGGGCAGGGGAGCGAACTTGATTTCCGAGGGCATTGGCCATGTTCTGCCCAGATAAGTGCGCTCCAGGTGGCTGACCAGAGAGCATGTGGGGCTGTGGGCTCATGGCACTATTCTGGGCAGGAGAACCCATCTGCTGCTTCAGCATTTGTTGCTGTTGTTGCTGCTGAATCATCCGTTGCTGGAGGAGGTTCTGGTGGGTGTCCACACCCATGCCAGGTTGGCCCATTCCAGGCTGTCCCATTTGGGATGTTGGTGGCATTTGGCTCATGGGGCCACCTCCTCCTTGCATAGCCAGTTGCTGCTGCATACGAAGCTGGGGATAGTTGGGCCCTGGCTGCTGCTGAGGAAACTGACCATGAGTTTGCTGCATGCCCCCCTGCTGCTGCATCTGTTGCATGCGGAGCATTTGCTGACGATACAATTGAGGGTTACCATTTTGATGAGCGTTCATCATCTGTCCTTGTGGGCCCATATTCACCATGCCTTGAGGACCAGAGAGCTGCTGTGGAGTGGGCTGCTGAGGGGATACCCCTGGCTGTTGCACCTGGTTGGCCATGGACTGCATCCCAACCTGAGCTCCCATCATGGCCTGAGCGCTCTGAGGAGCCTGCTGCTGGGCCTGGTACTTGAGAGTCCTCTGTTTGATGAACGCAGCCATGAGCTGGGGATTGGACTTAAGTATACTAAGAACTTGTCGCTGCTGCTGGGGAGATGTGGGGGATTTGAGGGTACGCAATAATTCCTGCAGGGCACTCGGAGCAAAGTTTCCAGGCATGCCTCGAGGCATGTTCTGCTGCTGTGGAGTCATTCCTTGTGAAGGACCCTGAGGGTTCATCACACCAGGCATTTGGAGTCCCTGCTGCGGCGGCATCATGGGTCTCTGCATCAGCTGACCCTGTGGGGCCATTGGGCCTCCCTGAGGCGGCTGTGGAGCGGACACCTGTGTCTGACCACCTTGGGGACCTTGCATTGGGTTCTGCATTCCCCACTGGCCTTGCTGTATGTTCTGCATCACATGAGGACCACGCGGAGCCTGCATCTGTCCCTGCATCTGTCCCTGCATCTGCCCAGGCATCTGCCCAGGCATCTGCCCAGGCATCTGCCCCTGCATCTGCCCCTGCATTTGCCCCTGCATTTGCCCCTGCATCTGCCCCTGCATCTGCCCCTGCATCTGCCCCTGCATCTGCCCCTGCATCTGCCCAGGCATGGCTCCCATCATTCGAGGGTGGTTCATGGGCATTCCATTCATGGCATAATTCTGCTGTTGCCTCGCTTTAGCAACCATCTCGATCTCTTTGGCGACCTTCAGTGCTGCAAGTAGAGGCTGCTGCTGCTGCTGTTGCTGCGGCTGCTGCTGATGTGGCAGAGGAGACTGCTGCTGATGCAGAGGAGAAGAGCCGGGTTTACCGTGCGACACAGGTGTGGAGGGTTGACTCACACGTCCATTGTTGTGAAAACCTTGGACCATGTTTGCAGCATGTGGTGGCTGCTGTTGTGGTGGCTGGTTGGGCATGGACTGGGGTGGCTGGGGCGTGATTGGCTGCTGCCCAGAACTTGAGGCATCGGGGACAGCTGAGGTAGGTGGTGAAGGCATGGGCATGCCTCGTCCAGCCATGGTGGCCATTCTGCGTCGCATCAATTGCGCTTGCTGGAACCTCTGCTGCATCTGTTGTTGAAAGATTTTTTGCTTGATGTTGAGACAGAAAGGCACAGGACACTTGTTCTCCTGACAGTGCTTGGCATGATAGCAACAGAGCGCAATAAGCTGCTTGCACACAGGACAGCCGCCATTGGTCTTGCGCTTGCAGCCCTTGGTGTGCTGAACAACCCTCTTCATCTTCTGGCAGGATGGCAGAGAGCAATTGGCATTGCGACACTGGCAGGCATGGACAAGAGACTGGATGCAGCGCTGGATACTGAGGCGGCGGCTCTCCTGTGGACTCTTTGAGGCCTCATTACTCTGGTTGTTTCCGTCATCATCTAATCCAAGACCCCACTTGACCATCTTGTGCTCATGTTTGGTAGTGTTGTAGCAGTTAATGCATAGGTCATAGTCCTAATGGAACAAGGAACATAGAATGTTAGTTAAAATACAATGAACATTAAACAACTTAAATGCTAACATTCCCCTTTGGTTCTGAACACTCACCTCACAAACAGTGCAGTGCCAGCGGGTCTCAACATGGTGCTTGCACTCGTTGCAGGTGTAAACAAAGCGGTCCTGGCCCTGGTTGTGTAACTCCACCAGCATGCACATGGTGCTCCATTTGGTTCTCCTCAGAGAACTGAACTCCCAGTGTTTGTCTCGGGCCAAGGTCAAAAAAGCATCACGACCGTCCATCAGATCACAGGACATCAGGGGGTCCGGGTCAGAGATGGGCGGCAGCGTGTTAACCGTCGGCCCAGCGTGAAGGTGAATCACAAAAAATACCTGGAAACAAAAAGACCAACAGTTTTATATAAAACTTTTGAAAAAATGAATAGACTTGAAAATGTCACTTCTTCTCTTACCTCTTTATGTTTTTCCATTGTGGCATAAAGCTTTTGGGACAAGTCGTTTGCTACATTCGGCATCCCAGGTTTTTTCTTATTGGCTCTGCTGACACTACTCTTGTTTTTGTTAGTTTTTTTGTTATTTTTCTTTTTACCATTTTTACTGTCAGCATGAGTGCCCTAGAAGTACATTAAAAAAATATTGAGAACAAAGCTCTGTTGTGTTCGAACATGAAACTCATTTATTTATATTACCTCAACAGTCTCAGAGGAGGCAGTGTTCTCCTCCTTTTTCCTCTCCTCTTCCTCTTGCTCCAACTCCTTAATGCTTTCCTCCAAGACATTCGGCCAAAAATCACCCTCAAAATACGGCAACTCATTGGCACTTGTCAACCTATCTTCAGTTGCCTGCTTGAAAATATCCTGAAAACAAAATCAATGGTCATTTTACTTTAATTACACTTCTACCACATCAGTAAAGCAAATATTGATTAAGGTAGCATCAGTGTTGGCGTAACTGGATATTTGTTTACAGGGACCTGCATGATTTGGAAAAAAAAAATCAAATAGCTATCTTTGTGACCAGTATTGCAATTCGATTTGCGATTTCTGTTTTAAGTTCACACAACAGTAAGAGAAATGACAAAATGATCCAAGATAGTGACAAATTAATAAATTAATCACAACTCAGCTATTTTAAAAACTTGTTTGAACAGATTTAATCTATTGACCCTATTTTGTCCCGCCCACTTTCTAGGATTTGCAGTACAATTCCTAGAAAAGTGGGCGGGACAAAATAGGGTCAATAAGATAACAGTTTTACTCAAACGAATAAATAAACTAAACATATTTAGTTGTTTGTGAAGGAAAATATGAAATTTCAAAAATTGCAGTGTTTGCAATCTGCGAATTGAATCCATTGAAAATGCGATTCAGATTCAATTTGCAAATGAATTGTTCATTACTCCCAGGAAAGTTTTCCTCCGTGCTTTTACTGATGCGAGAGCTCGAAGATGCGTGTTAATCAGGAGGTGCATTAGCAGTGACTTCCAAATACTGTATATGAATCTGGGAAAACATCAGTGTTTGCCTTTAAAGCAATCATAGTCAAGAGAACTAATGATCAAAAAATTAGACCAAAACTTTGTCAAATGAAACCTTATCTGCTCACTTTAAAGCAAGTGTGGTTTCCAGCAGCTGAGCAGGAGTCACATTTGCGCCAATAGTATAAAACTGCAAGCTGGAGCCTGCACTCTCATGAATCTCACTTATGCATCACAGAAAGTTAACGGGCCAGACAGTGCAGTCTATGAGTCCAGAGGCAGCAGAACAGTGGCATACAATCCTCAGTGGTCTGACTGCTCGTTCCAGCATATACCACCTATTCCTGAAGATTTACCCACATGTCCGTGAGTCCTGCAGAAATTCCAGTGTCCAGTACAATGTGTGTGGGCATGCTGTTTATCAGTTGGGACATGAGTGTTCCTGCAGGACACGGGTCTGCGACTTATAAATAGTTGCGACCAATGTATGTATTTTGTTTTTCTTCTTAAATTTAGTTGATACGGTTCTTAATGGCTTAATGACCTGGAAATTAAGGTAATGCTACCGGTAATCAGTACTTTTCAAACCTTGTAATCATGAAGAATCCTCTCTGCAAAAGCTTTGTCCAGCATTTTTCTGTACCACTCTTGTAACCTCTTGGGTTTAGGGATCTTTTGATCCGGAGGATGACAGTGAAAGATGTAGTCATCACCTTCACTGGGTGGACATGCCCAGATGTGACCCATGACATACCTAAATAAAAACAGCATTTTAACAACAAACATTGCTAAAATTGTACACAAACTAAATACAATACAACAACTCACCCTAGTTTCTTTACATATTCCAAATAACCTATTAGAATTTCATGGTACACTGCAGTTCTTAACAGGCGTGGTTTGAAGAAGTGAATACTGTCAAGGTATGAAATGTAAACCCGCCTGCAAGAAAAGAATCATTTAGACCTGAGTGAAACAAAGATCCACAATTCTGCCACTGACCAGTTTTACCTTGTGTTTGGAAATGGACATTCAGAGCCATACTCTTGAACGTGCATGCCAAAGAAACAAACATCAACGCCGTCTATTTCTTCAAATGCAAAAAGTGCTTTGGTTCTGTAAGGGAAACTTTCTACCATTTCACCTGAGTCTACAAACCTGCCAAAGATCAAATTGATTATGTAGTAAATACAACTGAAGAACTTGTGTCAAAATAATGAAAAGGCAATTTCTTGTACAAAATAATATACAATACTTTACCTAGACTTCATGCCAGGCTTTACATCAACCGTTTTATCAGAACTGGCCACCACTCGCACAAACACCTCCCCAGCTTCTGGATGGTTTTGCCTTTTTAGGTATTTATTGACTCTGTCTTCAATGTAAGTTCCTAATCTTGTAGATGGCAATCCTTCAAGGGCAAAAATACAATGACAACATGGCCTATTTGGAGTAAAAAACAACAACTAAAACAAACATACTTTTAGCAGAAAATTTGTTATCCTTTCGTGTTTTTCCAGTTTTCTTGAGGCAGTTGTCACAGATAAATCTAGAGATAAAAACAATTGGTAAATATTCTGTAAATAGATGTTTACAACAAATGCAACAAATAAAATACCTACCCTGAGGGCCAAATGACATCATAGTGTAGCACACAGATTTGATGCATCTTTCGGCCACAGTCTTTACATTCAACAAAACTGCAAGTAAAATGTTAGTATAGTTAAATAGTGGCGTTAAGGATCCCAATGATAGGAGAAGGTAAAAATAACTCACGGTTCAGCATCTAAAGTGTCATTTTTCTTCTTTTCAAATTGATCTTTTGCAATCATACTACAGAAAACAAATAATCATTATACTTTTGTTATGACAAAAAATTTTAAAATACATTTACGGATGAGATCCCTTACGTCTGGGATTGTGCTGGGTCGTCCCCCAGGGTCACACTATTGCCCTGGATCTCATTGAAGCACTTTTCGCAGAAGTGATACCTGTCGGCGATAAGCCATATTTGGGTGAACTGGAGGCACCACACACAGTAGTAGCAGCACAGGGGGCACAATGCAGAGTGAATGGAGAACACAGCAAAACCCACGAAGCATGAACAGCAAACAGCACAGGCACAGGTTAGTCACAAACATGGTAATTATGACTCAGCCACATTCAAACAGGAGAAGAAATGAAGACATGCTATGTGCTTTTAATGGTATAACAGAAGTGGAAAGGGTAAATAAAAACTATACTTCAGTAAAACTAAATTTTGTTTTTAAATGTGTACAAGTAGCTTGTTAAAATTAGACTGTATGACTAAAAAAAGATATAATTGATATTCATTACTTCCACCTCTGCATTACACATCAGTTATGCACAGTGTCATCATCATGATTTAGTCACATGCATGGAGATGAAAATAATGGTAACTACAACAGGCAGTGTCATGCAAGAGAGAAACAAGTAGATAAAATGCACATTTAATCAAAACATGCTACACTTTTTAAGGTTTTGTCTTACATGCAATGCCATGCAAGAGAGTAACATTGAAATAAAATGCACCAGCATTCACCATGAAATGTTTTTGTTAGAATTGTAAGACAAGACAGTGTGCAGGCAACAGACATAATACTGTTTTTCAACAATTATTTTTTTCTCACAAGTGTAAGTACAATGATTTTCATGTGTTAGTACATGAGCAAATGGGGTGCTATAATGAAAATGACGTAAGAAAACGAGGGGTGCCATCATGAAACCGGTTGCAGTATTTGCAAAGATGAGTATTGAAAAAGATTACACAAACTCTGGGTTGTCTTTTGCCATTATTTTCATTAGGAATTGTCAGTCTTACTGCTCTTATTGGCAGTTGTAAAGTTGATAACAAGTGACTTTAGAGAAGATGTTCTCTAAAGAGATGATGCACTGACCAAACAGACATAAAGTGCAACTACGATTATAACCATTGCTATCTAGCAAAAAGGGGTTAAAAAAAAAAAAAAAAAAAAAAAAAAAAACGCATGTTCCAGTGGGCAACCGGTCAACTAACAAAATTAGGAACAACCCTCATTATTTTCAAATGTGAAAATGAATACTTCAAGGCAATAATTTGATATGTGTAGGAAACATGTCTTGTACACATCAGGTGCAGTGGCAAGTTTTACACAGCAGGGGGAGCAGTAATACTGAATGTGCACCTTGTAGGAAATTACTACTAACTAAACTTAAAAATGACTAAGATCTAGGAACAGATGAGCTGGGAAACAAATTAATAAAAATAATTAAATAAATAAATAAAATAAAAGCTTTTGGTAATGATTTCTGGACCATAAACTAAACAGACGTGTAATAAGTAATTTAACACAGAAAAATATAACATTTCTTCACAAAAGGCATACAAAAGTCGGCCTTTTGTTTCAAGCCACATTTTTGAGCTTTTTTTTAACTGGGCACACATAATACACAGATAAATAATTGATGATTTGACGTGTGAATTGCAGTCTCTCAATCTTTCAATTTCCCAGCCCTACATAGGTAAGAATCTTAGACTTACCTGTTTTGGTAGCTGTAGTAAGTCCCATCCCTGGAAATAGTACACAACTGTTTCCCATAGCAACACAATGTCTGAGGTGAAAACTCATACTGTGGAAAGCACAATACACAAATGCGTTACAATTACACAAACAAAAAATATATAGTTTCATCTCAGATTTCTCACCTTGCGTCCACAGCAGTAGCCCAAACTCTGCATGACAGGATCAATCTCCGATTCAAACACTTCTGCTAGTTTAGTGCAGTATTTATAAACTCGAGAGGTCTTCCGGTTGTACAGCCAAGCGTTGTTGAACATAAGCCATACATCATCCACATACTGCCAAGGTTCTTGATACTGACCGGTGTCCAGTTTACGTTTAATTGTTGACAAGTCAATAGGATTCTTTATTATGTCAAAATAATCCTAAAACATAGAATATGAATATTTGAGGGAATTAAAATCAAATGCAATGCTTACAATGACTTGATAAATCTGCATGAGGTTATGGAATATTATTATGGAAACATACAGGAATGCCCAGGAGCATTGGGTCTACAGGTTGTCGAAAAGGTAAGGACTCTGGATCTTGTCTGTACAGAGCTTCCAGTGTTGGCATCAGAGTTTGTCTTAGTTCTTCTGGCTTGAAGACTGAAAACAGACAAAAAATATGAGGAAATTTTTAGAGTAAATTTATCTACAAAACAAGTATTCTCACCTTTTTTACGGTTAGCAGTGGCAGCAGAGGCGCTGCTAGCCTCATTCTCCTCCTCCTCTTTGGGTTCCTTCTTCACCTCTGGCTTTTTCTCCTCAGTGTCCATTGGTTCTTGCTTTGGCTCCAGTGTCTCTGGCTCTTCTTTTTTCACAGCAAGGAACTTGGTTTCTTCCTCCTTTAGCAAAAGGTGTTTATTGATTTGATTAAACAGAATAACGGGTCAAAACAAATAGTCACAAATAGTCACATACTTCCGTTTTTATGTCTGTCTCCTTAGAGATGCTGTCATTTTCTTCTTGTTTTATTTCAGCTTTGGGTTCAGTACTGTTTGTCTCAGGTAAGGCCTGTTGGGATGGCAGTTCAGCAACAGAGCCAGGGGTGGGGACTCTGTCTACACTGGCAGATGCCTGGGACATCTGATTAATGATAAACAAATAAGTTGATTATAAAGTTAAACCAATCTATTATCATATTTTTGTGTGTGTATATGACGTCACCGGTGTGCTTGGGTGCTGTGCCTGGGCTGAATGTGGCTGTTGAAGTTGGGTGGATGGTTCAGGCGGAGGATGAATTGGAGTGAGGGCTGGACTGGCTCAGAAGGTGTTCCTGCAGCAGAGAGAGGCCCAGGCAGGTGGTTTGGGATATGGGTTGGAGTAGAGGACGGGCCTCCAGTGGAGGCTGGTGTAGTGGGCTGAGGCGGTATCTGTGCTGACGCTGGGGGTGATGTTGTTGTTGTTGTTGTTGTTGAGACTGCAGTCCAGTAGAGCCATTAGGAGGTGGGGTGCTACTGAGGCTAGACTGGGCAGTTGAACCAGTAGCCATTGGGGTCCCAAAGGAGCTCATTGCATTTATCGGAAGGTTAGAGTTTTGTGCCTGCTGGGAAAAAAAAAAAGATTTTTTTTCCCTTTATTATAATTGCACAAACCGCAAACAACAGAGAACATTATTATGTAGGCATAGACTCTGTCCATTTACCTGTGATATAGGAGGCTTTGCTATGGTTTGACCCAAACTTGCATTCACATTCACAGATCCTCCTTGTGTTGAAGGGAACTGGCCTTGTTGGGACATAAACTGCCCCTGGTTGGTTTGCTGCCCACCCATACTGTTAGGATGATTACCCATGATTCCTTGAGGTTGAGGCATTCTTGGGACATGTTCATCTGAAAAGATTTTTGTTAGACTCAATCCAGAATATTTTACAATCATTGCTCATTGTGCCGTTCAATCCTCTGTTTGCTCTCCTGCTTGCCCCTCCCCTGAGTCACAGCAGGCACCGCACCCAGGTGGAACATGTGAACTAATCAACTTGTTCCCCAAAGAGACAAAAAGGTGGACATTTTGGCATTTTGACAGACACAAGAAGCAAAAAACCTCAAAGAGGGCCAAGTAAACTAAGCAGCAATTTCACCATCTACATATCTGAGGAGTACAGTCAGTAAGGGCAACATATTTGTAGTTGTGACTGGTTAATTAGGAAACATGACTTAGATTTGTTTTTGTGAACAGCTAAATGGGGAACTAATTTAACTGCTTAAAATTTAGTCTAATTTAGTGCATTTCATATAATATTTGTTCAAACTAAAATGCTTATTTGTTGAAACTTGTATACTTGTGTGTACTTATACTTTGTTTCTGTTTATTGAATCTTTTTAGCCTGCTAAACAATGCAGCAATAAATACTATTAAAGGAAATGGTCTGTTTATTGGAGTGAAATGCAGCTTTAAAACTGTGTGTGGGAAGGTCTCCCTCCTCAAGTTTGGGCGCTGCAAAGAAACTTGACACTTATTAATATAGAACTTTTACTCTTTGCCTGTTAATGTTTTAATGGTTGATGCAAGTGTGTTTCTAAGTGTATTTCCTTTTTGGCAAAGCAATCATTGCAACTCTGGTAAAACATTGAATGTTTGGGATAACAGAATACACAAATGTACAACAATAAAAATCTAAGAAAAGTCATCAGTGAATAAGTAGAATGATGGTTCTTACCATTGGGACGGAGTTCAGATTCATTTGCTGAGGATGGTTCATAGAAGGAACGTGTCCTCCCTGAGACATCTGTGCATTTGGCATTGCCATAGGATTAAACTGGTTCATTCCTGTGGGGTCAAGAACATTGGTTTGTTTAATATCACATTCATTTTAACACAAAAGGAAAAAAGTTGGTTACTTCAGCATTAAAATTGTCCAAATTTTCATCTTAAAATATTTATTTACAAATTAACAGATAGTAACAGATCATGTATCTTCTTGTAAGAAAAACTTTAAGGTGTTTCACACTGTCTAGACTCTAGACACTCGAGCTAGACCATATGAAACAATTATGGCAAAATGGTGATATTTCAGTGTAGTACAAATGGGAGTCAATTGAATAAAAAATTATCCCACCTTGAGGTCCTTGCATACGGTTCATCATTTGATTTGGCATGGTAACTGGCCCATCTGAGGAGAAAAGCAAAAAAAAAAGTTCAATAATTGTTGCAGCATTAACACTCAAAATAAATTAGACTTGAAGTCTACTAACTGGGAGCTCGAACAGCCTGCCCTTGGCCCATGCCGTTAGGTTGAGATAGTCCAGGATGCTGAGAACCAGCAGGACCAGCCATACCAGACAGTTTCTGGATTCTTAACTGCTTTTTCTCTTCCAATTCCTTTTGGATTTTGTAGATTTTTTCAGCAAGAAAGTGGTAATATTCATCCTTCACAAACAGAACACTCAAATACTTAAGGAGGAACTTCAAAAATGTTCCAACATTTTTGTGTAATGAAATGTTACCCTGCTGTTTGCCGACTCATACATGTCCCCTTCAACTTTTCTTGCATATGCCACAAGGTTCTCCATCCGCCGGTCTCTCAGTGTTTGTGGATCCGGTGTGGGAAAGATGGCATGCACACTGCAGAGAGGAGAGAAACTTAGAGAAAGCAATACTACGAACATTAAAAACAAGTACAGAAACTCATACAGTTTGTGCACCAGGTGGGTGCGCAAGTCCTGAGTGACTTGCTCATGCCAAGGTTTTCTGACTCCAGATGTCGCAAGAGGTGTGGCAGCAGGCAAGTTCCCCAAACTTCCAGTTACAGACCCATCAGGCATCAGCTGACTATAAAAGGAAATAATGCATCAATATTACATACACTATTAACATGTGAATTTTAAACAAAGTTAAGAAACTGACTTGAGTGCAGCAGGTAGAGAAGAGTCTTGGAGCAAGCCGGTCTGATCTGAAGATGGGACACCCATGCCTCCTCCCATTTTATTCATCGGATTAGCACCTGAGATTTATAGGAGAGGGCTTGTTTAAGATTATTGATATACAACATTTGCATATATTAGTCATAATATATACCTATGGAGTTAATGTTGTGATGTTGAGGAGCTTGGGGATTATGCGACCCCTGGGCTTGGTTTTGACCCTGAACCTGAGCAGGGGGCTGGCTCCCGTAAGTGAGACCTAGTGCATCAAAAGCCTTCTGCATGGAGCTGGGGTCCATATGAGTGGAGGTGCTGTTGATAGCTGTAGAATTGGGCTGGCCAGGGCCCACAGTGTTAACAGCATTCTGCAATCCCGCTCCAGGAGAATTAAGGAGAGCTACAGAGAAGAAAGAAAGCAGTTCATCTACATTTCTTATCTCTGAGTCGGAGACTCGTTTGTTCATGTTAAATAAAAAAGGTGCCACTGAGATAAAATGTAAAACCTACAATGCAATAATTCTACAAATATTTCAGTATGTAAACTTTTGGCATGAAATGATAATACCAAAGTAAACCAGGTATTGCAACAAAAAAATCTTTTAAATTTCTAAAAGCAATGCACCATTAACTCATGTATTTACTGCATCTCCCTGAGAGCATGCTACTTCAGTGGGGGATTTAAATCTGACGTAAGGTCTTTGACCAATCAGAAGCCAGTTTGTAAAAAGTTCCAGCCCACTGATAGTAGAGCCACAACGCCCCTCCCCCAGCGTCAAATTACAGGCCCAGCCTTTGTGAAGGAATCCTCTGCCAGAGCCGCACAGCCTGCAGATGGCTCCATATTGATGAACAAATGCATGCTTTTTAACCTATCTTGAGATTTTTATGCTGGATGCGTGTTACTAACCCTGTTGACTTCTTTTGTCACTGGCATTTTTAAGAGGTAAACAAACAGGGCAGTCTTGTCGTGTACAGTTCTTCCAATGGGAGATGATCTGTCTGGAGGATGCACAGTGAGCCACTGAAAAGAAAATCAACATACCATTTAATTAACTAACTGATTTCTAATTCTGTGAACATATGTACTACAAATACATGGTAAATTGCTATGCTTCCAACCCATGAACTGTTTTTTAATTGGCATTGAATCGATGTATAGTAAAAAATAATATGAATGGCATAGTCATTTCAGCACATAGGACATTCTGCCATATAACACATACACATTTTTTATTGTTAAATTCAATACTATAAATAAGTAGCAATCACAGCTGCCCAGGGGTAGACTAAACAAATGTGCCAATCTGCATCAATCGACCTTCATTAGTTTAGTTTAGTCTGTAACTGAAGGGGCAGTGTACATAGAGTTAAAACTTTAAACATGTAGCCTGTGCTCTAACTGGATAAACGGGACCAGGGTTAGTGTGTTTTTTGTGAGATGGATCACCTATTTAATTTTACCTTTCTGCATCTAAGGGTCCAATTATGCTTCAAATAATAATTATATATTTTCTATTATTTCACCCTTACACTGGCATTTAATTCAAAAACATACTTTCAGGGCATGATGAATCTAACATTATCCAAAGCTAACGCATGATAGATAAATGAACAGACGAAGAAAAGTGTAATACAAAAAAACTACAACAGCACAAAAGTATTGTCATCACAAACTTGGAATTACTTAACATTTTTGTCGCAGGGTACAGAAAGAAAGAAAAAAAGTTCACTCAACATATTGAACATTTACCACTGAAATTTCAGAATGTAACTGTAACCTATAAGTTCTGTTCATGTTTGAGATGTGATGATGCCAAAGGAAAAATGGAGGGTAAGAGGCAGATTTTTTCTATTAGTAACTCTTTAAATACATTTCTGTAAATATAAAGTCTTGGAGAGGGGATGATCCAAACTGATATTTCTCTATTATTAGCTGCCCTCCCCCTGACTGTAATCTATTGTTGTAAAGTCGCATGAACACAACCAAAAAAGCTTCAAACAGACCCCTGAAAAAGTATAGTGAATGTTACAAGATAAATAAATCTATTTGTGTACTTAATAATTACTTACCTTGGCAATTTCTGCCTGCCTGGCAGTGGGTCATGTGATTGAGGACGTTCTTCATGGTGCGGCAGTGGGGCAGGCTGCAGGCCCTCATGTCTCCGTTGGCCTGTTCCCGCCGCTGGCACTTGTGGGCATGAAGTAGCAGAACCAGCTGCTGCTGGATAAGTTTGCGTTTCTCTGGGTCTGCTGTTGGACCCGCCCCTGGAACCCCACCCCCCACTGCTGCCTGCTGCTGTGTGTGTGACAACAAAACATACAAAATATAACAAATATAATTGTGAAGACAGACAAAATAAGAGTTTAAACCTATAACAACATACCATGTGACTCATCATGTTCTGTGCATTTGACGTTCCCTTTAGGTCTCCAGAAAACTGGCTGAGGTTGTTTGACAGAGTCACTTTGTTTTGTAACTGTTGTGCATTGACTCCAGTAGGGGCCATATGCTGAAGTCCAGCTTGTCCATACTGCTGGCCAAACAGATTTCCGGACATCCCCATCTACAGTGAACACAAAAGGTGATCAGTTATTGTTGTGTAGCAACTTGTGTAATTGTTATCACTAAGACCATTTTATCCAACAACTTCCCTGAAAAAGAAGGTTTTATCATGTTAAAGTCTAGACTTTTGCAAAAGGGGCTTTTCTAAAGGTGTTTTCACACAAAGCTGAGGGAATTGGTCTGGCAATGTTTGACAACAGGTAGCTCGCATCTGTTTAGTGTGAATGAGTCTGTCGGGGTCAGAGAAGCGCTGAAATGTCGACGCGTCACTTCATTCCATTTTACAATTCATTCTATTTGTTTCAATGGAGCGGATCATATTTGTCTGACGTAGCACCACAGGAACTTCAGGAGGCAGTATTCTACCTGCCTCTACCTGAGAAGAAGACATGTGTGCAGCGTGCAGGAGCTAAAAAAACAAAAACATGGTGGAACAGCAACAAGACACAGATTTACCAGAGATAAAAAATAGACTCAAACATTCAAAAGTGTGGCAACACTTCCATGAAAATAAGACGGCAGGACCCGTGGCATGTAAACTTTGCAAAGCCAAACTCATGTTTCACGGCAGCATGACGGCTATGCACAAACACCTTAAACCAAGCATCACGGTGTTTTGGCATCGTCCTCGCCATCATCGCCCTCCAGGTAACTTTAACTCACGTTACGTTAACAAAGCATGAACGAGATAATATTTTCTGTAGCGTTTTCATTGTGCAATTAACTCTGCATCTAAAGGAATGTTTATTAAGGACAATGTACAATTTTGCATTAACCACAAAGACGAACATGCTTGCACCAGATTCTAGCTTACAGCTAATTTACATCTGTAGTCCTGGGGAGGGGAGAGGGGAGGCACATTGGACATGTTTTTTAGATGTAGGAGGAAACCGGAGCACCCGGAGGAAACCTACGCAGACACGGGGAGAACATGCAAACTCCACATAGAAAGGCCCCGGGTGGCCCGGGAGTCGAACCCAGAACCTTCTTGCTATGAGGCCAGAGCGCTAACCGCTACGCCACTGTGTCGCCCTAGAGCTAACTTAAATACGCGCGGTCATCGCTTTTCTCAGGGTTGCCAACTTTTCATCAAAGCCTGGAGTGAGATTTCGGCGGTATTCGAGCTTGTTGTTACAATTTACAACAGGAACATTTGAGAATGGTTTAAAGCATGATGTAAGCAAACATGTGTTTAGCACAGGGGTGGCGAACCCGAGGCTTGTTGCTGTGCTGTAACCTAATTAAGTTAAAACATAGAAATCCTGAGTCTTGCGAGTGTTTTGAAGTCCACAGCGACACTCTACTACTCACAAGCTTTCAGCCACTTTTTATTTCACGAAGATAGACCTCAGATTCACAGAGTTATGATTGTTTTCGCCTTTACTGAAAATTGCCATTCATTTCAATAGTGCGGAATTTGACGGGACCTTGCGAAGCATTTCATTCTCTGTCCCAGAACACAGGAGATATAAAAGTGATACTAAACATGAGTTCAGACGTCCTGATCCAAGTGTGGGAAGTTTGTGTTGTTTTTAGAGCCTCTACAGCTCCTGCTTCACTGTCACTGCTGCGTCTGTGCCTCTCCACAGTCTGCGCTGGGAAGCGCAGGACCGGTTTAAAGGAATACAAGGACCTTTAAACGGGGGGCTCATCTAACATGAAAAAATGTAAACTGATATTAGAACTTGATAATAATTATATTGTTACTCTTTGACTGCCAGCCCTATTCTCACTTGACCCCCCTCCCTGCCAGGACTTTTGCTAATTTTAAGCATATTCACAGCTCCACAAAAAACCTTGTGCAACTGGAATTATGACATGTTGTACATCAAATGAGACCTACAAGTGTCTACTTTCATTAAAAAAATAATTGTTATTCTACATTATTCCGTTCTCTTTTATAGACATTTGAAATCGTTGTTTTCATTAAATTTCAGCGTTGACCAGAAACTTCTGAGATAACGTCCTTTTTCTAAATCAAACTTCATGTCACTGTTATTTTTGTCTGTTTTACTTTTTGGTGAAAGAATATTAGCCACTACAATGAAATAATGTCTTTAGGATAAAAATACGAGCTTCACGTGATTAAAACAATGACGACGAGTGTCTTTTTCATCTTTAAACCAACAAAAGCTGTGTTACAAACGAGGAGACATCACAGGACTTTTTCTACTTTCTGATACAGATTCTATAGATTCAGCTTCTTTCACAGGGCAATGATTATATTTAACCCTCCAGACATGAAGAAATACAGTAGTTTTACTTACTCTGACACTTTTGGATCGCTCACAGAGGAGAAAGTTTAGTTTTTCTCCTCCAGACTCGCTGCATGAGTTGTTCTCCTCAGAGTCCTAGTCCTGTAGGATCGTCTTTTCTTCATTTTAAACATCAAATATCTGCTCTAAACTTACTCAACAATGTTTTTAGTCCAACATGTGTTGCCTGTAATCCGTTTGAAAAGAACACGATCCTTTAGAGCGGATGATCACGTAAACACAGCGACTGCGCTGCATATTGTAAACAGGAAAGACGTGCATCCGGTCTGGCTTTCCTCTGCCGCCTTTGCTAATGTATACTGCACTCCGTGGTGAATATATGAAAGTGCAACATGATTGTTAAATGCTGATCACCACACATGCGTCAGAGAACCTCTATCGCTGCATATAATAAAAGCTTATGACGACAATTGTCTCATTGCAGGCTACGTTGGTTCGCTATGACGACATTATCGTCATGCAGGAAAGAGTTAATAAACTGACTCATTTCTTTTTTAATTATAGTAAAATTACATCACATAATAAGAATATCACATCTAAAACTCACCAAAAAGCAGGAAATTGCGCAGACATTTTAAAAAAAAAATTCTGGGGGAGAATTCCCCCAGACCCCCCTGAATTACATCAACATCATGTTCTATTAAAAAAATATATTTAATAAAGGGCTGACAGTGTCTGTGTTTAAATGTAATTCATTCAATCAAAATTTATTTTGCCCCTGGTGTTGGCAGTAGGTCGATTCATGGTGTGGCTCTTCAAAGATGGCTGCTGAAAATTTCGGCTCTTGGCCTCTGACTAGTTCGCCACCCCTGGTTTAGCAGATCACGTAAAAAAAAAAAAATCGTTGACTAGTTGACTAATCGACAGTGGCGGACCGTCAGGGCCTGCAAGGCCTTCTCTGCTGGCCTAAAAATATCTAAATAACAAACTGATATAACAAATATTTAGTGCACGCATGCATAATAATAATAATTCAGTAATTATTCATCGGCTTCTTCGTAGCATTTCCCATCATTTCGCAGCTTTCAGGCGTGTGTTTCATAATATATTGTTTTAACCAATCATATTTCAGCCATCAGTTGTTGTCAGGGTCAGTGAAATCTGCCCGAGGCCTTCACAGTCAGTTTTGAAGGCTCCCGTCTCTTAACATAAGCGCGTATCAAGCTGTTGCTTTAACCAATCAGATTTTACGTTGACGACGCCAAGGCCTTCTAGCAGGCCACCGGCAACGTCACGATGACTACGGCATTTGATTGGCTGTCTGTGCTTAATGTTGTTTTGATAGCAGTTTTGTCACAGTGGCTAAAGGGAGAGACGAAATCGATTTGGTTGCAAATTTATTGGTCAAGCCTTTTTCAAGACGGACTTTTCAAGAAAAGCTGGACATTGTTCAGAAAGACTGGGCAACTCCGAACCTAGCAGCTCTCCAAGCGCCTGTCACAAGCAGATTTTTTTGTGCTGCGGGACACTTACAAAGTGCTTTCCAAAACCCAGCGTACCCAGAGTGGATTTACAGCTAAACGAGCAAGTGTGGAAGGAAACATAGCTGCGCGAGAGAGGAGCCGATATGAGGAAAATCTACGAGGCCACTGGAAGCGGCGCCGGGTGCCTCAGGGACGAGACGGGATCCAGCGCAAGATCCGCACGCCCACTACCACCAGCTCCAGATTCAGGACCATTTGCGTTTTTGGTGTACAAGTAATTCAGACTATTGGTGAGTAAATATTTGTGTGTGTGTGTGTGTGTAAATACATTTATTCTGATTATAGAAGTAATGATGCTTTGCTCTTTATCACGTGCCTGCGTAATAGAATAGTTTAATAGCCATCAGCTGGTTATTGACATGTGAATATGTTTAAAAGGAGCACCACTGAAGGCCTAGGCAAGAAATGCACGGCCCGCCACTGCTAATCGACTATTAAAATATTCGTTAGTGACAGCCCTAGTCGGAGCCATTTCATTTTTGAAATAGAAAATTCAAAATCGGAAAAAGACCGGTTCCCGTTTTCCAATTAAAAAGTTAAAAATCGGGACATATTGTTTTTTTATTTTAGGTATCTGATTAAAACAAAAATCGGAAAAAAAAACCAAAAACGGACGTTATTTGATTTTGAATTTGACAAGTTCCAGGAAATTGTACCGAGACTTGGTCTCTCTCTCTTCCCTGGGAAAAGAATGCTGTGATCCGGGAAAAAACAGAGCCAACCTACGGCCCGTGCTAAAAGTAAAGTACCCGAGGTTTGAGCTCTCACTTCCCCGGAATATGAGCGTTGTGACTGGGGAGGAGCAATGCCATCTACCGCTCCGAGCTCTGGGGAACGAGCCTGAGGAAAAGTTTATCGCTTCCCCTGTGGCTCGCGTGCATGCATGTTCTGTCTACCCCATCTGGAAGTGTTCAACCAGTTTCTCTTGTCCTTACACAACCAAAGCGTGCGCTGCATATGCTGCTTCACATACACACACCGAACGCTGGAGATCAATGGACACTGTGCCAAGCGCACAGCCAAGACGCGCAAAGGAGGCACAACCTTTGGCACAACCTTTGGCACAGTTTTAGCCACACACGTGGAAGTATTTTCGGCGTGTGAGAGTGTGTAGACGGCGCGCAAACCTGTGATGTGTGCGTACTGCGTAAACTGACAGCGTGACCACGGGCTCACGGTGTCCCGTCACCTGTCTGTGGACACAGTGAAGCGAACACTTTCCCTGTATAGTGCTTTGCCCACAGGAGAAGCGATAGACTACCCATGAACTTGTGCTCTGGAGCTCAGAGCGGTGCCAAAAGTTCCCACGGCAGCTCCTTTGCGCGTCTTGGCTGCGCGTCTTGGCACGCGCTTGGCTGTGTGCTAAGAGATCCACTGGATAGTCTTCAATCGTTTGTGAAGCCGCATGCAGCGCACGCTTTGGTTGCGTGAGGACAAGCGAGAGGCTGGTTGAAAACTTCCAGATGGGGATGGGATCTGCATACTGGAGACACAGAGGCAGCGATAAACTTTTCCTCAGGCACATTCCCCGGAGTTCGGAGCGGTAGATGGCACTGCTCCTCCCCAGTCACAACGCTCCTTTTCCGGGGAAGTGAGAGGTCAAACCTCGGGCTCTTTACCCGGAGCGCGAAGCTGTAGATTGGCTCTGTTCCGTACCGGATCACAGCACTATTTTACCGGGGAAAAGAGAGAGACCAAACCTCGGTACAATATCCTTGAGCTTGCAACGTTTTTTTTCCCCCCGTTTTCCAATTTTCGTTTTTGCTCAAATACTACGAAGAATAAAAACGAAGATGTCCCGATTTTTTGACTAATTTTTAAATTGGCAAACAGGAAACGGTCGTTTTTATTTTTAATTTTCTATTTTAAATCAAAAATGAAATGGCTGCGACGTACACGGACCCTGTTTGGATGATACTTAACAAAAATTTGTGTTCTCTATTTCATAAAGCCTATTGGCATAATACAAAAGATAACCAGATGTGTGTTAACATAGTGAGAATCTGGCCTGGTTATGGCTCCCAGGCGGCCTGGGGCTTTTCTATGTGGAGTATGTCGTGTCTGTGTAGGTTTCCTCCGGGGACTCCAGTTTCCCCTACCACTAAAAACATGTCTATTGTGCTGAGATGACGTGCTCAGTGAATGTCTCAGACAGTGGAGAACAAAGGATGAGGTGCTGGAAGAGGGACCGTCATGGGAGGACAAGCCCCTACATGGGATGTACCACCGGAACATTACTGAAATGGCTGATCTCAAGAAAACCTTAGCCTGGCCAGACAGATGGTTTATCTCGCGATATTTGTGAATTCACAAACACAAGATAAACCATCTGGCCTTCCAGTCGCCTGATTGGTTTGGGAGTCCGAACCAGCGGTGTTTCTGCGGTGTTAAGACAGCTGTTAGCACCCCGGCGCCGCCGCCAAGTCTCATTCAAGTTACCCACAGATGGCTGCTCTCGTGGATGTACATGTTTCTGCTGCTTTTGATGCGGTTTTAGCAGAAATACGGAGTAATTTCTTTTTAAAAGAAGAGCCGTATGTGTGACGCGCACTTATAAGGTCGGCCCCACACCCAATCAGCTCGAAATATTTCACAAAACGCCCTGCCTTTTCTCGAACGCTTTCAGCGAGTAAAGTCCCAGATGGATATAATGAGAACTCAGATAGGAGTTCAACACATATCCATCTGGCGTGAGCCAGGTTAAGAAAACCTACCAATGGTATGAAAGGGCTGGGCTGAAGAATAGCACAGAGGCACTCATCCTGGCTGCACAGAAGCAGGCCTTGAGCACCAGAGCCATAGAAGCCCAAATCTACCATACCAGAAAAGACCCAACATGTAGGTTGTGCAAAGAGGCCCCCCGGGACGATCCAGCACATAACTGCAAGGTGTAAGATGCTGACAGGGAAACCGTCCATAGAACGACGAAGTATCGAATTTATTCGGATTAGTTTAGTAATATTATAACAAAAAAAATATGTAAATATTTGACCAGGCTCTGTGTGTTTGTTATTGGATTATAACAATATCCATTATTGTCAGCAATAACTAGCTTGCTAACTGTAGCTTGAGTCCACAGGCATACGTTAGCTAGCTTCATACTGTTCTTGTAGACCATAAATGTCCACATTGCAGTGAAGACCTCAGACATTTAATTTAACTTGGCGAAATCCAACACAATAAAGTAGGGACTAAAACAAGCACAATCTAGCTAGTTAAAGACATCAAGCGAGCACAGAAAAAATAATCATATTGTGGATTATTACTAGTACTGCCTAGTATTTTTGCAAACACTTTTTCCCTTCTCGCGTCATTTTTTTTCTGCGCGGATTCCTGGTACTGCTTTGAGGTGGGGGCAGGGCGTGGCAGTGGTCAGGTGATTGAGCACTAGGGATGGGACGAATCAATTAAGTCATGATTCAATTCAGTTTTCGATTTTGCAGCCACAATTTTTGATTTTATTTGATTTGTTAGCTTATCTTTTTTAACTTTTTTTTTTCACTTCTTTAAAACACAAAATAAACCATAATAAATGACATTTAAAACAAAGTCACAGTTGCTAATGTTCAGAAATTGTCTTGTCAGGTCTTGCACAAGTTCACAGTTTGTTTCTATAGACATCGTGGCTATATTGTTTTGTTGTGTGCATTATAGTTCTACAGAATGTGTGTTTAAGTCAGTGGTTGCATGAGCAAAACAGATCGATTCTGGCCTTTCAATTCCATTGCTGCATACTTCGAATGATGTTCAAAATTTTTGAATGATTTTCTATTTTATTATTGAGCACCAGAGATTGTTTATTGTAAAGACATTCATTAGCACTTACAGCGCTTACAGTAGATGGCTGTTTATTTCATGTCAAATCAGGAATACTATGGTTTTGGATGAAGAATTCAAGCTAACAGTGACTAGAATCAGCGGTTAACCAAACACTGTTGACGTTATGCTAGGGCTGGGCGATATGAACAAAAATGTATATCAACATATATTTTGTTCATATCTCGATATAGGATATACCTCGTTTTCTTTGAAATGACATATTTCAAGTGAAATATTTTTTTAAGCCTTTAGTCTGCTAAATAAAAAAGTAGAAATGTAGATTTTTATTGAATAAATTTATTTTAGTTGTACCTTTTGCTAAGTAATACTAAATTCTATGCATAACACAAGTTTATAATTTGACAATTACAACAAAAGGATCATTGAATTGATCTTCTGCTTCTCTTTGTCACTTTTCTTTGTAACTGTAACTGCTTTTTATCAGTTTTAGGAGCTCTTTTTCACCAGGGATTCAATATCTCGATATTTTTCCAGTACCATATCTTGATCTACAATATATATTGTCAAGCTCTAGGTTATGCTTTCATTTATGACATTTTTATCAATGGATATCAGTAAATGTATAGAAAACTGCTTGTTTGACAAGGATGCACCCCACACATCAGGAGTAAGTGTAGAGAGAACGAGATCAAGAACTGGCTTTTGGCCTGGCACTGGCTTTTTGGCTTTTGAAGAAATATTCCCTCTTTAGGTATTGTGCGTAAGTAGAGTTCCTGCACAACTTTTAGAATGATACATTGTAAAACAAGATTAAAAATGTTTGTTAAAAGAAAAAAATTCTGGGTCAGTGACGTGACATTTTTTTCAAGGTGCTGCAAAGTTATAGTTCTAAATGGTATAGATTTATACATATTTAAAATGTTAAAATGTTACTATTTAATGTGTAGCCAAAACAAAATCAGACATGACTTTATTTTATTTTTTTTAAAGATCTCTATTTCTATCTAGAGGTATTTTTTGTTTGACTATACGGGGGCCGGCAACCGCGGCTCTAGATTATAAAAGTTAAAAATTGTGTGAAATATTTAATTTCAACATTTCTGTCAACGAAGGTTTACGTCATAGCTAGGCGACACGTGCTTTTTTCAGGTCCGCGGGTCTGCGCGCTGCTGTAAACAAACCGGCAGGTGCGTCGGGCCATGGATCCAAAAGCGAAAAAGAGAGAAACAGCGGACTCAACAGTTTTTGGACTAAATCATTTGCTTTCATTGCAAATGTGGAAGTTTTATTGCAACCAGGAAGATAACAAGCGGGGAAGCTAGCTGTTCATTGACGATGAGGACTCGAGATCAACAACAAGCAGCGCGGAGGAAAAGCTACCCAAAGAATGAATGAAGGACTGTTTTTAGTGCACGAAGACACAGAAATAACACGTGGAGTTCGTGGAAAATAAACTGGATTTAGCGGAAAGAGATGTGTGGGACTGTGCGTCAGGTAAGAGGCTACACTCCAGTCACATCGCGCATTGTTGAACGCAGAGCCGGATCTAAACTTTAGGGGGCCCTAAGCAAAAATCAGCGTTTAAATTGACTTTTTTCATTATAATTTATAATTATGCACAAAGCGGCAGACAAAAATAAGTGTAAGCTAAATTATATTTCTCACAATAAAGAGATAATATAAGATCCTGCTCCAGAAACTTTTGAAATAGATGCATTTTCCCTAAATTTGGAGTGAGCTATTTTAGACCAACAAATCTTTAATTTTATGCATAATTGTATATATATTATATTATTGCACCTCTTCAAGTTTTACTTGGTGTCAGTGTTTCTAAGTGGAGCAAATTGCAGTACGCTAATCATGAATGTTAATTTTGTTACATTTTGATAACAGGTTGTTAAAGCTAATAGACACTTACAGCATGTGTTGTATTCATTGTAAGACTTTTATAAGGCTTTTGATTTTTTGCGGCTCCAGACAGATTCAGTTTTTGTTTTTTTGGTCCAAAATGGCTCTTTGAGCATTTTGAGTTGCCGACCCTGGACTATACGATGTGCACCCACCCGACTTGCAGCAAGAGCTCATTGACACAAACAGTGGAAACAAGTTGAAAAAGCACCATTGTCAGCTAACTACAAGTTTATCACTGCAAGAACAAAAGTTATGGTGCTAAATCAACATTTGTGAATGAAATTTGATCCTACAAAAAAATCTCAGGAGTCAGACTTCTGTCATACCAGCTCATATATCAGCCGTTCTCCATCTGCTTAGTTGAGGAAACTTCTTTGAAAAACAAAGACACAGAACGAGAGCTAGCAGTTTCAATCGGGTATGAACCGGCATGACAGACGTCTGACTCCTGAAGATTGAGACAGTGTTTTTCTCTGTTTTTTCACTCACCTGAATGAACTTAAGGGTCGCAGGGTCAAAATTCATTCACAAATGTTAAATTAGCAGCATACCTTTTGTTTTCACACAGGGATAAACGGTGCTTTCTTGACTGTTTTCCACTGTTAGCGCCTAAGAGTGGCAATTGTTTCTGCAGTTTCGGTGCACGCATCGCCCGTGTTGATAAACTAAAAATTCCTCTATACTTTAAGGCAAATTGCTAAATCAATATTTGAAATTGAAAAGTAAAAACTTTGTAATCACCTGATATTTGCTTATGGATCTCTTTTTGTAATTTCATGATTTTATTTAGAATAACCTTAGTAGATGCTTGCACTTGTCACATGATGACTGACAGGTGCTGCACCGGTGTCTTCCTCGCAGCGCTGCTCAGCACAGCAGTAACCAGGTTTATGTAGCACACACAGGTAGGGGTGTAACGATTCACCTAAATATTCGAAGTATCGATACACAGCCCTTACGATCCGCTGCATCGATCGGCGTTCTACTAGTTGGCCTTAATCCAGACCACACATCGATGCAACTTTGTATCTCTTCGAATCTAAGCCCAAAGAATCGATTTAGATATATGGCGAAACATAAACCATACAGACAAACGGCATTCTTAGTAGTGTGTTTTTCACTTAAACGTTTCATTAAATGCGCTTTTAATACGCTGGTTTTCTGCGCCGCGTCATCATCGTTTCACATGGAATCTACTCCCGAATCACTCTACAGCCCAGCGGAGGAGACAGACAGCGCTGTATTCCAAACCATCCCGCGGGCACGGGTCCCGGTGCACATGGATGAGAGAGAGCGCGGACAGCGGAAGCAACGTTACGAGGGACAAGGCCGCGGAGGTGACGCCGAACCGGACCACGAAGGTAACGCTGCGAAATGACTCGAGCTTGAAAAGAACCAGACGAGCTGCAAACACTCACCCAGAGCTGCGACGCCACACTCGTGTTTATAAAACAGACCCGCGCCTTTGTGTAGGCTTATGACTCTCTGCTGCCAATCTGTCACATTTGGACACATGTGGTACTTGAGACGCGACGTCAACGTGCTTTGGGTCAAAACTCTGTGCCTGCAGATGTTTGTGGATTTAATTTTTAATAATAAGTCACAAAGATACAATAAGTTCACAGACTCCCATCTCACTACCTGCATCTGTGTGAAAATGATTCAATAAGATGGTGAAATGTGGGTCACTTATTTTATTATGATACAAAACTTAGTATAAAGGGGAAAAGTTGCAGTTTTTTATGTGCAATGAAAAATAATTGTGTTATTAAACTGAATATATTTATTATCCTTATAATTCTATAATTGTACTATTTGTTATTGAGTTTTTGATTCAATTCAAAGTCGTGGTAATGATTTTATTTATGTCGTAAGTCGTCAAACTGAATCGAAATATTGTTTTAAAACTGCTGTATCGTTCCGAATCGTATCGTTCCCAAAACCCTAAAATCGTTTTGTAATCGTATCTCTTGGCTTCATATCGATATGTAACGTATCGTTACACCCCTACACACAGGTGATCTCTGGTGCTTCCACGGCTTTGTTTGTCCTGTTTGTTTCAGTCCATTTACATACAGTATATAAAGTCTCCAGAACTTTGTGAGCACAGCGGCTATCAGCTTGAAGTTAACGTACAAATGGAGAATTCTTTGGACACGTGGCGATTTAAAAGCTGATATTTTCAACACATGTCCACAATCTATTGCGCACCTTAAATAAATAAACATAAGTTAACGAAAAGCACAGGATGAAGCCCACGGCTCATTACGCACAGAGCGCAGTATATGCAGCACTAGCGATGGCAAAGTCAGACATTTTACGACCAAACTTTGAAATTTGTGTTTAAGCCAGGGGTTAAAGCAAAAAAATATGATTTGACTGAAAATGTTTTGCAGTCAAGATTTTAGTTGCATTTTATTCATAATAATACAGTGTAGGGGTGTAACGATTCACCTACATATTCGAAGAATCGATACACAGCCCTTACGATCCGCTACATCGATCGGCGTTCTACTAGTTATCCTCAATCCCAGCCACACATCGATGCAACTTTGAATCGCTTCGAATCTAAGCTCAAAGAATCGATTTATTTAGATATATGGCAAAACATAAACCATCCAGACAAACGGCATTCGTAGTAGTGTGTTTTTCACATAAACGTTTCATTAAATGCGCTTTTAATACGCTGGTTTTCTGCGCTGCGTCATCAGCAAGTGCCTGCAGCTTGTTTCACATGGAATGTACTCCCGGACAGCAACGCCGCTGTACTGCCCAGCGGAGGAGACAGACAGCGGGCACGGGTCCCGGTGCACATGGATGAGAGAGAGCGCGGACAGCGGAAGCAACGTTACGAGGGAAAGCCGCGGAGGTGACGCCGAACCGGACCACGGAGGTAACGCTGAGAAATGACTCGAGCTTGAAAAGAACCAGACGAGCTGCAAACGCGCACCCAGAGCTACGACGCCACACTTTATGCTTATATATAAAACAGACCCGTGCATTTGTTTAGGCTTTTAGCTCCGCTGCCAATCTGTCACATTTGGACATACTGTATGTGGTACTTGAGACGCAACGTCAACGTGCTTTGGGTCAAAACTCTGTGCCTGCAGATGTTTGTGGATTTAATATTTAATGGTAAGTCACAAAGATACAATAAGTTCACAGACTCCCATCTCATTACCTGCATCTGTGTGAAAATTATTCAATAAGATGGTGAAATGTGGGTCACTTATTTTATTATGATACTAAACTTGTGTATAAAGGGGAAAAGTTGCAGTTTTTTATGTGCAATGAAAAATAATTGTGTTATTAAGCTGAATATATTTATTACCCTTAAACTTACCCTATCGTTTTATTATTTGTTATTGAGTTTTGGATTTAATGCAAAATCTTGGTAATGATTTTATTTGTGTCGTAAGTTATCAAACTGAATCGAAATATCGTTTTAAAATTGCTGTATCGTTCCGTATCGTATCGTTCCCAAAACCCTAAAATCGTTTTGTAATCGTATCTCTTGGCTTCATATCGAAATGTATCGTATCGTTCTAAAAACGTATCGTTACACCCCTAATACAGTGACATCTATGTTTTAAGGAAATAGGTCTGATCTTGTGATAATACATTTACAGCTTAGCTATAATTGAGATTAATAATAGAGAATTGAGATCGATGTAATAAGGAGAAACTTGTGATGAGAAATTTTGAGTTGAGTAAAGTATAGGCTAAACTCTTGCATAAAGGGGGGTCTAGGGTCCTCCCCCGAAAACTTTTGATGAAACAGAAATAATTTGCTGCATTTTGGTGGATTTTAGAGGAATTTCTTCTGCTTTTTACAGGTGCAGTTCTTGGCCATGATATATGATATTTTATTATTATTACTTTGTTAGATTTGGACAAAGAATCCACTTTTTAATGTGAATAAATTAACAGAATGCCAGACGGCCATGTTAGATACAGTTGCCACTTATCAGATAAAAGTTTAAGAAAACATTCACTAATGGAAATTTTCCTTTATTTTTTTAACATGACTGAAATCCGTCACAGTGACTGAGAACTTTAAGCCCTGGTTTAAGCGCAGTGAGCTTAAATTAAAAAGAGCTTTTTGTTTGGCCAAGTTAAATAATTCTTGTTTAGCCCCAAAGTTGTGAGGCGATTCGTGCTAAGCCAACAGTGAACTTACACGTTCTGTGCAACTCTGTTAAGCGCTGTGGCTGAGGCTTATTTACATGATAGGCGTATCTCCAACACAAACACGTGAATTCTTCTTTTAACTTTGAGAAATCTGCTCGAAATACAAGGTCTTAAAAAGCTATTTCAAATTTAAAAGGTGGGGTTGCTGATTTTTACACTGCTTTTTAGTTCTGACTACCTTCGTTCATAAATCCTTTGACACATGGTTAATATCAACGTCTGTTCGTTTTTGTTTGCAAATAATAAAAAACACTTCTTACAAACAGCAAAGTGAAATTGGAGAGGACCACCAAAGCACAGCCAATCAGAGTGCTGCATTTGTCTCCTGATGAGAACTAACATGATTTAATATACAATTTAGACAGGACTCAGTGGTCTAATTTTTGCTATTACACTTTTTAACGGAAAGCACAAAGGTTACAAATGTATAACTAAAGAAGTTAGACACCCCAGCTTTAAGACCTAAAGTCCTATTATTAACAAAGTTAAGGCAATTTAAGACCAATTTCCCATTTCTAATTTAAGACATTTTAAGACTTTTAAGGACCCGGGAGCCCTGTAAACTCTTACCTTGTTCATGCTTCCTGCTTGCTGTGAGTTCATGGTAGTGTGGGGGACCATGTGCATCCCTCCTGGTGTCACACCTTCAGGCAGAGCATTGCCTCCCACAGCTGCAGTTCCGTGTGTCCCTTGGCCCTGATACTGTATCCCAGGTCCCGGTCTCCCTCTGCCTGCTGATGCTAGAGCCCCATTCAGTATCTGCCCTGTTTGGCCCATCACTCCATGGCCTTGTCCACTATTCATTAATGTTTGGTTAAAACCATTGCCTTGTCCCGTAGCAGGACCCTTCTGTGGCTGTGGAGACTGATGGTTTGGAGATCCATGTCCAAGAGGGCTTTTACCAAGAACAGGTCCAAGCTGGTTGCCCCCCATGGTTCCCTGTTGTGTTGATCCCAGGATGGATGAACTTCCTGGTCGCAGTAGCTCAGACAGCTGTTTATGTTTGGCTGCTGCATCGGGCATGGAAGAGTTGAGGGCAGGGGTTCCAGCACCTCCTGGGCCAGAGGAGGGGAACCCCATGTGTGACAAGTCTCCATTTGGGATGAGCTCATCAGGAAGGTCATTTTCCAAGTCAAACAGTGAACCCAGATCTGAAAAGAAAAATAAAAGGGTACAATGCAATGAAAACCAAACATTTGAGAAAATAAAGTAAACCATTTTAAATTTGAGAAAAATTAACAGATATAGGAGCTGATCACATTGAGTTTTTTTCCTCAAAACAGTTGTTATTGTAGAATCCAAAGCAACCACTGGCCAACAAGCTCAGAAAATATTTTTGAGCCAATTTGATTTTCAGTGTTGGGAGTAACTAGTTACTTTTGTAACTAGTTACTGTAATATATTCCACTTTTCTGTAACTAAGTAGTGTAACTCATTACTTAAAAAAATGTTGATAATATATTACAGTTACAATCTGAGTAACTCAAGTTACTTTTATATAAATTAATTGCTTTTATAATCTATTGAAAATGACACTTCAGGACAAAAACATCACTAAAATACTGTCTGTTGCTTAAAGGTGAATCAGATATTATGAGGAAAACGTGTTGTGACGTCACATTTCCATAAATTAATCAGTAACCAAGTGTAAATGTAACAAACTTAGTATTGTACAATGTCTTAACAAATGTGTGATGAGCTCAAAGTAACTCAAAGTAACTAAAAGTAGTGTAACTCAGTTTCATTTTTGAGACAGTAATATTGTAATACAAATGTATTACATTTTCCCCTCTGTAACTAGTAATATATAATGTATTACAGTTTTAGAGTAACTTACCCAACACTGTTGATTTTACCCAAGATAGTTTGAAATCACTAGAGACCAAATCTATACTCCACCATGTTGCATTATAAAGGCGTAACAAAAACAATATCAATACAATTATTTGTATTATCAACACCATTTTACTGCAAACCCATTAACGCTTTTAGTGCAGTGTACCAGCTTTTACAGTTTTTTGGATGATTTGACTTTAAAACTACACTGTGTAACTTTATGATCAAAAACAGATTTCACATTATGGCATAACACACAATAATCACTTAACGATGTTCCAAATTTTGGTTTTAACTTTATTTCTACTGGATTGTGTAGTTGACGTTTCACTTCCAGTAAGTATTTGTCAATACCCGATGTCAGTATTGTTTGATATCAACTGATACCAGTGCAGGGACTGAAAAAAGCTTTTTTTTTAATTCACGAACCTCAGTTGACGCAAATGGATCATATAATATTATGTAACTTTTTATTACATCCATTTAAATGGTGTACTACGTACTTTTGGGAGGTGAAAAGAAAAATTAAAACTATACTTTGGGATATTCTGAATGGGAAAATGTTTTTTATACCATGTTCATACCAACATAAAAAAAATACAGTTAAAGGAACAGCTTTCCCTTCAGGCCAAAAACCATTTTGTGGTCATACAACCTTGCTCTAACCTTGCTTTATTTTTCATTTAGCGCAACAAAGACATCTAAAAACATTAAACATGCTTTTATTAATTTCAATTTAATTTACTTGTGTAGTCCAAAATTGCAATAGCAGTTATCTCAGAGCACTTCACAGGATTGTTGATTTAGCAAATAAAATGGTCAGAAAATGAAAGAATGAACCTTTGGTCAATACCAACAGAAGCATTGCAAAATCAGAAACAGTTATTATTCATAAATACAGAGGCAGCTTGTCCAACCACAAACAAGCAGATGAATGATTGTCTCAGAGCCTCCCCTGCCCTTAGACCAAGGGTCTCCAACCTGTAGCTCGGGAGCTACCAGTAGCTCGCCACCACCTTTCAAGTAGCTCGCCAAAGTATTCAGAATCATACAAATTATGCTTTATTACTCAAACTCTATTTTTTTACATGCCTTTTCTACAGTAAATGTATCTTAGATGAATTGTGTCCACTTTTAAAAAGATATTGGCTAAATTTTCATATAGGCCTCTTAACTATGCCAAAGTTAACTTCAATATTTAATCATCACTAAAAGTAGTAGCTCGCCGCCAGTTTTCGTTTGCAAAAGTAGCTCTGATGGCAAAAAAGGTTGGAGACCCCTGCCTTAGACCCTTATAATTAGAGGTCAAAAAGCGACACAGTGCAATTTAAAGGTACAACCAGAATGTTAGCCGGACCGATACTTGATGCAGCAAAAGTTCATGAATTTGCACCTATATTTAATCCAAAGGAAGAGCATAGAGACAGGGTTAAAGAGGATATTGAGTAAGTAACTACATTTACCCCCCCCCCCCTCTCCCCTCATCCAGGACTCCCCAACAAAAGAGTCTGAATCTCAGTGGGACTTTCCTGGTTAAATAATGGTCCATTGGAAATTACATTAAATTACACCAAAGCCACTCTCTCAACCTGGCCTGCCATTTTACAGAAAAAGCGCATCAAGTTGTCTGCTTCATAAATATTTGGCATCAACATTTGGAGTCTGGGAGTGGTCTGGGCTACCTGGTCGCTCCGGGTTTTTCCTTTTGGGTGTATCGCGGTGTCGACTGTGGTGTTCCCCGGGGTCGGCTTTGACTTGGGTACCCTTCATGATTGTTATGTAACTGATTGGAAGCAATTGATTCAGACCTGGAAGCTCCCAGATTGTTTTAGATTGTTTTAATGCATCATTTTAGAATCAGGGAAAGTCAAACTCTCACTCAGGCTGGCAGGACAATGTCTGCCTTCTTTTAATGCAACTTAGACACAACGTAGCAGCAAACACACAGCACACAAGACAGGATAAGTATAGGGACTGAAACAATTTCGGAGCGAAGGAAAATAAATAAATATAATCAGAGAGGGGAGGGGTGCCTGAGGGGGCCGGCCCTGGGGGGCACGTGCAGTTTGCCCTGTGGTATGGCTGGGAGGGAGTCCTGGGGTGGATGGTGGTCCGGGTCGCTCTCTGGGTCTGGTGGTCGTCCCTTGTGGCTCCTCAGACGTGTCCCTGGTGGCTTTTGTTTGGGTTCTCTCGCTGCCTTTTTGAGTTCTCTTGCTCATGGGCGGGCGGGTGGATGGATGCCGGGGCGAGTGTGGTCTCCTTAGCCGAGGTAGCAAATAATAAACAAAGACTAAACAGGATTCTGGAACATTGACATAATAAAAAGGCTGTACAACACAAACATACACAAAACACACAAGTCACACACACACTCATACACTCAGATCATGGGACCAGAGGGAGGAAGGGGGGAAAGAGAAGGGTGCCCTGTCTAGGCTACCCCATGTACATGGGACACAGCCTTGGTATATAGATAGATAGATAGATCAACATTTGTGCATAGAGGCTGTCATTCCCTAGCCTGAAAATCCTACATATACATACAGTATTAAAAATATATTGTCTGAACACCAAGTTTATCTCCCAGGTTTCAATGGACATGATTGACAGATAAATCAGCCAATTAGAGATGGGCATAATCTTTAATGGAAAAAGAAATATGGCTGCTTACAAGGAAAAGAAACAAAATAAAATAAAAATTAACATAACTGTTTAAAAGTAAACGATAAATATAGCATATTCTATGTGGTATCTTCTCATGTCAGAGACCAGCAACTATGATCAGGCTTGTTGTTCAGCCAGGAAATAAAATAAAAATAAAAGATTCATAATTCAACATTTGATTATTCAAACAACTGCAATGCATTAGAACTCTTTAAATCCGAGTGAATCAATAAAATGAAATAATTGACCAATGATCTGTATAAAAAAACAGATTGCTGTAAATGTACTCTACAAGTGTAGGCTTGTAGACTAGGAGCTACTTTCCCACTCAAAGAAAAGACACAATGTGCCTATAAAAACACAATTATTCGTATACACAATTTTGGTAGTCGATTAGAGCAATAATCATAATTGATATTGAAGTTTGATGATTTGCGCACAGCTGTAATCCACGGTAGTCAGTAAAAAGTGATGTTGACTGATAAACGATTATTGAGAAATGATGCAGAGGGAGGGATGTCTACCTTCAGTAACCTCAACCGATTGTCTCTGTGATTGCCATGAAATGGACACATGGATTTTCAAATATGGAACTCCAAATTAGCCTACTACAACTGTTTGATGCAATTGGCTCCAGCCAAACAGTATCATGTCCTGACCGACGTCCACTAGAGCCAATGATTATCACTAAAATGGCCACACACAAAAAACACTCAGAATATTAGCATTGTTCATCATATGCAACATCATACATCTGAAACAACATCTGAAACAGCCCAAAGATTTTGCATTTTGTATTCAGCTTCACTTGAACAACATGAATCTGTTTCAACAGTAAAGCTACTTGAGCATCAATGGCGGTTTACGATACTCAAATATTTTTGCGTTTATTTTTTACTATGATGGACTGATATATCAGTTGGCTTTAATCTACTTTAATTCCCAAGTCAAGGTTTGGCCAGGCCGCAGCGTAGAGGACACACATTTGGGTTTATTTCAAACTACAAAAGCGCAAACTACACAAAATATGCTTAAACTTCTGTGTTAAACAGGGTAAAACTGTAGTGAATTAAAAATTGGGTCAATTATCAAAATTATCCACATATATCAGCAGAACATATTGATGATTGGTTTTTCTGACTTCCAAACAACTGGTATCGACATGGGCCATAAAATAAATATAAAAAAACACTTAAGCGCTTGTCTCTAAAAAAATTCTTGTGTTTTATTTTCTTGTGTAAATAAACGGTTAGTGTGTCTTTGAAAATTGCTCACTTTACTCAAAAATAAAATAATGATGATTATTAAAACAAATTTTCGCTTCAAAAAAAAAAAAAAAAAAAAATGCCTTCAGCACACTCACATGTACAGTTGGAATTGACTATTCTATATTTATATATATATATAAGTAGTACATGATCTAGTCTTAATTAGAGCTGTGCAATATATCGAATTTTAGATAATATCGTGAATGTTGCTTTTAAGATATCAAAAAATTCAATATCGAGTATATCGCGAACAGAAAACCGCTACCAAAAAAGCTACATAAAAATACAAATTTGAAAAAGTGATGCTGTAAACTTTCAACTAAGGGCACAAAAGTCATATTTTGCAGTTTTGTTATTGATCTCACATTTTTATTGCAAAAGGTTGTGGTCATATGAAAACACATTATAAACTGTAGGCGAGGCGTGTCCAAAGTTTTTTTTCACAGCTGGCCGAACTTGGAAACTTGAGGGCCGTATAAACACGACTGTGAATCATTCAAAATTTTGCGTTTGATCAAATTTAATGCACCAACACATTTTTAATAAGGCATTACACAATCACTTTAAGTTTGTATGACATCAAAATGTTTGTTATTTTGACCATTTTAGAAGAACTGCTCAAATTTGACGTTAAATGCTGTACTTTTTGTAATTTGGGTCAATCTAGCAGGAAGTCCGAGGGCCAAAAAATTTGTGAAAGGGCCACAGCTTGGACAGGCCTGCTGTAGGCCAATAATATTTAATAGAAATGAGGATGAAGTAGCTAAAATTAGTTTGAGTACACGTTTTAACACATTTCTGTTGGACTGAGGAAATATCGTCCAAATATCGCCATCGAGAAATGCCCATAAAAATTTTGATATATTTATTTATTTTTGTCAATATCGCACAGCCCTAGTCTTAATTATCTCAGTTACTACATTACATATATTTTTATTGTTTTAGAGCAGGCACGTCCAATCTGCGGCTTTTAGACCCCCCCACAACTCCTGAAGAAATGCTGAGATAGCAATAAGAATTGCATTTTACACTTTTACTCCATCGGTTTTAAGGCCAGTATCACACATTTTACTATTGTGTATTTACACTTGGACAGATGTCTTGTTGTTCTAAATACATCAATTTGAATTGTTCACTATATAGCCACCTTTTATGAAGTCCAAACATGCTCTCTATTAATCTTCTGGATGAAAAAAAGTCTGCTTTAAAGGAATACTGTAGTTAAAATTGTAATTGCACAGAACAGTGTTACTTCAACCTTAAAATATTGACTAATGCAAAATTATTTACAAACTATTGTCAGTATTCAGTAACAAGTCAACCAAATAAATTCATGTTGGGTCACATTTTTTCCAAGTTAGAATAAAGGATGCTCAATGTAAAACAATATGGAGAAGTGGTTCTTAAGGTGAAACACTGCAGGTGAAGATTGAACTTTAAGTTCCATCTTTACAGTCACCAAGAAAGTAATTCAAATGGGTGCTCTGCATAGTGTTCATAGTTAGCAAACAGAGTACAGACAGATGCATTGTCTATTGACTAAATATTACTAAAAAAAAAAAAAAAAAAAGTAATGGACATTAACAGACACATTAAAATGTACATTTAACTGGTTCTAACAAAAGTCTAATAAAGCTGCATAGCAACTAAACTTTAAAATAACGTGTGAAAACGTTTTATTAATGTAAAGTGCATTGAATAAAACAAGAGTATGTGAACCAGCTGTGTCCTCAAATGACACTCTAGTCTAGACTCACAGACTTCCAGAGCCACTGTGCATTCACTGAATCTGGTGACAGGCCACACTGAACAAGGTGAAGATACACATGCAAAATAAACAGATTCAAGCTTTCTTTACAAGACTGTAAAGAAAGAATAGCATTACGATAAAAATATACTGTCATGACCAACAGAGCAAAAAGTGAAGAGCCAATTTAGCGGTGCTCAACCTGCCATTCATGCTGTTAAAGATGTCAACCTGCGCTGTGTCCTTACCTGGGCCATCTGATCCAGAGAGGGCGAGTTGAGCTTGGGTCTTTTTGCAGTGGGAGGTCCAACATCCATCAGATTATCAGCCATCCTGGTCGTCATTTATCAGTAGTAAAGCTGGAAAAAACACTTTGCGTTCGCAAAAAAATCAGCCTTCCAAGGACTGTCAACTTTTATTACGGTTTCACGCAGAGAGGCTGTATGAGAGCTCGAACACTGGCGGATTGCTGCCCGGCGAGAAACGTATCATAAGAAAGGCAACAGCGCCACGCTTCGCCACCGAAGATCACCCCATGATAATCCAACACCCAACACCCACATAATTGTCCCCAATAATTACGTTCAAAAATGTTTTACCTTAAGATCGTTGCAATAAAAAAAATAAACGATCATAAATATTACAAGCAGCGTGAGTGAATCCCTTTCTTTGTAAACAGTCAGCCTCGCGACCGCCCGGAATCATCTTTTTTTCTCCGTAAAAATAAGCAATAATAAATTATGCCTTTGTGATAAATAAAAAGATCAAAACTCAAAAAATATTTTCTATGAAGTGGATCATTTTTATTGCCGCTGTCTCCCTGGTAAACGAGCGTCTCGGCAAAGGGATACGGCGACAAGCGGCGCTCTCTAAAAGGGAAATCAAATATACAGTGAGCATTCGAGACGACAAAAGCCGATTTAACCCTCGCCTTTGACAAAATATCCGTCGGATTGACTAACGTCACGATTTTCTGCGACGAAAGGCCATTTGGGTCCAGTCTGGATCGCTCCGGTAGGTTTTCAAAATTAATGCTCCCCCCGAAATCCGATTCTGAGCCGCGTCAAGATGGCGGCTGTTGATTCCTCCGATACAAAAAGTTTTTTTTTCTTCCCAGTGAGACCGTAGAGGAGGAGGGGGAGGCGTGCAGTGTGACGCCCTGACGTAAACCTGTGTCCCACCGTGCGTCATGTGCACGTACGCAAGGTAGCCTCTGGGAGTGGTAAGCTACATAGAAAATGTGCTAATATTTGCCGCATTTGCCCTAAAATTGTGGCCAATTATGCAGTAAAATATAAATGAAGAAAAGCTGTGCCACGCGTACAAAACCCAAAGTGGTCCGTCTAGCGTTATTACACTGTTGAAACCAGCATAGTATTGCCACCACAACAACAATGGACACAATTCCAGCAGCTAAGCTTATTTTATTGACCCTTCTTTTCCACACTTAACGTGCAATATTCAAGAAAGCAAAGTTCATCGATCTATTAAAATATGGCTTTAGCAAATAATATCTGGTCAAAATCCAGATATTTTTGGCCTGTTTTAGGCAACTCATAAAAAAGTGATCAGAGTTCAGTATTACAGTGATAGCATTAAGCATAAAAATCTGTCAAAATGAATGACATGTTTGTTGAAATGGTACAAACATCCTTCTAAATACATTCTCACAATTCAACAATCATACATTTACACATGCAAAACACTAACAATACAGAACACCATAATACATGCATTTACAAACAAAGTGTACGACACAATACAAAACTTACTGTAGGTTTAAGAAAGTGAGTGCATCGTGCATTAGTCTTTTTAATGCATTTGTGCATTAAATTATTTCTAATTAAAACAGCATAAATCTAGGATCTTGCACTCTTTGGCATCAAATGCATCAGTTGTGCAATTGCTCTGGTTCAGAAACATACAAAACTGTTAAAAAATATATATAGTCAAAGTGGTGTCTAATCAAAAATGAACATTAAATGCACTTTAGTGCACAATCTAAATCATTGGGCAAAACAAATGCAGCCTGTGTTCATTAGCTGAAAGTAACGTTGCTTGCAATGTACAGGTATATTACACCTACTGCATAATGTTATCCCTCACAAGACATTACAATACAGTACACTAAAATGCAATATACTGTATGTAAATTATGGATTGTGTGATCATAAGCTAAAATAAACTAAAACAGTTACTAAAATAAGAAAAAAGTAAGGCCCTGTTTTTAGAATTTTATTGTGTTATCAAGGCACTGAATTATTCAACCTTATACATTAAATTAAAAAAGCCTAGACAATTCAAGGCACAAGCTATTATATTTGATTAAAAATAAACACTTAATACTGTGCAATACTTTGTAGGTTTCCACACACGCGTGTTGTCCATTATCAATATTGATATAATACCTAACTGTACACATAACAAAATTATAATATTTTGCTTGTGAACACACAATCCTCTAGTAGCCCACGTGACACATTTTTTGTATAGAAATACCATGAGATAGTCCATATGCTATGATATGACAAATATAAACACAGTCACTGATGCAAAATTACAGCTCTAACTGAAGCCAAGCCCTGCGTTTTATGTGAGACTATATAAATCAAGAAATAAAGCTTTTCTACCACAAAGCAACTTTCTTTTATGCAGTCTTTTTATGACTGACAGCTGATTTACAATTTCAGTCAAGCAAATTAGGTAGTTTCTACTTTTGCTCTTACACAGAAACCCACATTTAATTTGAGCATGCAAATATATTTATTATGCACACTCAAAGTTAGACTGCACTGCTTAAGTCTTTTCTGGATGATCTCTAATTTCAGAAATCAGAATTAATTCATATTAATCATTAGCAGTAAAAGGAAATTCTCTTTGTAATTTTAAGACTGTTAGCACTTTTTATATAAAAAGTCCGCTTTTGAAAGCGCCACGATGTATAGCAAAAAACACAGACAACATAGTGTAAATTTAAAATACAAAGTAAGTTTTTTTTTTCAAATGTTTCCCTTTTTTCATTGTTTTAAAAGGCTTCAATCTACACACTAAACTATTATTCTAAGGCACTTAAAATACATACAAAAGTATTAATACTATTCAAAGGGATTATATTTGTAGATTAATGCAACACATTGAGATCAGTATTAGCAAGCAAAAGAGGGTCAAGAATTGTGCATTACATCTTAGACCATTCTTTTAAACTTCTTACTACACATCAGAAATGTCCCAAGTATCATCTAAGACAAAAAAGCTTCCTGATACAGCAAACATACCAGTTCTTAGAAATATTGACAAAGAAATCCTGAAGTGTATGTAGATTAAAGGGTAGAGGCATAGTGAGAAAGGCAATTTTATAGTCTAGTTAATTTTCCACATTTAGTTATTTGTTCATTGTCAACCTTTTTGATGTCTTTTGAAGAAGGGAGGTTGGCTGGATTGTGTGGAGCAGATGTGATGAAATGCTGTTTAACATTTTTAGACACTGAGGGTTCCACCACGTTGATTACATATGTTAGACCACTATGAGAGACTGATCTTCTGGTAAAAGACGCCTCTGGAGACGTTCTCTTCTCACCTGTAGCCAGAGGTCCTAAATCTTTCATGAGAGAAAGCCCTGTAGTAGCTGATGAACCTGCACTAGCACTGGGAACCATAGTAGCAGTGCTGCAGGTGTTTATGTTGGAGTTGGGCACCATACTGGTAATTTCATCTGTAGGAGATCTTCCAATACTACCGTCCACTTGTGCCCTGATTTCTGGAGATACAGACAGTTGATACTGGGGCACCAGGCCACTATCACTGCTCTTTGGGTAAAGGAAGGTCTTCATTTGACCTTTCCCTTTTACATTTACTGTTCCCCGGTAGTCAAAATCATAATCCATGCTATTGAGCACACAGAAGCTCTCCTCACTGACCTGCACTCGACACTCCACCCCTGTGGTGTCCATGCGACTGGCAATGTTGACTGTATCTCCCCAGATGTCATAAAGGAGCTTAGTTGTACCAATCACACCGGCAGTAAGAGGGCCATGGTTGAATCCAATGCGAAGCTTGAAGCCAAAGCCCAGCATGTTTTTGTTAAAGTCATCCACAACTTGCATCATTTCCAGAGCAAATTCAAAAAGAGCTCGAAGATGGGCGTGAGGGTGAGCAGCGTCTGCACACTGCTGTGTATTCAGTCCAGAGGCTGCCATATATGTTGCCCCAATGGTCTTAATTTTTTCAATGTTTGAAAAAGCAGGTCTCCTTAAGAGCTCATCAAAGTCTCCAATGAGTTCATTGAGGACACGGTAGCACTCTTTCCCCCCTTCATAGCTTTCTTCATAAAATTCGCTGAAGTTGACTATACTTGCAAAAATGACACCAACATTGTCATGATTTTTGGAATAACTTTGGGTAACTTTTAGTTGCTCTGCCACATGAATGGGGATAATGTTGCGCAGCAGCCAGTCTGCTTGATCCCTCATGTTCTGAATCTTGATACGGTGTTGATCAGCTTCCACATTCCCGTGATAGTGTAGACGATGACTGACCTCAAATTCACGATTGAGGAACCAGACAAGGACCAGGAGCAAGAAAAATGCCACACAAGCCTCTGGTCCAAGCAACTTCTGGGAGTCCAGCAGCACATCTACATCTTTTGGCCCAAATGACATTACCTGTGTATTATTGCTGTGGTTGTAGCCGCGTAACCTAATCAGAAAACAAAACAGAACAGGACATTAAAGGACATCTATTATGCAAACTATGTAATAGTTGTCCCTCCTTCTCATTTAACATCTTTGTATTTAGTGTGACCTGTGAATATTTAAGAAATCTTTTTTTTTTTTTTAACAAGCTGTCATGACAGCTGTCAGTTGGTGTTTCACAGTTTACTTACTGCTGCAATTTTATTTTGGTAAATGTGATAATACATATGATTAAGCACAACAGTGGAGTCTTTTGGTATAATTTAAAAAAACAGTATTCTCCAAAAAGCTTTCTAAAGGATGATTTCTAAATGAAGTTGTGTTAGCTCAATATTGTAATGTGTCAAATAGTAACATAATGATTCTCAAGTGTCATAGATTATAACTGAATGGGAAACAGAAGCAGATGATTTCTTTTAATGCTGCTGTGCTGTTAGCACAAGTAAAGTCCTGTGACCTGTCAATAGTAACACGACTCGAATTTTAAAAGAACACTTACCAGATCATATTTTCACTAGGTCTAGAGAACCTGAAAAATATAACAATGACATTTAAATGTACATTTTGCTGTAATTAAGAAGCATTACTTTAAGTGTGCACTTACCTGAATGGTGACATAAAGAGCAGGCCGAGTAGTGCCAGACCAACCAATGTTGCCAGACTTGATCTCATCCAGTAACACAGTTGACAAAAGTTACAGTACTGAATGATTGCTATGATGACAGCATAGCAGATAAACATAGTGAACTGTAAAAATAATTTAAAGTTTTGTTTTTTTACAGAAATCCAACTCAACATGGTGATTATACGTGATACACATTCATGACTAAAAGAGACAGGGTACCTGGATGGACATGTGCATATCACACGTGACGTATGAAAAGACCGCCACAGCAGGTAGGGACACCAAAACAGCTCCTGCTAAGTGACGTGGGATCCAGCCTGATATGACCCTCATCAAAGTCTTTGTGCAGGGCAGAGCTTCTTCCAGGTAGAAGGCCATACTGAGAAGAAATTATAATTAGAAAACAAATATCCAACCAATAGTTACACCTCAAAATAGAGACATACACTGTGTACAGTGCTCGATAACTGGATCACCGCCCCACTATTTCTAAAAATCAAAACTAGTAAAATCAAAATAGCTTTTCAAACATTACAACTGGTATTTATGGTCATTAAGAATTTTCTACTTGAAAATATGCAAAAAAGATTTATTAGAAAGGACGGGAATGTTAATTTGTGAAATAAAGTCAACATTTGTGCTTCAGGTTCTGGAATAAGATCTTGGAACAGCTTGACAATGGAATTAAACTATAAATATGAAGCAAATCAAAAAGAATAGCGAAAAGTCAGTCTTTATGTAATATGAAAGTAAAATGTTTAGTAATGCAAGCAGGGCAGTAATAGTGTGTTATTGTATACAGTATATACACAGCTAAAAAAAAAAAAAAAAACACACACACAAAGCGCTTCACAATGAGAAGAACCCCCTCCCTCCCCACTCAGTGATAGTAATCTGCCCTGGGGCAGCTCAGCAGAGGCGATTCGCCCAAACACCTGGCGCCTCAACCTCCGACTATCACCATGTGTTCCCTAACATGCATGTTATTGGTTGGTGGGGAAACCGGAGTGCCCGGATGAAACCACCCAGACACAGAGAGGAACATGCAAACTCCACACAGAAAGGCCCAGGCAAGAATCGAACACGCAACCTTCTTGCTGTGAGGCCAGAGCACTATCCGCTCTGCCACCGTTTGTCCAAAATGTTGTCGTTTGATGAAAGATTTTAAAACGTTGTCCAGATGACAACTTCGAAGCCTTTTTCTACTTATGGATCACTTCTGGATAAATGAGGAATTGCACGGCTGTAATTAATATGAAATAATAATGATAATGATTTTTTTTTAGGTGTCATGTCTGTGAGTACGCCTGAAGCATAATGTTACTGTATTCATATGATACTTGATATGTTTATCCATGCTCAAAACAAACAAATGAAACAAAAAGAGGAGATTTATTTAGAATAAAACAAGTCAGATTTGGGGATCAAAATTTTTGGCTCCAGCATCAGTAAACAACATTTGATGATTCAGGCTGCATTCGCAGGCTGTGAGAATTATATTTGTAATTTTTAACAAAATAAGTAAAAATGAAACAAAGTAGACTGTTTAATACTGAATAAAAGCATTTTATGGATAGGATACAACTAGGATGGATAGGATAACTAGAAATAGATCAAATAAAAAACATGAGTGCTGTCTTACCGTACAGCAAATAGTAAAGCCAGCAGTTCCAGCAGGGCGGCCACTGCCGTAATAGTAAGAGGCGATAGGGGCACGCTCTGCTGGGTGATGATGGGTTCAAGGAAACACGCCAAAGACAGTGCAAAGAACACCAAACAACACAGCAGCATGTCCAAAAATGAACTGAAAGTTGGCGTGGCAAAGGTCTGCACTGCTGTCTGGGTGTCAACCTTAAATACAAAAAGGTATAAACAGTTATACTTTTATATTATTTTTGTATTATTAGTCATTTCAACTTCATTTGTCTTTTACATACTAAATTATTAAACGGAAACAATAAAATGTAATTTCAGCAATATACTATTATACCAACAGGGGGCATTCTACACCCATAAAAAAAATCTATGCTTAAGGTCCTGCATTGATTTGCTGCAGTGCTGCCTGGTTAAGAAAAACGCAGTAATTTCTAGGGAACCTTTAAAAAAAAAAATTTTAGGAATGATTTTTCCTGCGATGAGTAGGCCACCGTCCAGGGTGTTCTCCCGCCTAAGGCCAAAGTCACTGGGATAGGCTCCAGTCACCCGGCTACCCCACTTTGGTGGGACACAGCCTTGGTATATAGATAGATAGGAATGATTTTTGTCAAACAAAATCACCTATAGTACTGTTGTGCAGAAGTGGTGTTTGTTGCATTTAAGATTTCTATTAAATACTGCAAGTTTCAATCCTAAAAATAACTGACTTTTCTCTTAACCAGGAATATAATACACATGAGCTTATACAAATTAAAGAAATACAGCAAGTAAACTGAAGTACATTATACCAGGTTAAGTGAATGGTGAATGTCACTAAAACATTGTTTAATCAAGCTAATGAATTCATTAACAATGCATAATAATTTAATCTCTTTGCATTGTTTTAGTCAAAAGTGCAAAGTCTTCAACTTCGCACACACATACCTCCTCCTGGTAGCTTATCCGGTAAGCAGACTCGAGGCTCCTTTCCAGGAAGGTGAGGCTCAGCTTGTTTATGGGAGGTTTGTAAAAATAGTCCTTCATGAGGCTGCAACAAACAGACTCATCTTATTCATTGTTATAAGTCAGGCGTTTGTTTTGAGTTTCACAAAATGTATAGATTGTTAGACAAATTTTCATAAAATTAAAGGTGCACTAGGCAACTTTTCTAGTGGTGGGAGAGGGGCTTTGTCATCTGCTTGTCTCATAGAGATGTTATAGGTTTGCCCAGTATGTTCCACAGTCTAGCATCAAACTTAACACTTAATCTATTAGGTACATTTACTGCTATAAGTATTACGAAGATCACCATGGGAACACTCTCCTTTCCACAGTTCTGATCTGTAAGCGTATCTCTACGCTCGTCTCCGTAGAGATAGATAAGCTACAAACCTTTGCAATATAGAGATGTTCTTGTTTAGCTACACAAAATAGCATAAAACTTAATCTCTAAAGAGAATTTTAACGTTTGGTAATAAGAAGTCTAAGTGACTAAATGAACAATGTTTATGCCATACAGTAGAACATTCAAAGCATAAAAATCACACTCCTTAACAGTTATCCAGTGTCAAGCAAAGTGAAAAAATCTCCAAGGAGACAAAAAAGTGGTGGTCTTGCTTTCAGAACAACTACAAAGCACATCTCAATAGTCTCACCTGTCCTCTTTGATAACATCTACAAAGTGGGCGTCGCTCCTCTCTCTGAAGTTTTTGGAGCGCAGAGGGATGAGCGCGGAGTGGTCCATGCCCATCGCCCCTCCGCTCCATGTCTTCTTCTCCTTTTCCTGTAACATCTCAGACAACGATGTCTGGCTGTTGTTCAAGGCCTCAAGGCGGGGGCTGAGCAGACCGTTCAGAGCCTTAGGACCAATCGCCATAGAAACTGCAGCCGAACACTCCACATTGGAAGAATCCTAGGCAAGTTCGAGAGGATGTTGTTTTAGTGTGCATATGGTTACATACATTTTCTATTGCTGTTTTGTCAGACTATCAGCTACCATCGTGGAAAATATATTTAAATATAGAAAATCTTGCGGTAGAAATATCTAAAGTAGTTTCAGGGTCTAACAGCATTAAAAACCATTGAATTTGATGGTGCCAAAGTTGAGGCCTTGAAAGCAGTGGTATCTGCAACGATTACATTTCAAGGATACTGGTCTTAAATTTTCTGTCTTCTTATCTTGTATTTGTTGTAGTATATTATGTTTTTGTCAGAATTTTTCACTTTTTGCATTTTATGATTATTGCACAAATTTATCTCATTTCTTTTAGTCTTACTATACTGCAGTAAAATTTCAAACCCAATACCAATGATTGTAGTATAGACAATTTTCAACATACTGGTATTTACTTCTTATTTACGATTCTTGTTCAAAGGAGTAGTCCGTTTTATTATTAATTAGCATCTGTTAATCATACTTTTGACAACTCTGCTTTTTCTTCACATTGTTATGAATCCTGGCATAAATTCAGTCATTAAGACAGTCTGCTGCTCCTTAGTTACCTAATCGATTGACTTTAAGACATAGATCGATTAGGCGACTAAGGAGGATTAAGCTACTACTTATTATTAGTGCTCAACAATTTGACCAAAATATTTATGTTAAGCAAACTATTTTAACTGGATTATAAAGCTTTTTTTTTTACAACATGATATACTCAATATTCAATTTTTATATATCTTCAAAACGATACTATCTTAATTTCAATATATTGCTCTGCTCTACCAATCAGCATTTTGGCTACAACATACAGTATATGCCAACATGCATACGTTCATTGTTCAGTCATGTCACTTCTACAACCTGTCCGGGTCACATCGACAGCCTGTCTGTCCATTTCTCCTTCAATGTAGTTCTCCTCAAGGTTTTTCATTTTTCCTACTGGGTTTTGGAGTTTTTCCTTGCCAAGAAGGAGGGTCTAAGGACAGGAGATGTTCTGGATCATTTGACGTCATCCTCATAATCGCCCTCTCTTTGGATCATCATCATAACCCCTGATCTTGGATCACCCCTGGTTTATTCTCCATCACCAGTGTGCAGCCCCAGGGGAAAATATCTTTCAGATCTAATTTAATTAATCTGGCCATGCTATTCATTGCCGTATTCTGCTAGCATCTGACCACCAAGTTATTCACTCAAAAAAACTTTCTAACTCACTTTTGTTGTATGAGTCTCTCCAGGGTGAATTGTTTTTTGCCCACAATTACATTAAACTGGACTCAAGCGACAATGAAAAATTTCACTTGACCAAATGTGTCTACTGTAGTAAGAACAATAAATATGTTGCTAAAACTATATTTTTAAAACAATATGTAATTTGAAAATAGAATGGAAAAAAAGCCAGTGCAATCAAATTTAATTTATGATTGCTGCTCTAACTGATGATAAAAATTGTGATTATTATCTCATCTCGTCCACTGTTTTCTGGAAACTGCAATTGTAGACAGTGTCTTTACAACATCATTTGCATTAATTAATCTGTTAATTCTTTTATTCAAGATGCGCCAATGCTCAGACTCAGCAAATTTAAAGCATTGTGATTATGACTTCAGTGATCGTAATTATTATTTTTTCAATCATCGAGCAGCTCTACATGCAATAAACTTTTTGTTGTCTTTCAACATAAACCACAACAGTAATTTTCTGATGGGTAGCAATTATTTGGACAAATGGTAAATAGTATATTATATCACTATTTTAATTTGTCACTATTGCTCACTCATTCAGGTTAGCTCTAGATTAGCAGACAAACCTTGATGCTATTGGTCTTGAGATCATCATGGCAGTTGTGCACCAGTCCTTCCTCTGCAACCTGAGTTTCTCCAGGGATCAAGGCCACTGCACATGACACACAGGGGGACTGGAAGAAAATTAGACATTTAGTTTGGCTCAGATTTAATGAGTGGTCAGCAAAGGCTGTGGATGTTTTGAAACAACTATCATGTGCATTCAAACTAATTACTAAAATCTACACAATGGAGGAACAAAGGAGACTTATAATGTAAAATCCATTTTCTGACTTTGTAACCATGTTATAACAGAATTCTCTTATCATTAGTTTACTCCAAGCTATATTGAAATTGATTAATGCACGTTTGAGCAATCTTGCATTGTCCTGCAGCCAAAGCTTGAGTGTTCAGAAAATTCCTGTTTTCATCCAATACCTATCTCCACCGATGTATCTGTATTTACTTGTGATTACTCGAAAAAAAATCAGTTTCCAAGTAAAACATGTAGAGTTCGAAATAGTCACATAGTCAACATTAAAAACAAGTAATGTAAAATGTGCAGCTTTTTAGAAAAAGTCAATGGACTGGTTTCCATTCTGAGCTGTTTAGTTTAAGAAAATTTTGTTTTTTACAATGAACTAAACATAAATTGCTGACCAACATATGTCATAGTTCATTATTAAAAATTATGTAAAAAACACAGTCTCTATTAAAACATTTCTACTAACAAGCATATGCAGAAAGATTGCAAGTGAAGCTCACCTTAACACTGTGAGAGGAACTATGAATGCTGTCAGGGGAGTGCACAGTTTGGTCCAAATGTTCTGACCCTGCAGACCCCAACTGTGTGCAGCTGCACTGAGACAGAAGCTCCACTTTTCTGCCAGATATCAGGTAGGTTTTCAATCCTGGAACAATACAGAAGAAAATAATAGGAAAGTAAATCACTTCACTCCACAATAACAGTTCAATGAATCATTTCAACAGAGTGGTTTGATTAGTGAACCTTAGTAAATTGTAGACAAAGAATGATGAGCTGTGAATATCAAATTATGCCTGTTTATAGCAAAGGTCATCTATGAATGATGACTTGGACTTGATATAAATTACAAATTCAGGACATAAAAGTGATGAGTGGTGAACCTGTTATTAAAAACATTACAGAAGCTGGTTGATTGAATATTTTCTCCTTTTCTCTTATCACTGCAAAAACAAAGATTTATGCTCTTCTGTGAAATTGAAGTAAAACAAAAATGTGTAGTTCAGTGAAAGCTGTGGACTGTTTTTGGTGAATGTTGCAGTGACCATGAGACAGTTTGTGGTCAGACACAACAGGCCAAGGTCAAATAGTTGGAACACCTGCGTCAGTCCTCATCTTTCGCCACATTTCCATTTCTATCACCTAGTCTCAGTATGCGCTCACAAGTGTCTGCAACTTTTAGTTCAAAAGTCATTCAAACAAAAACAGGAAAATGTCTCATTCCCACTGCAGCGGTTTTGACTGTGGGACAACACACATACAACAAAAGGTTTCCTCTCAGACAATGGGGTTTAAATAGCATTGTATACTATTTTGAGTGATTTTCGCAATTACAGTAGTCAAATTTAGTGCAAACTGAACAAATGAGTAAATTCTGGGTGAAAACAGTCATAAGCTGTCCGCGTCTCACTGCACAGGCACATGTCATTTCTTTACTCTATCTGATATCAGCATTGAATGCCCATGCAAAACCGTGTGCTGATCACAAACATCTGCTGCTCTCCACTCTCAGCCCCTCCTTTCATCTTTTTCTCATGCTTTTCTGCTTTGTTGGAAATGTGTTTGTGTGTGGCGTTTATGGGATTAGCTTCACTTTAAAGTTGCTCTGCAAGCAAAAACAAAATAAGAAGAAACCATCAAGGAACTTAAGGCATCTGTTCTCAAAGCTGCAGATGTTGCACGGAAGAAGAGTGAGGAGCAGAAAGTAAAACAGGCTGAGGAGTAGATCACCTCAAACTACACTTCTTAACCTTACCTTGAATAAAAACTAAAAGGGAACGCAGTGTATTTATACATTGTCATGTTTACATGACATTTTCACAATGGAAGACGGTACTTTGCTTAATTAATTTATTCATTACTTTACTCAAACTAAAAAGGAAATACAAACAATATTAGGTTGCAAGCTTCATTTGTTTCCAGGGTTGCAGTTCACAATTTTGGCAAACATGCCCTGTCAAATACAGCCCCGTGCTCACAAGATGATTGTAAATCTTGTGGAAGTTTAAAATGTGTCAAAAAAGTGCAAGCCACAGACTTGCAGACATTTTGCAACAACAACTTGACTGTCAGTGACTAAAGGTTAGTTCCTCAGAACAAAATTGCACATAATACACAGATATGACATGTTACTTGATCAGACCTAAAATCATTTAATGTGCAGAAGGCTTTACTTTATAATTTAACAACAGCGGCATAAAATTCTTTCTCAAATCTTTTTAGCATCTCTATGATTTATATCTTATACAAAGCAAAATCTCAAGACAAATCACACAGGAGTTTCTGCCAAAGAACAACTTTTTAATTCACTCCATTTGAAAAGCTTCAAATAAACTAACACTGGTGGTATGCAAAGACACCACACCACGCACCACAGTTTCTCAAACTGTGTGTGTGTGTACCACCTGTGGTATGTGAGCTGCCTCTAATGGTTTTCAAAATTCTTCTACAATTTGAGTATTTGCTTTGTTTTTGTCCTGCTTTGGTGCTTTGCATTAAAAATTACTATGATTTACTCCTATTTTAGACCTGTTATTTTCTATATTAGGTCTGATACGTTTTTATCTGGTGGTACGAAGGATTTATACTTTCAAAACACAAAAAGTTGAAACATGCTTACATTGATTGTTTTTTTATAGGTAAGCCAAACAAAGAAGAATAACATGTAAAGCAATTACAATGCATCATGTCTTAACTATAAATAAATAAATCATGTTTTTTGCCAATTACTGTAATTTTCTGCCACAATGTGGTACTTGCAGTGAAAAGTTTGAGAACCACTGAACTAGTTGATTTCCAACATTCTCTCTGAATGATATACAACAGTCAGGAAATACAAGCCTTTTCATAGTTCAGTTAGATTCTCACTCCTGAAAGACGCAAGCCACCTGCACAAAACAGCTCTAAAGATATAAATAAAGGATGACTTAAGAAAAAAAGGTACTACAGAATCCCTCCCCTGCAAACGCCTCCGCAGAGTCAAAGCAAACACTGACGGAGGTGTAGATGGATACGCATATGGCGACGGGGTCTTTGCGAGGTGTCTTTGAGAGCTGCAAAATGAAGCCAGTTAACATCAATAACAAAGAAGTAATTCCGTGCACCAGTGAGCTAGAATGGAGCGGTCATCAGCAGGACGTCGAGGAGAGGCAGAGAAGAAGAGGATGTGTATCAAACAGATAGCAGGGATGATTTTATTAGCTCTGTAATCAAATCTGATGTGATCTGCCAGGCCGCACTACTCCTGCTTATGGGTCAACAAGGCTTTCACTGTTTTTTTAAGCCCGACAATAAATCAAGGGGTGGAGAGATTAACTGCAGTGACTCTACTAATTCAATTATGCTAACAAAATGCATTTTTTTCTGTAAATGTGGAGGAGTGTTTTTCAGCTGTAAGGTCGGGTGAGTAATACAAACAACCGGAATATAACAAGTCTCTATGAATACGAAGGAGCAGCAACAACAGCAATAACAAAACTGTGTGCTATATAATGAAAGTCTGGATTGTATTGCATAAAACTAGCAGTAGAACAGTGTTTCTCAAACTGTGGTACATACGTTTTCTCTGGTAGAACATGAACATCTCTTCAGGTCTAGTGTTTACTTCATTTAGAATACATTTTATTCACCTATTTGCTCTACTTTGTGTCATTTCTTATTTACAGTAGCACTGTTGCCACTGTAAATAAGAAAAAAACAACAACAAAATAATAATAATACCGCTCAAGTTTAGAACTGGTGGTACTTGTAACACATTAGTGCATTAATTTGCATATACATGTAAATTGCTGGTTCGGTGTTAATTTGCATATTTGCATCTATTATTAATGTCATGTACTCTGTATGCCCCTAATCTGCTGCTAAATATACACATAAGCACTAATAGCAACTAATAATAACTTAACTTAGGCTTTCGGTAATAAGAATCTTGTAAGAAATACTACCACAAAATTTTATTTTACCAAAAGCGCAGTAGGATAAATGCCCCAATATTATACTTACCAGTAGAGAAAGATCAAAATGATACAGCATTTTTGCTTAATAGCAATTTTTCTGACGAGTATAGCAATTGTGATTAGTTCTAGTGTTTTAGTAACAAATTTCTGTTAAATGTAAAATGTGACATGACACAAGTATACTATTTTCATGAACTAACTACCAAACTAGAAAGAATCAAATTGCCAAACTTTACAATGACAGTTTTATTGCATTTATCCTGAAAACTTAATTTTCACTTTTATTTAATGAATTAACATCAGATTAATACAGTATCAAATTGTATTAATAACTGACACAAACACCAATGACAGGGTTTCTGTAGGGAAAGTCTTAAATTTGACTTTCGAGAGGTCAAATTTAAGACTTTTTAAGACCTTTATCAAGGTCACAGAATATGCAAAAACACCAATCCAAAAGTATTTCACAATTCTCATCCAGATAATTTTACATTTTGCTACAATTATGAAAAATCCAATGAACTAACAAAAATAATTTATACAGCAACTGAGCATTTCATCTATTTCAATAACCAAACCATATTGAGAATACCTTTGAGAATTTTCCGACAGTGCTGTAGTACTGGAAAATAGATCGAGAAATCTGGCAGAAAATGTTTCATGAACAAATTTACTTTTTAAGGGCTTAATTCAAACTTTTCAATGTAAAACTTTTAGATTTTTTTAAAATCCCACATAAATCCTGTCATAAGCACAGACGTAACCGCTCACATGTATGCAAACTAGTAGCTGGCTTGATGTCAATAAATGTAGCTACCTAAATCTCATTAAATAGTGATCACAGTAGATCTACGAAGACTAAATTTGGTTGTTTTACTACATACAAATTTGAGAAAATCTACTTAAATCATCTACAAATTTCACAAGTAAAAGGCAACCAGCACATCTCATTTTCATTTTGTTCTCTTTTGAGTGTGACTGTTTACTTGCTCATGATTACAGGCCAGATTGCCGGCACTTGAGTCAGAAGGACCTCTGTTGATTTCCAACACCAAACAACCGGAGCATTTCAGTCATTCTGTTTTAAGTGCATTATGAATATGTTCAGTCACGATGAATGCAAATCTGCTGCAGACGCAATGATGCATGCTGAGTAATAACTGCATTGAATTAAGAGGCAAGATCGGCAAACTAAAGGCGCTGGACCATTTAACACTATTCCATGGTCATGTAACAGCTTATTAAAGATAATGACGAATTTTCCCCCAGATAAAATAGGCTTCTCCATCCCATTACTGCAGAAAATTGCCCGGCGTAAAAGAGAAAGCTGGGAGTGTCTGATCAGCTATGCAAGAACGAGCTTACATGGAAAAGGGGGGAAAATGTGATTGACATGAAAGGTAAAAGAAATGTTGTTATAAGCAAAATAAACCCAATTGTAGATCATTCACAGTACAAATCTTCTAATAATGACAAAGACAGCCAAAACCAGCGGTGATTCGTTAAATAATCACATTTAATGAGCTTTTAACCTTTGTCTTATGAACTAAATCAAAGTGTATTTTGATTGATGTGTGCATGTTCGAGTAATCCTGTATTGTAACTGTAGTTGAGGTGCTTACAAAAGTCATGGTTTCACCTACCCCCAAAGCCCTGCTCAAATTTCTAACCTATTATAATGTCACTCACAATGTCACTTTTCATTAAAAACATGCTGCTTGTTACAGTGAAATGTAACACAGTTCTAAAAAGAAAACCAAAGCAAATGTTTTAACAAATACTTGATCAATATTGCAGCTTGAAAACATTTTTACGTAGGATTATTTGCAGTCCCTCCTTTAAGTCTACTAAAATAGCGTAAAGAAGCAACCTAATTTAACTTGTTAGCACTGACTAACTCACGTTAATATGTCCAAATCAGGCATAGTGCCAAAATGTAAATGATGACCTATGTTATAGTAATCAACTTTAAGTACAAAAAGGATAATACCGTATGTCTCCATAAAAGATACTGACTAGACTCACAAACAGTTTGACAAATGCAAACGCAAATGCTAACTGACTGGTCTGACTTTAAGTGCCCACAGATGGTTATGTTTGTGACTTTCCCTCTCAAACGATTTGTGTTTATGATTCTGCGGCAGGCAGCTGAGATTGCATTGTTGTCAGGCAGTAAATGATTGTTTCTCTAAACTGACCCTGCCTGCACTCTACTTGCTTTTTGACAGGACTTGACACCATTAGAATACAGCTGTGCACCAAAAGCACTCTCCATGGAGAAAGGTCACCAAACGTCACGCCGTGTGTTCCCAATCTTGTTCATAGCTGCTTCCCTACTGCGGGCAAATGACTGTATATTGCTCTGTCTATTGGTTTTGCCAGTTGCTAATGATAGGGAGCAGAAATAGCCAAGCATACAATTGAAGAAACAAGCAGAGTCTCCCGTTACTCCGATTAAATAACCCTCCATCCAAAAAAATAATGTTAATAATATTGTTTTTTAGAGATTTTTTTTATATCTAAATTAGGAAGTCACATTCAAAGTAATGATCTACACACTGAAAACAATTCATTGGGATTACTTAAACCAGCCCAAGCAGACACATTTCATAGAATTTCTTGAACTTCATTTCCATTGGCAGAAAAAAGAATTGCAAACAGCTGCATCACCCATTAAACTAAATGTGACACTTACGCATGCACAAACATTTGCTGCTGGTTTTTCCATTGGAAACAGCAGTATTTGTAATGTCTACTGTGAAAGGAGGACAGAGGCACAGAGCAATGATGTGGACTTTTTAGGATCTATCTTTAAGTTTTGCACAGCGACATGATCGGGTCAAGTGATATGACTTTTGCAACATGCCATATCACAGTTTTGTTTTAGCGTAAATAGGCTACAAATAAAGGCAAAGCAAATGTATATGGTGGTAAAGTAGTTACTAACACTATCGCCTCACAGCAAAAAGGTTCTCGATTTGTGATAAGTGAAATCCTCTTAGGTCATGATGTGGAGATGGGTTGCACTGTGGCTGCTAACTGCTCTGGACAGGCGTTGAATCATGGGTCAAACGCAGAAGACACATTTTACTATGGGGACAATAAATATACCTACCTACACCTATCTATTCCCTGTGTATGTGACATATTGCCAGTGCACATTCGACCTCTCGTATTGATGTGGATTGTTAGTGACAGTCATTGGGATTTATAGGACTTGACGTGTCCTGTCCCGTCTCATCAGCTGTCATGGAAGAGTAGATAACCTTTCCCTCCGAGTGCCCAGGTGCATTATCTCCCTCTCTAAATGCTCTTGTCCTGAACAGAGGAGAGGTACATGAGAAAACCACTTTGAAAAGGAAAAAAAAAATCACCCACTACATAACAGGCAGAGGCCCTTTGGGGACAATGAAGTCCTTCTTTTCACAAGGCTGAGAGAGGCTCGGGAGGGACAGTGATGAAGCAAAATAAACATTTTAGTGGAGCAGCGATGAACCATAGCGATTGAAAATAAATGCATTGGCCTTGTGCCACAGGAGCAGTTACTGGTTACAAAAGAAACCATTTTATAATTATAATACTCGATACACAAGGCTTAAATAAACCAAGAGATTAATCTATGAATACAAGAACAAAGTGTAAAGCAACAACAGAAAACTCTTTTCTAAGCCGTAAGGTTACATTGGTAGCACTTTAAAAGACCTCCACGGTACCTACCAGTTAAGTACCATGTCAGTTACTAGTAACTAACAGTGACACTTACTAGTACTTACTCTGGTAATTACTGTGGTACTTACACTGGTGCCTACAGTGGTACTTTGAGTGGTACTTGTACCAGCAGTTACTGGTACATACCACTGGTACTTACTGTGTACTTACACTGGTACTTACACTGGTACCTACAGTGGTACTTTGAGTGGTATTTGTACCAGCAGTTACTGGTACACACCACTGGTAGTTACAGGTACTTACTGTGGTACTTACACTGGTACCTACAGTGGTACTTGTACCAGCAGTTACTGGTACATAACACTGATAGTTACTGATACTTACTGTGGTACTTACTGTAGTACTTACACTGGTACTTAAGGTGGTACTTGTGTCAGCAGTGACTGGTACTTACAGTGGTAACTATTAGTACACTTACCACTTTTAATAATTTGTGGCACACACATATGTTTCAGTGGTGGTATTATTGGTACTAAATTAAAAAAGTAGAGCTTATAAATTATGAATAACAACAAAATGCAAATGTTAAAAAGGAACCAAGGTCTTTATTTATGTCACAACAATATTGGGTATTGACAAATACCAAATTAATTATTTGTTTCAGTAAACAAAACAACAGAAAACAATTTACAACAATCTTAGCTTGATTCCAACATTTATTGACAAATACCAAGATATATAATGGTAAATAGTGGTATTACAATGGTACTTATTACAGTAGTTGATAGTTAACTACTGGTAACAACGGGACCTGTTCTAAAGTGACACATACTGGTACTTGAGTGGTACCTACTACAGTAGTTGACAGTCAACTACTAGTAACAACGACACCTGTTCTAAAGTGACACATACTGGTACTTTAGTGGTACTTACCACAGTAGTTGACAGTCAGCTACTAGTAACAAAGGGACCTGTTCTAAAGTGACACATACTGGTACTTGAGTGGTACTTACTATAGTACTTAACTGTCAACTACTGTAGTAAGTACCACTAAAGTACCTGTATGTGTCACTTTAGAACAGGTCCCGTTGTTACTAGTAGTTGACGGTCAACTACTATAGTACGTACCACCCAAGTACCAGTATGTGTCACTTTAGAACAGGTCCGTTGTTACTACTAGTTGACTGTCAACTACTGTAGAAGTACCACTCAAGTACCAGTTTGTGTCTATTTAACACAGGTCCCGTTGTTACTAGTACTTAACTGTCAACTAATGTAGTAAGTACCACTGAAGTACCAGTATGTGTCACTTTAGAACAGGTCTCGTTGTTACTAGTAGTTGACTGTCAACTACTGTAGTACCACTGACGTACCAGTATATGTCACTTTAGAACAGGTCCCCTTGTTACTAGTAGTTGACTGTCAACTACTGTAGTAAGTACCACTGAAGTACCAGTATATGTCACTTTAGAACAAGTCCCATTGTTACCAGTAGTTAACTGTCAACTACTGTAGTAAGTACCATTGTAATACCACTATTTACCATTATGTATCATGGTATTTGTCTATAAATGGTGGAATTAAGCTAAGATTGTTGTAAATTGTTTTCTGTTGTTTTGTTTACTGAAACAAATAATTAATTTGGTATTTGTCAATACCCAATATTGTTGTGACATAAATAAAGACATTGATGTTTTTTAACATTTGCATTTTGATGTTATTCATAATTTATAGGCTCTACTTTTTTAATTTAGTACCAGTAATACCACCACTAAAACATATGTGTGTGCCACAAATTATGTAGTACACTTATTACACTTCTGTAGGACCTGTCTGTCATTTACAAATGTTATTTTTGGTCATAAATAATTAAAACATATGTTTGTGAGCCAATTAATAGTGCCAAAACAAAAATGACAAATGAAAACTTAAAATAATATAGTTTTATTAATTTTTATTTACAATATATTGATTTTTTGTCACAAAAATTATGTTTTTAAACGTGCACGTGGTCTTAAATTTTGCTATGCAGGGTCTTAAAAAGGTCTTAAAAAGTCTTAAATTTTGTTCTAGAAGGTGTGCAGGAACCCTGTCTACTAATAGTTACCACTGTAAGTACCAGTCACTGCTGACACAAGTACCACCTTAAGTACCAGTGTAAGTACCACAGCAAGTACCAGTAACTACCAGTGGTATGTACCAGTAACTGCTGGTACAAGTATCACTCAAAGTACCACTGTAGTACCAGTGTAAGTACCACAGTAAACGTGATGTACCAGTAACTGCTGTACAGTACCACTCAAAACCACGTAGGTCATGTAAGTACCACAGTAAGTACCAGTAACTACCAGTGGTATGTACTAGTAACTGCTGGTACAAGTACCACTCAAAGTACCACTCTAGGTACCAGTGTAAGTACCACAGTAAGTACCAGAGTAAGTACTAGTAAGTGTCACTGTTAGTTACTAGTATGTGACACGATACTTAACTGGTAGGTACCGTGGAGGTCTTTTAAAGTGCTACCGTTACATTTGTATTGAGCTAAACTTCCAAGCAGGGAAGCATTAAGGGAATAGACATCTGTAGATATTTGCACTATATTGTATTTTTAAGTAATTCCCAGCCTGGCACAGCAGCTTTTTAACTTGAGAAGATGAACAAATTCTAAATCGCCATTAAAAGTTTCAGAAGAATCCTTCAAAATCGAAGGCATTCACAATATAAGTTGAATGCAAGAGAGATTAGAAGTAACAATATATGTTACACAACCTCACTGCTACATTACCACGGTGGTAGATTATGGTAGTAGTGTTAAGTTAATAAGGAAGAAACAGAATTCCCATAATGATGATACATGGGATGGGACACTTTGATATAATTTATTAACTTTAAAAGTGCAATGTGTAACTTTTTAGTGGTGAAAGGTCAACCACAAAATGCATTAGAAATAGAAAGCTAAAACCATACTTTGGAACACAGTTGATCATTTTTGTTCAAGCCATAGGATAACAAGGGAAATAAAATATCACAGGAGAATTTCCCACGTCTGCACAATCTTTTCTCCTTGTGTTAAGGATCTTTAATGTTTCCATTAATGTGAGATGACAACACACTCCAGTCCATAACTGGCCATATGACACTTGGCTTTTTCTTTCCTTTCACTTGAATTTTGCACTCAGACAATCATTAGCCCTAAAGTGTGTTACCAAAGCTACAGAAAGCAGTGTGGAGGTGATCAAAGCTGGCACATCCACCCACAACCATGAGCCACGCACACGCCAAATGGCTGTGAAGTTCTCATCATGACAGATTTGCTTCAGGGGCCAGGTCACGGAGCAGGGGGTGAGTGGAGCAGGTGGCACTGGGACACAAGGACCTTGCTAAGCCAGTCGATGGGCTGTGCCAGTCTGGATACTGGCCCATGCCCTCCTCCTTCTTTCTCTGCACTTATAATTGGAAATAATGAAAGTCCTGTCCACAAGTAAGAAGCGGAACAAACAAGTGAATAACAGTTTCAAAATCACTAATACTGAGAAATCAAAATATAAACCCAACCAAAAGCATAAAGTGATTTTTCTGACAATGATGTGTAGATAAGTAGTAGTCTATTCACGTTTTAGGAATTCTTGAACCTCCCTCATAACATTACAGAGACTTTTAAGACATTTCAAATGTTAGCCATACATTTATTCTTCAAAAATATCATCCATTCTTACGATATGTGCAATTGATCAAATGTTGGCGATACTGTTTGAAATAATCCGCTTGTGGCTTGTGAGTTGTGAGTTCAGTCTTTGGACTATTTCTGTGTTAAAAAGCATGGATTATAAGATTTATCTTGTTTATGCTAGTAAACTGAGGTTGTAGTTTATCTTTACTTATATTTAAATATTTCCTTTAACATGTCGCTCAGCTCAAGCGCTAAATCATACTTCGCATTCAGAGATAATATTGTAGCAGTGGAATTGTCTATTACTCTAATCAATCATAAAACTATAAGGAGTCACTAAGGAAACAGTTGCACATCTGACAGCAGGAGAGAAGTTTGTGTGAACCCTGAAGTTTTACCTTGTTCTCGTGAAAAAAAGATAAAAAAAAAAAAAAAAAAACATTCACAGCAACTCACTTCTGACAGTCACAACCAGATAAAGATGTTTGCACAAGAGAGACAAGAGCGTTTGCAAAGTCTCTGAATTATGCATGGGCGTTCACACTAACAAACAAGAGCTGTAAATATGTAATGGGACATGCTGCATTTGGGATGGAGTAGTTAAAAAGGAATTTAACAAGCAATGAATAGCAAACACACAGAGAGGTAGATAACATATAATTTTATACCATTATATCTCATTCAGAGCAGGTCAGCGTGTGGGTCAATAGGCAAAGACAGTACTAACTTTTTAATTTGTTTCTGCAGACCTGATTCGAACAGAACTGGATGTTGAAACATAAAAACACAAGAGTTTAAGTCACGTAACTTTTAACTGTTTGACTTTGGGCAGTTTTTTCTTTAGTGATATATTTTTGACTTATTACAAAGATATAAAATACATTACTAGGTTTATTTTCTGAAGATAAAACACAGGTATATGGCTTATAATGTTTAAATTTTGGTAATTAGCCTTTTAACACAAAAACAGTCAAGTTCTTCCTCCTACTTCTGAACCCTGTTCAAAGCCACATACTTTTACTGGCAGAGGATTGAATGTAGACTTAACAATAAAAACACCCAAGCTATTCAGAAATCCTGAATATCAATCATTTTATAGCTTGCACAACAAACTCTGTAACTTTTTATCTCCAGCTCTCACCTTATGCTTTATCACATGAGCTTGCCTCATCAGTGCACAGGCTTTGTGCTTCAGGAGAGATTGCTTGGCCTGACATCATCCTTAAAACACAGACAGCTTCTCCATTTAATCTCTTTACACCATCTTTTCTCCTTGCCAAAAACGCCTCCTGCACACCGCACTGTCCCCCGAATACTGATGTGCCCAGGCCTTTTCATCTCTCCCACTGAGGTGCCCATATGGCTCCATTCTCTATTCAGCACATCTGCCTGCACTGCAAGATCAACTCACTCTGTTTATTACAAGAATGCAAGGACATGCACAGGTAGCCATTATTCAGCATTTTAAAAAGTTGGTGTTTTCTAAACACAATAAAGTTGTTTGCAATTGGTTTTGCTGATTTGCAGTACAACGATTGTACAATTGAACATATCGCCATAGCGTTAGCCACTCATTGCTCAAGAAAAAAAAAAAAAAATCAGTATTACATTAACTAGCAAGTTGGCTTTTCCTGAACACTATTGAATGATTTACTGAACATACACAAAAACTAGTACAAGACCGCAATGTTTAAAATAAAGTACTACTGTTTTGTGTTGAAAATGTCAGTATTGTCTAAAACTAGAGCTAAAAAAAAAAGTTGTTTAAATCCATTGAGTTATCAAAATTGGCAAATTGAGAATAGCACTGGGCCATATGGACAAAAATGTATGTCTCAATATATTGTTTTCATATCTCATTTTTCATTCTTTGAAGTTTATTTTTTTTCTAAAGCTGCCGATTAGAAAGTAGAAATGTAAATCTACAATGAAGAAATTATCTTATTTTTTTTAAACTATGCCCAACTGGTGGTTTTTTTGTTTTTTTTTTTCAGTTTTATTAGCTCTCTTTACACTAGAATAAAATATCTGGCCAAATGTATATCTTGACCAGAAAAATATCTCAATATAGGATATTTCGTTTTATCACCTAGCTTTAATTAAGAACTAAGAATCGAGTGTTCTCCTTGGTATCAAAACCTAAGTTTGACATTTTAGTATTGTAGGTCAAATCAGGTCAGCATGTGGCCGAGATTGGACCATTTTTGGAGTGTTTTGCTTGCTTTTATGTGTTAAAATGAAATAATTCAAACACAATACTATTTAGTAATACTGAAAGCCACTTAGTTGCTTTTTATAAGAGCAAATGAAACTGAATTAAAATGATCATCTCAACATATGAAATTATAATAAGGAGAATTTTTTAAATAAAGTTTGTCATATTCCGTACTCATACAGTGTAATTTTACATGTTCCTCAGCTGTTTTTCTTCTTGTGTAGAAGTGTATGACAGCATAAAGCATAAAAGCACTATATCGATTTTGAATGCACATTTAACTGCATCTGCTTCAGGGCACAAAAAACAGCAGCCTTATTAGATCATAAACATAGTGACCTCAGGCTGACATCTCGAGTGACAGTTTCCACCCATGTAAGGGGACAGGATGAGGGGGGAGACATTTCCTTCCTGCGGCAGGAACCCAGTGGACAAAACGGCGTTAACAAGATGTCGCTAATGTTGCTATGGCATTGTGTCAATAAACACAACAGCTTCACATTAAATGTCTCTTTTAGGTAAGCAACTTTGAATGAATTTACACATCGTTGTTTCACACTGTACATCTGAAGGTTTATGTGATACTAAAAAAAAAACTACTGCTGCTTTTAATGATGCCTTGAGCATATAGTTTTTTTCACTGTCAAGAATTGCTTAATGAAACGTAGAGCTCAATCAAGACACCGTGAATTTATAAGACTGGTGAACTTCATAGCCCATTTAACACAAACTCACTAAACAAACCCATTATATGTGATTTATGTTTAGTAAACACAAGAATGAGATATTTTTCATCCACTAATCTTTGTCCATTCAATAGTTAATTATCTGAACCTAAGATGCTATTGACCCGAAAGTATATGAGCAGTGCTGTGTTATTGATCCCAGCATGTCGGCCGCGACTCTTTCTAAATGATCAAAGGCGGGCGTGCACACACTGTTGGTGCCTCACCTCCTTCAGCTCGCTCTCATAACACAAGAGCTGCTTACTCCACACTTTGAGTAATGGCATCTTCACAGGGGGCTGATGATGACAATGTCTGGAGACCACTGCGGCGAACGGCTTCTTATCTCCAACAGGCTCATGACACAGCACACCTAGTTCAGTGCATAAGCAGCAGTATGATGTATTTGATTGTTTACATTGTTGTTCACTTCAGACACACTGTAGGCTCAGGTTTTATAACATGGTTTAACCAACAATGCATCTAAACAACGTGTCTTGAGTGCAAATACTGTAAACTAAACCCAATTTTTCTTTCTACAAGTTCAGGGAAGCGTGGTGAGGCTATAGCAATAAACTTTACCTGTTGAACAAACAGGTAAAGAACTAAATATTCTTAGCCAGTAAGTACTTTTCGTCAACATGATGTTAACATGTTGTGATATATACGCATTCAAAAATGGTCTTATTTCGGGATACATACATTCAGTGAGTGTTTAATATTTATGAGTAACTCAGTCATTTTTGTCTTTCCTTCTTCTTCCTCTTTTTTGTAAAGTCAAATATATAATTTGTGTTGTTGTTTTGTCTCTATGTGTTAAAAAAATCTATCATTTATAAGTAACCTTGATTGTAGTTGGTCATTGTTTTATATTAGCAATTAATACGAAATATTAAAATAAAGGTTGTGCTGGATAGTTTGTAGCTGCCCTTTAAGGCTTTAAATTAAGTGTGAATGGGAATTAGGCTTTTGTGTGTATATAGGGCAACTTTACTGATATGTAATTTGTGTAAGTTATTTCCCAGTTTCATTCCAACTTTCTAAAGCTCTGCGTTGTGATCAAAATCACTGTCCACGTGTGGAAGGATCTTGCAGTAATTCTTAGATATTTCTCAGCTTTTGGTAGAAGAGCGAAAGGGTTAAGGCTAATTGAATGAGGTTGAAGTATTTCTCCATATAGAGAGGTTCAGGAAACAGGAAACATTCATGGCAGTATTTAAATCTATTCAACAACATTCTTAGCTCTTAAAATTCTTTGGCACATGCAATTACTGTTTAAGATTTTAGGCTAAACCAATTAGAACTAAAATGCACAGCGATTTGAGTTTGTCACAAGATGCTGTAAATACATCAAATTTTTGGTAGAAAAATTTACAAATTTATGACAAAGACGTTACTTATTCCACCTTCAAGCCTTCCTCCCCCATTATATTTTGTAATAATACTTCATAATACTACCTACTTCATATTTTAAAGACTAAAAATAAAATAAAAAAAAAAGCTGAACAACAGTTATGTTTTAATGTTATTGAGTTGACAAAATAAAAATGTTTTAGCTGTGGCTGCAACAAAGCAACATTTAAGCACATAGACTTATATAAGACATTTTCTGACAAGCAACGTCACAAAAACATTCATATCAACATAAGGTTGTAAATTCTATATCCCGTAATGAAACTATTGCAAGATACACAAAACGCAAACTGAGTGCAACAATGTTTGTAAGATGGAGGAAAAAAATCCAGACAAGAGGCAAATGACAAGTGGCAGCTAAGTGCTAAAAGCTGTAGGTTGGACCTCTACGGAGCAGCTCAAGTGTTTAGCACGCATGCACAGTAGGCAGTGACCTTCTGAGGGACAGCCAAAGGGATTCCTGGAGCGTTTAAGAAAGTAGCCGCAGACACAGGGAGCCGTAAGACACTGGAGTCGATGGAAGCAGACAGGCTCAAGCAATGACACGAGACCGAGACCAGACTATACACAAGGGCCCTGAAATAGCAGAAACATGCCAGCAGCTAATCACAGTATTGATATGTTTCAACCTCAGCAGTAAAAACTAAAGCCTATAGGGAATGGAGACTCTGTCCACCCAAATAAAACCGCAACATGGTTTATCAATTAATTATTGGCTGCAGATATGTTATCAGTGTGTTGGTGTTTTTATTAAATATTCCAAAAATTTTGTAATATTGGGGAAAAAAATGTAAAAAGAAAATTTGGAAAATGATAAAACAAGTGTAAATGTGTTTTATGTATACAATATTGCAGAATTATTCAGTATATGGTGATTTATGCAGTGAACTATACAGTGAGCTGGGTTCCTGTCATCTCTCCTCATTCATAATTTACAAAGCCATTTATCACATGCACCAACCACTATACGAGTTCCCGATTGCCAGCATAGCCCTCAAACAGGAGTAGGGGTACTGTGGGTCTTTTCTGAGTAAAAAAAAATACACAGTGAGCTGCATGGGCGGAGCGTTTTGCCACGCTGCCTCAAAACTGAGCCATCCATCAGCGTCAGAGCAGTCTGGAGCGAGGACGACTGCTGGCATTTTCTGTACCCTTGATCACAAAGGAGAAAAGCTTAGGATGCATCAATGAGTCATAATAGCTATTTATCACCCGGGCATCTGCATGGCCTTGAGGACACTATGGCCACATCCTGTTAAAGGCAGGTAGAAGGAGAGTTCCTAAAGCTTCTCTATTGTTTTACACTACACTGTGGACTACTACACTAAACAATATTTAACCCAAAAACCAGCCCCAGTTTATGTAATGCCAGTTTCAAAGTGAAATAAGTGGATATCTGACAATTGCCAAATCAATATGCTAATTAGGCTCTGGATAGTGACATCATACAGCAGTTGGTCCAATGTTAAACCAAAGATGATGTTAAATTGCTAATTGCTGAAAATAGCTTTAATTAAGTCATATTCTGACACTACAGAGATACATAAGTTACCAGTACTGACCCAGCAGTTTATTGGGCTATTCCACGGCTGATTTGTTTACTTTTTAAATTGTTTTGTCTAATGTATTCCTATAGAAATTCTGCTAAATGGACAAGAAACATGGTGGATTTGCCATTATTTCCATGGTAACCACAGATGCTTCCCAAGCCTAATATAAGACTAGGAGGCAGGTTATTGGCTGTATTAACTTGTAGTAAAGGATAGAGGCCTACTGTATGTTCATTTCAAGATTTTATGGCAGTTTGATTTTAATTTATGCATATTAAAAAATACTAATAATAATGATGTGAAAGTAAAATAGTTTTATTCTTTCCCCACACAGTGTTTCAAGCTTCATTTTGAGGAGTGGAAAAATGTCAATAGCTTTAGCTTCAGACCACTTTCCCCTCCTTTCTCCAGTCTCGGCACGAGTCTCTCTAAAACAGGCCTGCAGTTTCCAGCTGACCCTCACCCGGTTTCTACAGCCTGTTGCCATGGCAATTAGCCTTGGCAGCCCGGACTGTGGAGTGTGCGTGTGTTTCCGCGGCTGCAGATGGGAAATGTCACTTCTGTGTGTGTGCAGGGCCCGGGCGTGTGTTATGACTGTGAGCCATGTGGAGGGGCACCAAACACTCAGCGCCACACCAGCCACAAGAGACATTCATCTTACTCTATCTCCAAGTATCTTATTTGTCCTTGTCTCCCTTTGTTTTCAGCTTGGAAATGATTAGGAGTGGGCAATATATCAAATTTTAGACATTATCGAAGTTATGTATGGAAAAGTTAGGTATCGACTCGAGTGTATTGTAAAAAATACTACAACAAATTATAAACAGAAAGTCATGTTAGATTAATTTTTACATTTTACATTTATGAGATGTTTAAACTTCAATTATTAAGTCTAAAGTATTTTAACACAATTCTGTTGAATGGACACAATACTGTAACACCCAGCTCATGGCCGACAATGAACAAGAATTAATGCTGACATTCTTCATTTTTCCATTATATTATTAACACAACTTTGTGCATCTAATTATTAAACATTTATTTGAAAACCCAGAAAAAAAACTATCTATTTCCTTGATGCATCAAAGGAATCAAAGGAAGTGTCCATGTTAACAAATCACTTCCCATGATTTCTGAGGGATAAGAACAAGGTGTGGGTAAGTTTGCCACAATTCACAAACGTCCTCACATCACAGTTTGAAATTCATAAATACAATTTCAGTTTTTCATTTGTCAGTTGTGTTTTTGTTTTTTTAGATGCAAACACCACAATGCATGGCTGGTCAACATGAACTCAGCTCTGCTTCTCTTTCTTTAGTGGTAGCTAATGGACTGGGTGCAGACTCACATCAATAATTCTTCAGACTGCTGCTTACTGCAGGTCTGAAAAGTTCAATGCATTGATTAAATGAAGTGACAAAATTGAAGTCTGCATGTGCTTATAATAAAATATATTGCAATATATGACAAAAAATTACAAACATCCTGTTAAGGTTTGTAGAGATTCAACAGTACCAAATATTTGGGAATAAAGAGCAATGATCCTTAAGTTTAAGAAAAAATTAACGAATCTCAATAACAATATTGAATCAGTTTAACATAAATTTGTTAAAATTTGTGTTCAAAAAAGCTACACTGGAAAAAATGCCAACAAGAATTTTTGTTTTCATAATTACAAAGTAGTGTGAATTAAAGTAAAATGACACTTGTTCTGTTTGCAATCACGTTCAAACCAATGAAAATCTTGTCAAAACATGTACAATGCTACTAATTCTAGACACACATAGTACTAATCACAAACGTGCAGCAATCTATAAACAAATTTAATTTCAAGCTCTTCAAATTGATTAAAGTACACATTCTGACAGAGTATACATTCAAACTTGCCTTGTCTTTAAATAAGTGTTGCATCACTTATTTAATTTTAATGTAAATGAGCTCTTTTGTAGCATGTTTTTACAGTGTGATTTACTCTACGTATATTCAATGTTTATATATCTTCAAAACAACATTTACAAAATGATCTAAAATTCAACATATTGCCAGCTCTACTTCTATGGAGCCTTATCAAACAGCACTGGTATCAGTCTCTCAGCTCCACTTGCCCCAGGTTGTCCATGCCAGCGCTGACTATCAGATCTGAGCCAAAAGCACAGCTGCCCCCCTCAGGGACCCAGGCCCAACCACACTTCACAAATAAGCTATCAAAAGAATAACATGGAGAAAACTCAACACTACGAGATCAATAGAAAGTGGACTGTACCATGCAAGATTGGATTATGCATCTTGTGAGTTCTTGTTTCTCCAAAAGCTCATTATACGTTTTGTATAAAAATGTTTCATTATTAATGTGCTGAGCTAGAGGCTTTACAGTATAGGTAGGTAGCATAACTCAAACAAATGCAGCAGTAGTAGAATCCAGCTAATGCACCTTCAATAACCTTGGCACAGAAAGACACCAAATTTACAAAGCATGACAAGAGCGATCTAGACCATGCAGGCTTGTTTAGGGTATGACTTTGGATATAGGCTCTGCTTACAAAGCGCAGTGGGTCAGTGATCAAAAAGCATGTGTCATAAATAACAACAAGATAAAACATAACATGACGTGTATGAGACAGAACAGGATGCTATGTAATGGTGTTCCCAGGATCTCCCGTGTTTACCAGAGGGTTTCACACACGACTGTAACAGCTGTCGACGTCCCAGCCACAGCTCAGCCTGTGCACCTCTTTACACAGTCAGCCACTTGACTCAAGAGTACTCCCCTTTTCAGCACTGACCCCTCTGACTTTGCGCAGTATGCCTCAATGCTATATGTGCATACTGATTCGGAGTCTAGACAAAAAATATGCAGAAGGTATTTAATATCTTCTCAAAGGTGCTGTGTACAAAACAGGACTGAACTACAGTATTTACATGCTCACTGCAACTACCATTAGCACTTCGAGCAGCTTTAGCATTGATACTGATTAAGGAAGCTTTGAAGATGGTCAAAGATTAAGTTGATGGTGCTAATAAGGAAAATACCACACTAATTCTTATTAAATCAGGGTATTGCTATAAATATATCTATGCTTACTGCAACAAAAAATTGAGAATTCTGAATGACAGCAGAGATACAAAAAAGCTTACCAATTCTGCAAAGTCTCCATTGATAGATGTCTACTTATTTTTTCATCTGACAACAGCCCCACTCCAAATAAGTGCAATTTGGTGAACACACAGTCTTGACAACTATCAAAGTAAATAGCAATCAATAATGAAAACAAAAACTGTTTGCTTAGTGGTTCATAATTGATCAATTATTAAGATATAGGTCACACCATTATTAACAAATAAACTCATGAGTAAGACTGGGCAATATTAATAAAAGGAGATATCCTGATTTTTTTTTTTTTTTTTTTGCTATATCTCAAATTGATATTCTATTGATATTATATTAAGCTAACTTGGTTTTAAATGTACTGGTAGAAGTGTAAGGATCAGACTAATAGGGCTGTAGTAAACTGTAAACTGCACCCACAGGACCACAATTTAAAAAATATTTACTTAAATTACTATTTGGAAAAGAAATAAATGCAGCTAAACAAGACTATCATGTATAAAAAGGTTAATACCAATTGTTGTAAAAGACCCATTTGGGTGAATAACTAAAATATCATCTTTCTACCCTTTCTATTTGAAAGCTCGCAATGTAACTTTCTTTATTTACAATTTAAACAGCTCTTTTTGTAGCTTTTTAAATATAAATTATTTGATATTCACGTTTTTTGCATATCTTGATAACAACATTCACGATATGATCTAAAACACAGTATATTGCCCAGCTCTGCTAATGAGTCATTATCAAAATGGAGACAAATTCTGCCTTAACACTGCCATGTGTCTTGAATTTCTAACACTGTGCACAGTGTAAGAAAATATGCACAGATATTTGGGAACACAGATTTGAGGAACTATGAGACATTTGAGTAATTCACCACAAATCCCCAGGCAGAAGCTCTAAAGAATGTTGACTGACAGCACATTACTTTCTGCTGCAGCTCATGCAGAGCAGTGAAAGGCAAGTGTAAATATTAATGGAGATGTCCATGTGAGTCACCTACAGCGGATGTTACACCCCCCACAGGGCGTGAAGAAGAAAAAGAGCATAAGTAAAACACACACACATCATGAATCTCTCACTTTAGAATCTAATCTAGTAAAAGCTACTAATCAATAATAAATATGAGTGAAGAGGGATGATAGGAAATTGATTACATGGTCGCATGAAAACACAAGGCTCTAGCATTGTTTTCTAGCCATAAGAAACTCTTGTGTAGCCTCATTATAAACAGAGTGCCATGACACACTCATTATGGGGAATCAATATTACTTGCAGTGATAAAAACAGTTCGCTGGCAGCAGGCTGCAGCAGGAGACTGTTGATGTTCAGGGTTATGATAAGACCTGGCTGAGATGGAAGATGTGATGATAGAATTACCAACATTAATCACTTCAGCTCAAGAGATTAGCATTATCTGCTTAATTGGTATGTTCTACATGGCACAGGAGGTTCACAATACTCCCACACCCTTCCTCTGCTTTGAAGGGTTTGAAGTTTAAATACTGTAAAAGAGAGGGAAGTCAAAAACTATATAGTAAACAGTCAAACTATTCTGATGGAGAAAATAGGCTTGTCATCAAAAGCATGACAAAATCAAGCCTTAGCCGATAATAAATCTGGAATTAGAACTAGATATTCAAGAATTTGAAGAAGTGAAGAAAATCAAGTTAACAGAGGAAA